>LNAC01000035.1:2849067-2884381 GCA_002007465.1 Ailurus styani | reverse complement strand
GTGAGGCGAGGCCGCCCGGCCCGCAGCCAGCCAGCCCGCGAGCGCCCCTCCCCCTCCGTTCGCCACAACATTGTAGTAAATTTCTATTGGTCGGTGCCTGAGGGAGGGAGGGGGCCGGGCCCGCGGCCCGTCAGCCCATTGGCTGAGGACAAGTTCTGGGCTCCTCTAGTCGCCCCCCTCCTCTAGGCGGGCGAGGGCCGGGGAGGGGAAGGAAAAAGAGGGGAAAAGGCGAGGGGCTGGCCGCGTGTGCGCAAGCGCAAGTCGAACTCGCTCTGGAGTCCCGGCGTTCCCGGCCCCTGCAGCACCCACGTGGGGAATGAGGCAGCTAGTGCCGGGACCGAGGTGAGGCCCTTTCCGCCGGGAGGACGCCCAGGTAAGAGGCTGAGATTGGAAAGCCTCAAGGAAAGCCGAGGCTTCTGCCAGCTGACTGCCCACTAATGCACTTCGTGACCTTGGGTAAGTCACTCAGCTTCTCTGGGCCTCAGTTTCCCCACAAACTAACTGGATGGTCTCTAGGTGCCGTTCACACCCTGACATTCGTGGTGGCCTTACCTCTCCCGGCAGCTTTGTAAGGCCCGAAAGCTGAATGTTGTGTCCACACCAAGATTTCACCTGTCTCTTGCACTTAAAGGGTCTCCTAATTCCACCTCGGCACCCACAAAATCATAAAGGCCTAGCTTCCGAGGTCTGCACTCCAGCTGAACTTAGGGTTGCTCTGACAGTTGCCTGATGTGCCTTCATTTCCTTTCATAAGTTTCAGAGGCCCCCTGATCCTTCACACTCCCTGCCAGCCTGGACTCAGAAAAGGCTGGGACCCCACACAGCAGAATGGAGGCTCATTTTTTAAGCACGGTCCCTATAAGGTAAGATAGGTCCTGGTATTCCCACTCTAGAGATGAAGACACTGATGCAGAGAGGCGGAGACCTGCCGGAATAAGAAGCCAGGCCATCTGACATCAGAACCTGCCTATGCTGGCTTCACTGTCTCCTGGTTGGTATCTGATCACAGCCCCCTCCCATCCGCAGCTCAGCCTTTAGAAACAGACACCTGGCTTCAGTTCCCAGCCTCCAGCCCTCCCTCACTGTTTGGACTTCTCTGTGTCTGTTTCTAACCCCGTAAAAGGGGATAATGATAGTCCTACCTCATAAGAGTTATTGTAAGAATTAAATCAGTTAAAATATGTAAAGGGCTTAGAACAGTGCCTAGCTCATAGCAAGATCTACATAAGTGTTCATTATTACTGCTATTCGGAGACTAAAATGTGGACTGAGAGGTTTGGAACAGGCTGACATAATAATATGTTTGTTAAGCTCTCAATTGTTGTCAGCACTGAGCTGAGCACATTGCATGAATTATCTGTTTGAAACATCCTAAGCGAACCACTTGAGGACAACCTGACTACCCTATCTAAAACAGCCTACAGGGGCGCCTGGGTGGCTGAGTCGGTTGAGTGTCTGCCTTTGGCTCAGGTCATGATCCCAGAGTCCTGGGATGGAGCCCCGACCCAGTGGGGCTCCCTGCTCGGCGGGGAGCCTGCTTCTTCCTCTCCCTCTGCCCCTCCACCCCATTCATGTTCTCTGTCAAATAAATAAATAAAATCTTTAAAAAACAATAAAATAAAAATAAAACGGCCTCCACCCACTTACTCTTGCCCTGCTTTTTTCTTTTCTTTTCTTTTTTCTTTTTTTTCTTTTCTTTTTTTTTTTTTTTAGATTTTATTGTTAAGTAATTGCTACACCCAACATGGGGCTCAAACTCACAACTCCAAGACCAAGAGTCACATACATGCTCTACCAACTTAGCCAGCCAGGCACCAACCCCCTTTTATTTTGAGATTTTATTTTCACCTTGTCCTGCTTTAATTTACTTCATAGCCCTCACTTCTACCTTTTCTTTTTTTTTTTTTTAGATTTTATTTATTTATTTGACAGAGAGAGACACAGTGAGAGAGGGAACACAAGCAGGGGGAGTAGGAGAGGGAGAACAGGCTTCCCGAAGACCAGGAAGCCTGTTGTGGGGCTCAATCTCAGGATCCTGGGATCATGACCTGAGCCAAAGGCAAACGCTTAATGACTGAACCACCCAGGCGCCCCTCTACCTGACTTTCTATGTATTTAATTATTTTTTGCTCCTCTCAATACATTGTTGCAGTTTAGATCCACTAAATGACAAGCTCCAAGAGGACAGGGATTTTGCCCCTCTTGTTCATCTTCCAGAACACTGCATACTCAATAAATATTTGTTGGACAAGTGAACAAATATTCCCCATTTTATATATAAGGAAGCTGAAGCTTAGTAAGGTCAGGTCAGGGTCATGCTGTACACCTGACATGAAACACCTATTGAATATTCTGGTTCCCTGCCTCAGGTTCTCCAGTTAAGCCATACATTTGATTCAGGGAGCTCTACCCTACCGTGTCTGTGCCTCAGAGGCTTCCTCCATATCAGACCTGGAAATCTGGTACCATGAAGGATAAATCCTGAAGATCAGTCACTGGATGGCTCGCCATGACCACTACATGTTATCCAGCAAATTCAGATTCATAAAAACCAATAGTTCTATGCCATGAAGTGCCAGCAAATGACACATCATATTTTAAAAGCCTTGTTTGGGTGAATGGAGTATGTAGTACTTAGCAATCATCACCCTGAAAAAAAGTAGCAGGCTCAGGCTAAGAAAAAAATGGCTAAACTAAGGCAGGTATAAACCACATATTCAGAGTACTCTGCAACACCACACCCAAAACGCTGGCGTGGGCTTTACAATCACAAAGACCTGAATTCCAGTCTCCACTTTCAATTCTTAGCCTGGAGATGAAAGGGCTTTGTAAACTCTAATGTACTATGCACGCATGTTTGGTTTTGTTATTAATTAAGTTATGCACCATCACCTATTAGGCAAAGTCCTCAACCCCTGAGCGTAGCTGGGCCCACCACATAGTAGGGAGTCGGGGGATAAGTAATGCCCAGTCTGAAGGCAGAGGAACTACCCAAACTACCCGTAGTCATGTGCCCAGCTGCCCTCTCGGAAGAGGCCTCTACAAACCAGACATCCAGTTCCAGTTCACCCTGCAGAGGCAGCCCCTGGGTCCCAAGGGTAAATTCCCAACACCATTCCTGAGGCTAATTTTCTAGGCAGAAACTCAGCTCCCTGTCTGCCTGCTTCATGCTCACATCTAGGTGGCGTTTGTGCCATATCCGAGCCCCGGGTTGGGGTCTCTAGGGGCCATCTCTATTCCGCCTGCCAGCTGAGCCCTTCACTGCCTCCTCCACCACCCCCTCCTGTTCCTTCTTAGGGAATACAGGCCCTGCTAGCTGCCTGTCAGCCCCTGGAGCGGTCAAGGGCACTAAGGAAAAAAAAAAAGAAGGAAGAAAAAAGACGGCTTGAAAGGATCCTAATCCTTTCCCATTACAAACTGAGCTCAAACACCAGCTGCACAGAAGAGGGCGAAATTAGGTGGTGAAATTAGGTGGTGACCAGTGGGGAAGACCAGGGACGGTAGCTGGGGCCTCCAATGACCTGGAAGAGATGAGGTTGGGAGAGAGTGGGGGTAGAGAGGGGGAAACAGTTGGAGTCTGAACCATTCCCAAATCTGGGACATGGGCGGATTAGGGACACAGCTGGCCTTACGCCCCAGTGACGGGGCTCATGGAAAACATTTGTCTGTTGTGCGGGGTGGCAAGAGATGAAGAGGGTTTTGAAAAGCTGGGCCTGCCAGCAGAGTGTTCTGAGCAGGCACTATTGAATAAAAACCAATCCTCGTAACCGAAGTACATGAAGCATAGAGTTGACTTTCCATCCTGCCCATGGTCAGAAAACTGCAGTCATTTTAGACCTTTTAAACACAAATGATAAACAGGCTATGATGAGGAAAATTACTGTTCATACGGTGGTATGTCTTTCTAGGCAATTATTTTTAGTAGTAGTACTTGAATTGTTCTTAGAAAATATAGTTAAATAAGGGGCGCCTGGCTGGCTCAGTTAGTGGAGCGTGCGACTCTTGGCCTCAGAGTTCTGAGTCTGAGCCCCAGGTTGGGTGTAGAGATTGTTTAAAAATAAAATTCTTATTTAAAAAAAAAGAAGGACAGGAGAGGAGAGGAGAGGAAAGGAAAGAAAAGAAAAGAAGGGCACCTGGGTGGCTCAGTCGGTTAAGTGTCTGCCTTGGGCTCAGGTCAAGATCCCAGAGTCCCAGGATCGAGCTCCACCTCAGGCTCCCCATTCAGTGGAAAGCCTACTTCTCCCCCTGCTTCTCATCCTGCTTCTCACCCTGCCCCTCACCCTGCTCGTCCTCTCTCTCTCTCTCTCAGATAAATAAATAAAATCTTTAAAAATAAGAAAGAAAGAAAATATAGTTAAATAAGAAGAAAAAGATTTAAATCACCATAAAATCATCAATCAGAAATAACCACCATCAAAAATTTGGTGGGGGACTTCCCTTCTAATACCTTCTCTTATACATATACTTTTTTATGTATAGTAAATGAAGTCATACAAAACTGCTGATTGTATGTTAAAAATGGTCAAGCAGCAGCCACTGTGTATAGTTTAACCTAATGCTTTTTTCAAACTTAAATCATACTGTTTTGGAACTGTTTGTTTCCACCTAAAATGTATTGTAACATTTGCGTCACCATTTTTAATAGTGTCCTCAAGTGTATATACCACAATTTAGTTAACCTAGATGTCCAACATTTAGGTTTACTGCCCATCTTTATCTTGTTTTCTCAACAAACATCCTTTTATCTAAGCATACCTATGATTATTTTTTTTAGGATGCACTGATTGCAGCATTTCTTTTTTTAATTGTTGCATACAAGGCTGCCTGTTCTGGTCATTTCCGAGATAAGGGCTAAAGAAATCAGCATATGCAGTGATTTTATACAATACCTTGTCTTTGTATTTGAAAACACAGAGCATGCTTTGACCTCTGTGACACAATGCACTTTGCTTGCAAAAATTGCATTGAGCTTGGTCCGAAAGCACAATAAGACCAAAAAATGTGACTGAAATACATACATTGGAGTTGCCAAGTGATGTCCTTTCTGCTATGAAGACACTCCAAGAAACAAGGGGTAGAAGGGAAGGAGTTGAAACTGTAAGAGGACCTAGTAGACGGTAGCTAAGAAACTCCTCTAAGGGGGCACCTGGGTGGCTCAGTGGGTTGAAGCCTCTGCCTTTGGCTTAGGTCATGATCTCAGGGTCCTGGGATCGAGCCCCGCATCAGGCTCCCTGCTCAGCCTGCTTCCTCCTCTCTCTCTGCCTGCCTCTCTGCCTACCTGTGATCTCTCTCTCTCTGTGTGTCAAATAAATTTTAAAAATCTTAAAAAAAAAAAAAAGANCTCTCTCTCTGCCTGCCTCTCTGCCTACCTGTGATCTCTCTCTCTCTCTGTGTCAAATAAATTTTAAAAATCTTAAAAAAAAAAAAAAAAGAAAAAAGAAACTCCTCTGGGCCTCTAGATTCGCAAAATGTTAGAAATAGATAGGCCCTTGGAGATCATCAAGCCCAAGCTGCTAACTTTTAAACAGATTGGGAAATGGGTGCAGAAAACGGAAGGGACTTGTCCGAGGTCACAAAGCAGAGAGTGGCAGAGCCTGAACTTGAACTCAAGTCTTCTGACCCCTGCCTTCTTCTGAGCCCACCTACATTTCCCTTCCAAAGCTGCAGGCCAAACTAAATTCTACAGCCAGAAAAACCTAGAAATGTTTGGGCTTGAAGGGCCCTTAGAGATAACTTACTAGTAAGAATAATGACAACTGCATTTATTAGGTATTTGCTAAGTACAGGGCATACACTAAGTACTTTATATGCATTTATTGCATTAAGCCTCATAAAGATCCTACAAAGTAATATTACCTTCAACTTCAGTTGAAAAACCACAGCCCAGAAATGTGAGGTGATTTGCCCAAAACTACAGCTTAAACCAGGTCTGTGATACCACTGTCTTCTGCTGCTTTCACATCACTCTCAGAAAAGCAGTTTGGAAATGATCTGCAGTCAAATGCTCTACCACTGAGCTATACCCCCACACGGAAATGATCTGAATGAGCAACCCCAACCTCTGTCCCAAGACCCCAGGGAAAGGCTGTTGTGGCTGCTTGTGACTATAGCCCTAGGACATTCAAGGAGGGGACACAAGGATCTGGCCTCCCGTGACCCTCCCCAACCCCCTTCTCTCACCAGCTGGAGTGAGCCTAATGACTCTGATCCAGCAAAGCCTCCAGCTCACTCAACCTTAACCCATTAATTCTCTCTCCCCAGGGCCAGGTAGCCTCTAGGTCTAGAGGGTTTCCCAAGAAACACAGGGAGAGACTCAGTGCCACCAGCTGGCTGAGCCCCTTCTAAAACTGGTAAAGTCGGTCTGGTCCAACCCTCACCAAGGAGAGGGCTGAGGAGGAGCCACAGGGAAGCAGGCAGAACTGAGCACCTCCTCCGCACAGGCACTGGGGGTCTCGGAATGAATGAGATGAGTCCTGAACACCATTACTGTCATCCCATACATAGGTGATGGCAAGAAGAAGTAAAAGGAATGTGGGCTTTTGAGGCATGCAGACCTGGGCTCAAATCAAAGTTCCACCACTGAGATGCTATGTGAGTCTACAAAAGTCCCTTCTCCTCTTTTCCTCATCTATAATAATGTGGAAAACATGTGCCAAACACTGCATACCAAGGACTTTTTATATACAGCACGTCAGGGAACCTTCACAAGAGTCCCTTGAGGAAGGCATGGCTATAATTCCCATTTTACAGATGAGGAAGCAAAACACCCAGGATCATCCAGCTAATAAGTGTCCAAGTTCAGATTCAAATCCACATCTGCCTGGCTTTACCACTAGCACTCTTCTTATGGTTTACAGATGCCCACATTTCCACAGTGGTCTTTGTATTCATACCTGCAAAGATGTACAGTGTGTTCACTAGGTGCCTCGGTACCTTACCTGCCTTCTCTTATTAATTCTCATAACAACCTTGTAGAGTGGGTAGTATTTTAACCCCATTTTTCAGCTTTGGAGCTGAAGTTAGAGAGATGAGGCAGTTTGCCCAGTGTCACGTAGCTAGGGAGAGGTATAGTTGGGAAGCCAGCTTGTCTGACTCCAGAACGCTATCCTTTGCCCACTACACTCTCCTGCCTCTCTTTCCAGGGAGGGCAAGTAGGTGTCTCTATCTCTGAGAGATGAGAAAGCCAAGGACTAGCAAGAGGTAGGGAGATGTCTACGGTGACCCAGCAATCAAGCAGCTAAGTAGGGACTGAAACCCAGGCCCCTAAGTCTTAAACCCAAGGTTACTTCTCCCACCCAACATACCGAATCCTGAGCATCCAAAAATGTCCCTGTCCACTGGATATTTAGAAACATTATACCTAGGGCGCCTGGGTGGCTCAGTGGGTTAAAGCCGCTG
Organism: Ailurus styani; assembly: GCA_002007465.1. NCBI lineage: Eukaryota > Metazoa > Chordata > Mammalia > Carnivora > Ailuridae > Ailurus > Ailurus styani. The sequence continues at coordinate 2,876,983 of LNAC01000035.1, read as the reverse complement.
CCTTCGGCTCAGGTCATGATCCCAGGGTCCTGGGATCGAGGCCCACGTCGGGCTCTCTGCTCAGCAGGGAGCCTGCTTCCTCCTCTCTCCTCTCTCTCTGCCTGCCTCTCTGCCTGCTTGTGATCTCTCTCTCTGTGTCAAATGAATAAATAAAATCTTTAAAAAAAAGAAAAAAGAAAAAAGAAACATTTACCTAGCTCCCCCAGGGGGACTGGGGAACCCCTTCCATACCAGGCCAGGCAAAGAGAGCTGAGGGTGTGGAGGAGAAACTTGGCAGGCTACTACCTGGGGAAGACAGCGGTTGAGCTGGTTACCTAGGTCCCTAGAGCTTTGGACACCTCTGTCTTGGTCTGCCTAAGCCACACACCCCTAGCTGGGAAGGGGGTAGTTACAGAGGAAGCAGCACACGAGGACTGGGCTTCCCCGGCTGGCACACAGCTCTCTGCTGTGATTTCTGCTGAAAAACAAAAAGTTCAATCCTCTGGGCCTACGTGCTAATTACCAATAATGACATAATAACCATTGTGGGCCCAACAGCCAAACAGCCCCAACTAGAAATTCTGCATAGCTCAGGCTCAGGAACAAAAGATTTGGGCACTCCAACTGAAACTGATGCCCTGGCAGAAAATGTCAGAAGCAAAAGAGCTTTAGGGTTGACCCAGCCAAAGTATTATCTGCCCAATGGAGAACATGGCTACTCATTACTTATTANAATGTCAGAAGCAAAAGAGCTTTAGGGTTGACCCAGCCAAAGTATTATCTGCCCAATGGAGAGCATGGCTACTCATTACTTATTACTTATTGAGAATTATTTATCTGCATAGCATAGTGCCAGACCCAGAGAGAAGAGGCTTCATTTTTTCATTAAGTCACTCCACAAATAATTATTTAGCACCCACTATGAGCCAAACACTCATCTAGGTACAGGAGATATAACACTGAACAAGACAGACAAAAATCACTGTCACCACTGAGCTTACCATTCCAATGGGGGGGGAACAAACAATAAAAAATAAACAAATAAACAAAAAGTACAGCATGTCAAAGAATGATAAGTGCTATGGAGAGAAAAAAATAGGCCTGGAGGCAAGATGGGGAACGTGTTTGTGTTGTGGCAGGAAAGGGTATTACCATTTTAAATAAGATAGGAAGGCCCTTACTGAAAAGGTGACATTTAAACAAAAAAAAATTAAGTACATGAGAGTGCAAGTCATAAAAGTATTTGGAGGTAGAGAGTTCCAAGTCAAGTGAGCAGCAAGTGCAAGGGCCCTGGGGTGGAGGTGTGCCTGGTATATTCAGAAACTTGCCTGAGATCATAGACCCAGTCATTAACAGAGCTGGGAGAGGAAAGGAATCATAACAGACTGATTACCCCCTGTGTACTTGAATTTTCTTAAACCTTAGGACAACTCTGGAGGTAAACATTCTGCTCACCATTTCCCAGATGAGGGAGTGAGACCCAAAGAAGAGAAGTAACTGATCCACATCACACAGCTGGAATGGGCAAGTCTGTTTGACCCCAGCCTGCTGGTGCCTCCCTGCTTCTCTGTGTCCTCCCCATGCAAATCCTAAGTATCTGTTGAATGAATGAATGAATGAATGAGTGAGTGAGTGAATGAATGAATGAATTTCTCAAGCCCTGCTCTCTCATTGAACTGTTTGCAGGCTGGCCTTCTTGTCTCTACTAATCATAGAATAACAACCACAACAATAATTCCAATGTGCCAGCTGTGGACTGAGTATTTTACCCGAATTACCTAATTTAGCCCCCCTTAGGTAATCGTAAAAGAAGGTCCTAGTATTTTTCCCATTTTTTAGTGAGAAAACTAAAGCTCGTGGAGGTAGAACTCCCTAGAGGTCCCACAGTTGGTAAATCATGAAGCTGGGATTTAAACTGAGATCTGTTGGCTCCCAAATCCCTTCTTTTAATCCTGTAATATTAGTAGAAACCTCTGACATCAATCCATTGCCTTCCTTTTATAAACCAGAAAACGGAGGCTCAGCAAGGACAGGCGAAGAACTGGGGGAGGGGTGCGGCCCCCCAGGCCCCTGTCTGGCCTCTCTGCTACTCCACCCCACGGGGGCTGTGAACCAGGTTTTCACTTCTAGGCCTGCCTATTTCCCCACCTCCACAGAAGTCTTCGTGTGTCACCCCAACTCCCAGAGGACAGTTCCAGGGAGCTCAGCCTCCGCCTCGGCCCCCTCAGCCTAGGCCTGGGTAATGCAAGACGCTTTGCACTCTGCTTTCCCAAAGTGCTCGCAGTGGCATGAAGCAGAGGTGGGGCAGAAGGGAAACTGTCCTCATGCGGCTCCTGGAAGAGAGACGGTGCAGGCTAGGTGCCAGGAGGACAGGATGGGCTGGGGGCAGAGGCCAAAACCAGGCCCAGGGTGAGGCTAGGGTGTCCCAGCCAACCAGAGTGGGGAGCAAGGGAGGAGAGTAAAAGAAGAAACCAGTTCACTGGCTGTGATTTGTTGAACAAGAAACTGTATCAAGTCCCTAGACTGGGAAGAGGCAGGAAGAAGCAGGTTCTTAGAGGCAGCATTTGTAATAGCATTAACACTACAGACCAACCACTAAGCCCCATAGTGCTCAGCACTGGACTAAGTGCTCTATCTACATCATTGCCAATCCTCACAGTAGAATCAGTCCCGTTTTACAGCGGAGGAATCTGAGGCTCAGAAAAGTGAAGCGACAGCCAAGATCCCCACATCACGCCCATTCGCAGGGTAGTGCCAAAAGGGTCTGGAGACCTGGGTCCCTGCTGCGTGACCTTGTGCCATCAACCACGAACTCTGATTTGAGGCTCCTGCATCTATACCACAAGGGACTTGGTCAGCAGTCCCTATTGGAAACTGCAGGAGGCTCAGAGATCCGGTCCTGCCCAGCCTACAGGGCCCCCTACAGATGCGGGACATCACANAAAAAAAAAAAAAAAAAAAAAAAAAAAAAAAAAGGCCCAGCTATCAACTTCCAGGGGAAAAAAATAAACCATTTTCAAAATATTTGTCCCTGTTTCAAGGCTGCTGCTGGCTTTGGCCTCCAGCCAGGAAGGGGCCCCTGGGATGGGGGGGTTGGGAGGAGCCCAGGCCTCAAGACTGAGAGTCCTTGGGCCTGAGGCCAAGGGGGGCAAGGGGCAGATGGGGGCGAGCGTGGCAGTGGGCCAGGACCCCTCTGGAGACTTGGGCTTGTTTCTTAATCCTTTCCTCCCTTTGTTGGCCAGAGCCGGCTGCCAGGAGGAAAGGGGGAAGCAAGCAGGTGGAGCCGAAGAGACTGAGGAATCCAAATGCTGAGGACTGAACTGGAGCCCCTTTCCGTGGTTGCCCATTACATGGAGACACTGTGCAAGGCCCCTGGTGAGGATTATCTCATTGAAGCCACCGCCCCTCCCCGTGGGGAGGGCCTGCTGTCCCCATTTTACTGAGGTGAAAAGTGGAGCTGAGAGGGCAGGTGACGAGGGCCGGCCACACAGCTCATAAGCAGCAGAGCTGGCTGGGAGCCCCGGTTGTTGACTCCCCAGAGAGGCAGCCACTGGGACTGACTAGAGATGGGGAGATAGCGGGGAGTAGGGTGGAAAGGGCCCTAGCCGTCCCAGGAGAGCAGGCAGTTATGAGGGTGATCACCTCCAACGTGACCTCCCCAAAGCCCTGCGTGATCTGGGCCCTGCTCCCCTGCCCAGCCTCCTCTCCCGTCACGGCATCACCTCGCCCTTTCTGTTCCAGCCATACCAGACCACGTCACGTATGGACGTGCCCTGAGCGCATTATGTGCTTTCAAGCCTTCACATGCTATTCCCCATGCTTACCAAGTGTTCCCTCCACTGCCTGCCTAGAGAGCTTTTATTCACCCTTCAAATCCCAGCTCAAATACCCAATACCTAGAGTTAACCACCCGCTCAGCTGGGCTCACGCAGAAGTGCTTCGTGCTTCCTGAGCACGGGAACCCCCTCAGAATCCAGCACAGAGTCAGTGCTCAGTAAATATTTGTTGTATCTAGACATTGCATTTTATCACTGAATCTGTGAGGCAGGCAGAACAGGTTTTCTTGTCCTCTCTCTTGAGGCGCAGAAAAGGAGGGCAAAAGAGAGGGAGTGACTTCCAGGAGTCACGCGTTCGGTGACACTGGGAAAGCTAGAAGCCAGGCCTTCTCTGCCCCACATGGCCCCTGCCTGGTCCCCAGCCCCAAAGAGCTCTCTCATCCCTGCCACACCAGGCAGGGTCACCAGAAGTGACCCCCAAGGCAGGGGTGAGGGGGCATGGGCCCTGGCCTGAGGTCTTGCCCGAGTGTCCAGCCCAGACGTTACTGCTGCCTAGGGGAACAGAGGCAGAAGGTGACAAAAATTGACAAGTGGCTTTACCCCCAGTCCAGCTCTGGCTTCAGCTCCTGGACATGTGCCTCAGCCAGAGACCCAGCAGGCCCCGTCACCCCACAGATCCTAAGACCTCATTCTCACCGCTTACCTCTCCTGCCTGCCCTCTGCAGTCCACGGTCACATCCTGCTGGCTCAGGTCCTAAACCTCACATCCACCCACCGCTCCCCATCTCATGGCTCAGTCCAAGCTGCCTCTCAGCGCTGCTCACCTGCAGAGCTGCCCCTGCCTCTCCCCTCCCGTTCGTCCTCTGCCTCAAGCCATTCTCCCAAGATATAAGCCTGACCATGTCATTCCCCTGTTTTGTATCTGATGGCTCCCCACAGGCTCTGGACTCTGGGACAAGTTCCCCTAGCTCTTCTGAGCCTGTCTCCCTAGCTGCATCCCAAGTGCAGGTCATGACTCTGCACCTTGGCAAAACAGTCCCTTCCACTAGGAATGTCCTTTCTCCTGGTCTTTGCCTGAGGAGACAGTCACAGTTCACACTTCAGTGCATCGATCAATGGTGGAGATGGTAGTTCTGTGTCCTCTCACCCAGCCAGACTCTGAACTGGGCAGGGTAGGGAGGCAGACACCCCACAGATTCATCTCGGTGCCCCATGCCCAGCACAGGGCATGTCACAGAACCGGTATGAGGGAAAGCAGATGGCTAGGAATGGGAGGTACCTCCTTCTCCCTTCTCCCTTCTCCCTTCTCCCTTCTTTTTCTTCTTTTTTTTTTTTTTTTTTTCTTTAGGGAGGTACCTTCCTACTTCCAAGAGGCCTCCTCTGTCCCTTCACCCTACTGGTGTCTTTCAGAACCTGTCAGACTAGCTTGCTACCTGCCTATCCCCAGTAGGCCCCTCCCAGACCCGGTCTCCACTGTCCCAAGAGGGCTATCTTTGTAATCCTAAAAGAACATTCAAAACTATAATAATAATAATTACTATCATGGGGTACTCACCACGTACCTCGTTGAATTATTTAATCCTCATAAGAACTCTAGGAGGTACATAGGTTCTTTTATTATCCCTATTTTATAGATAAGGAAGTTAAGACTCCAAGAGATTAAATGTCTTGGCCAAGGTCACAGAACTAGTAAGCAATAGAGAATTCAAAGCCAGGTCTGACTCTCAACCAATATGCTATCAGGCCTTCTCCTGCTTCCTGTTGTCCCCTCTCTTCGAGACTCTTAGGCACTGGCCTGAGTGGGGGTACGGGNTGTGTGTGTGTGTGTGTGTGTGTGTGTGTGTGTGTGTGTGTGTTTTCAGGAAACGGTCCTGTAGCCCTCACCTGCCCTTTGCTGAGCACAGGAGATAGGCAGACTCAGGCACAGTCTCTGCCCCCTTGGGGGAGGTAAGAGAGTTTTACACTAAGAATTAGGGTGTTGGGGTGAGAAGACTTGGGTCTGAGCTCCTAAATAACTATGTGACTCTGGGTAACTCACTTGATTTACTCAGTACCAGTTCCCACACCTGTGAAGTGGGGACCATAATGCCTGGAATGCCAGGAGGACTAGGCGAGATAATGCATCTAAAAAAGCATATAACAACCCACTACTGGGTATATACCTTAAAGATACAAAGGTAGTGATCCTCAGGGGCAGGGCAGGGGGTTATGGTGGGTAGGGAGGGAATAATAATGAAACAAGACGGGATCGGGAAGGAGACAAACTATAAGAGACTCTTAATCTCACAAAACAAACTGAGGGTTACTGGGGGGTGGGAGGGTAGGAATAGGGTGGATGGGTTATGGACATTGGGGAAGGTTTGTGCTATGGTGAGCGCTGTGAAAGGTGTAAGCCTGATGATTCACAGACCTGTATCCCTTGGGCAAAGAATAAAAATAAAATTAAAAAAAAAAAAAGAAAAGAAAGGTGTAAGCCTGATGATTCACAGACCTGTAACCCTGGGGCAAATAATTTAAAAAATTAAAAATTAAAATAAAAAATTAAAATAAAAAAGCATATAACAACCCAGCCAGCACATAAGGAACATCCAATGACAATAACACATATGATGACTAGAGACTCCCAGGATCCCAAGGCCAGGAATCTCCAGGGCCCTCCCTTGGAGCCTTCTCAGCCAGACCCAAAAGTAATAGTGATAATAATGCCTGATCCACCCATTTGCTCATCAAATAATCCTTCAAGGGAAGTGTCCTTTAGTAACCCTATGTTGGAGGTGAGGTGACCGAGGCCCAGAGAAGATAAGTCACTGAATCAAGTCCAGCAGCAAAAGACTGGGACCTCCACTGAGCTGCAGCCACACTGGGTAGAGCCCAGCCCTTAGCCCAGGGCACTGGCCAGGCTCTGGAGAGTCTGGGGCTCCTGACTCCTGGATTCTAGTCCCGACTGGGTGGGAAGTTACAACAGGAGAAAGGAGCCAAAAAGAGGGACATTTGACTTGGCCTCCTCCCAGAATGAGCTCAGGACTGGGAGGAAACCAACAATCACCAAGCAGGGCCCTGTACTGGGCTCTCCTCACTGGCTCCTTCCCACACCCATGTGGGGGAGATGTTATGATATGCACGTTGCAGACAAGGTCTCCAAGACAAAGAAGTCAATGACTTGTCCAAGGTCACACAGTGAGGAAAGTGGCAGTACTGGAAGGCAGAGTCCCTCCTCACCCCTCCCAACTTCAGCCCCAGACCTCCGCAGCTGCCCCTCTCTCCTGGGGAAACCTACAGGCTCCGTCGCTCCCTCCCCAGTTCTAAGCAGAGGCCCTGAGACTGGCTGCTGAGACCCTCTCTCTGCCGATTGATGGGTGTGGTACTTGCCCCCTCCCCAGCCCCCGCTTCAGAGGACCCAGAGCTCACTTAACAGAGCCCTCACCCTACGGAACTACCAGTCAAGTGAGCAAAGAGAGAACACCTGTCCACTGAGTCCCTCTGATGGTGCTCACTTTATATCCATGATCTGTTTAATCCAAGACAAGGCGCGGTGACGGGGCATAGTGACAAGGAATGAATAAATACGTTCATTCATTCAGAAATATTCACTGAGTTGCTATTACACGTCTCTGTATCCTAGGTGCTGGAGATACAGCAGTGAACAGATACACAAAAATCCTGCCCTCCTGGGGCTTACGTGAAGAACAAACATACCGTGTCAGGTAGATGCTGAGATTCCCATTTTACAGAGGCGAAATGGACCTGCAAAGAGCCACCCAGCTACAAGGGGCAGAATACGGATTCCTGATCAGTCTGGCCCCAAAGACCTTTACACTGGGTCCCAGGTCTCAAAAATCACCACCCAGTGTGCTAAGGACCTGGAGAGAAGTCAGCCAGTTGTGGTAGGATCCAAACATCACAGAATGCCCTCCCTCAGTTCCACGCCCCCCCACCCACCCACGCTAGGCTCCCTGGAAACCTCCCAGTGGCCTCAGCAATGCAGAACAGGCATTAGAATCAAGGTCAAGGCCAAGAGGCAATGGTTTAGGCAAACCAGTACTCACCCAGCAGCAGCCGGTGGGGTCATCCAGCCCATCAGGGAGAAGCCGGGGAGCCATCACCACAGGGGCACATGGAAGCAAAGGACAGCAGTGAGACATGAGCACAACCAACAGGGATGCTTTTGGGGGCCCCTCTTGGTCCCGGGCGGGGGCAGGGAGGATCCTGCCCAGACTCTGCCTCCAGGGCTCGGCTAGGGCAGACACCCCCTTAGCCGGCAATCTGACCACATGATAGTTTACCCAGAGCTCCTCCCAGACCCAGCCCACGGGTGGCAGCAGGACCCCAGCAGACAAATATTCATTGAGTGCCCACTGTGTGCCGGGCGTTAGGGACACAGTCTGAAGAAGACAGGCGTGATCCCTGCCCGCACGGAGCACACAGTGCATGTGACTCCTGCATGAGTTACAACTGTGATGAGTGTTTCAACGAGGAAGCTTTCGAACCCAGGTTCAAATCCTGGCTCTCGCTCACTAGCTTTGTGACCTGGGACCCGTCTTCTTAACTTCTCTGTGCCTCAATTAGTCATCTGTAAAATGGGGATATTTTAATGCCCACCTCCAGGGTTGTTGGGAGGATTAAATGAGTTAATATGTAGAATACATTTTGCACAATGCTTGGCACACGGTAAACTGGTAATAACTGTTAGCTACTGTCATTATAGGGAGCTGTAGGCCTGGGTTCTGGAGGGACCTAGTGTGGGTCAGGCCACCACCTACCTGACAAGGTAGGGATTAAAAGAGACAATAGAGGTGAAGCTCTGGGCCCCGTGCCTGGCACGTGGTAACCTGTCAGTAAATGGTGGCGGTATTCTTTGGGCTGTTCTCCAGCACGTCCCTGGGGTACAGCCACTCAGCAGAGGGGCTGTCAGAAGTGCCCTCTCCCCACAAACACACACCCAGAACTGCAACTTTGGACGGAAAAATAACCAGCATTCTCACCCAAAGCTACAAATATCACACCTCCTTTGACCTTCACAATGACCCAGGAAGTGGGAAAAAGGCAAAATTCTTGCTCCTCCCATTTTACAGATGAGGACAGTGAGGTGAAGGGACCCCTCTCTGTGTGCGCTGGGGTGGGTCCCTTCATATCTCCAAGGCCAGTTAAGTGGAGCAGCCAGGATTCCAACAGGCATCTGCCTGGATTTTGTTCTCCGGGCCTTCCCTTGTTTTTTTCCCCCCAGTGCCTGTACTACCAGCTGCACAGCCCCAGACAAGACTCTGAACCTTTCCAGCATCTGTCCTTTCATCGGAAATACTTATCAAATGGTCAGCCCAGGATCCGAGCTGTTCCTAACCCAAACTCTTCTTCCACGGGCTCAGCCACTGCTACCCTGCCCCTCCCTCTAACCTTTCACCCCACTACCAACTTCAGCCACAAATCCATGGGCCAAGGAATGTCTGCACTCAACTACTAAAACCCGTGTTTTATAGATGGAGAAACTGAGGTTCAAAGGTTAGCCATACATCCAAGGTCGCCTTTCAGCGCCCAGCTCGGTTACCTGGGCAGATGTCAGGTGGGGCTGGCCCTCTGAGGAAACCCCAAGTAGGGCCCTGACCTGCAGGCTGCTCCCTCTGCTCTTCCCACACACACACCCTGGGCCTGTGGGCACCTGTGCGGTCCAGAATAAATATTCTAGAGCTCTGAGCTCACCCCGTAAGGGTCAGGCAGGTTCCAGAGGTAAAGGCTAGGCATCGTGGGAGCCTTGGGACCTGCCAGGTCGCAGCTTCCCCTTTTAGTTGAGTCTGGGCTTTGGGGTCAGACAGAGCTTGGTTCAAATCCCAGCCCAGCCACTTCCCAGCTGTATCACTCTGGTCAAGCAGATTCACCTCCCTAAATTCCTGAGAAATAGGAATAATACCTATTCCCTCGTGGGATTATAAGGATATTAGTTAATGCTGCATATTAAAGGCTTAGCGCAGAGCACAGTGCATAGTAAATGTGGCTCTAATTATGATTAGAGAACACAGGCCAAGAACAGGACATGAGGGCCCATCACACTCCACCTCGCCCTTGCCCCATTCTCCCCCCTTCCCTTCATGTAGGGTAAACCAGGTCCAGGAGTCTCTAGTTAAGGGTCTGAAAGACCCTTCAAGGCTCTAGGCTTGTCTTGCCTTCTCATTTCACAGAAAGAGGAACTGAGGCCCAAGGAGAAAAATGATGGGCCCACAGACTTTAGGGGAGTTGGACCCTGTCCCCTTTGCTAAACATCAGAATCCCAGGCCCCGGGAAAAATGTGCATGCCCCACCCCCACCAGAGGACTATCATAAAGATCCATTCTGCAAGCCCCCAACAAATATCAGGCCACCATGACCTTTACGGGGAGCCCTTTGTGGGTATCCTGTTAAGCTCTACGGCTAGCAGACCTATACAGGGTGCTCAGGAAGGGCTTAGGGACAAACCCAAGCCGTTCCTCTTCAGCTCCACAGAGCAGCTCTGCTCAGCACCCCCCCCCCAACGAAAAGTGGCTCCTTGCATCTCCCTTCCTCACTGCCACCCTGGCCTCTGTCTCACCCCGCAGTCCCATCAGCCGGGCACAGCCCCAGCCAGCAGAGCCGGGGGGCCTCCAGAGGCCTGTATAGCGTCAGCGTCTTTCCAGCCAGGCTGGGATATCACTGGCCAGCACAGCCAGCCAGGCTCCTGGCCAGGGTCCACTCTGCAGTGGGTGCTGGCCCTGCCCTACCAGGGGCCCCACCCCCACTAGTCTCACAGGTGCGACGGCCTGGGCGCCCCGGGAGCTTCTACAGGCCCCTGCAACCTACAGGAGGGAGGCCAACCTGGTCTAGGCCATGCAGGGACAGGCTGATCCGGAGGCAGACGGGTGTGGCACCTCTTCACCTCACTGAGTATCGCCCCCTCACGCAGGCGCTCCAGCTGCCTCACACATTGCTGGGACCTGGCAGGCCCTGCCCAGCTCCTAACACACAGAGGAAACCTCAGGGCCTCCTCACCGCATTCCCTTCCTAAAACACCCCCAATGGCCTACTCCCAGGCCAGCTATCATGCTGGTCACTGCGCACACTCATTACCTCATCTGATTCTGCTAATGCCTGTGAGGTCTGGATTATGGACTAAGGAAGAGCCAGGGACTCAGAGAGGGGAAGTGACTCATGCAAGGTCACACAGCAAAGTGGCACAGCCAAGATTTAAACCCAGTTCTGCTGCAGGCAAAGCCTGCAGGGCACCCAAAGTTCCCTTTCCTTCCCCCGCCCCTGCTCCCTAAAGCTTCTAGATCCCCTTCTTCCCAAACCTTCCACCTTTCTCTGCAAAGTCTCTCCTTCCACAGTCCCAGTCAGAATTAATCTTTCCCACCTCGTGGCTGCTGTAGCAGCTTGTTCACACACACCTAACAGCAGCAGGGTACAGGAGTTATTTCTGAGGTGTCTGTCTCACTGGCACTCAGAGGGGGCTTGAAGGAAGGGGGCGACCCCAGTACATGCTCCTCAGACCTGACAGTCTGTCACCTCTATCTCCACCCTCTCCCTACCCCCACGCAAAAGCCCTCTGACCTCCTCCTGTTGATCCCCTCCCGATCTCCAGCCTCCTGCCCAGGCCTGTACCGGGGTGAAGGTAGGGAGCCTGCTGAAACCTCAGGGGCTCTATGCCAGGGCTCTGGCCCCTCCCTCTCCCCTTCAGTAGCTGAGCATCTGACCCAGACCTGACACCAGGCAGCTCTCACAGGGACTCCCAGCTACCCTAAGCACCAGGCCTGGCCAGGCATTCCCCCAAGCCTCCTCCTTCTGGAGAAAAGGGCTCCGGAAGCAGAAAAGGGGCTGCCTTCAGCCCCAGTCCGTGAACTTGAGGGGTCACATTCAGCCACTCCCACCCCGGGGAAGCTGTGGGCCTTGAAATAACACCCCCACACACACACACCAACCCTACAGGAATAGTCCTACCCTCCCCCCTCCCCCCTTCCGGGGCAAGCTTGGGCTGGGGTCTGTTTGGACAAGTCCCCGCCTCCAATTTGCTAGAGGGAAGAACTCTTGTTCTACCAAAAAGAGGTGGGGTCGGCCGAAAGAGTAGGTTAGGACAAAAAAACTCCCGGGGAAAGACTGAGGATGAGAGGAACAGGACCGCAGAGACAGGAGAGATGAGGGACACGGGGAATCGGGGGATGAGAACAAGCAGGAATCTGAGACCGAGAGACTGGGGAGACCAGAGACCGAGGCAAGTCCCCCGAGACCAAGCTTGGAGGGGAGCGTGCGGGGCTGGGGCGGCTACAGGAGGGCCATCCTGGCTGGCACAGCTCGCACCCCAGCTCACGGGTCCCTTAGTCCGGAAACTCAAAGTCAGTTACGTAAGGGCCGGGAGCGGGGTTCCAGGCCCGGGGGGGCCCCCCTCCCGCTGCGCGCCGCCCGCCCTCCGGCTCCGGCCAGCGCTGCGGCGGGCCCGGGAGGAGCCTGCGGGCCGGACAGGGCGGGGCTGGGGGGGCACCTGGGGCCGCAGCACTCTGCAGAGACCCGCCCGCGGAGACCTCACCCGGGACCCCCGCCCCAGACAGGCCGGGACCGCCGGGGACGACCAGCCGCAAGCGTCCAGCCGCGGACCCGAGCTCCCGGACTCCTCTCCCCTCGCCCGCGCCCCTCCCCGCACCCTGAACTTTGAGACGTCCAGGCCCCTGTGGACCCCAGTTCGGACCTTGGAAGCCGGGACCCTTACAGCCTCCCTCCCCTGACCCTTAGACCCTGGTCTCGCCCCTACCGGGACGGCACAGGCCCTTGGGAGTAGGTCCATCTGTCTCTCACCCCGTTCCTCCCGGCGACCCGGGATCACCCCCAGACAGTCCAGGCTCACCTGGGCCGGACGGGGCGGGGACCTGGCCGGGCCGGGCCGGGCCGCGTTCTCGCTCTCCGCCGCTCTCGCCCTTTAAGAGGTTCCTGCCACTTTGCCCCGCCGGGGGCCTCCACCTGCACTGACAGGGCAACTCTGGCGTGAGGCCCCGCCCCCGACCCGGGAGGCCTCCTGATTGGCGCAAGCAACTGCCAATCGGCGGGGCGGGGAAGAGGACAGTGCCGAGAAGTGCGAGCGTCGCAACCGGGAAGGGGCTGGGGCTGCAGGTGCGGTCTCCGAGCTCGGAGCGGCCCGGTGTTGACCCCAGGGTCGGGGGAGGATTGGTTAGGGAGCTCCTGGATTGGGTGGTGTGGTGTCTGACGTCATACGGTAATAGTATGATGCAATTTGCCACGTGGTGCTGCCCCTAACCCAAGGGCTGGAAGGGTGGTGGTAAGGGAGGTGGTCCTAGGGAACCTAGGGAAGTGCCCCTGGTGAGACTCACCTGGATCACCTGCCTCCCGTTTAGTCCTGTGTGACCTTGAGCAAGTCACTTCTCTGAATCTGAGTTTCCTCAGCTATAAATCTTACAATACTTTTCTGAGAATTAGTGATATATGTTAAGTGCCAGACACAGGTTTGGTACACAATAGGTGCCGTTCAGTGAATACGGTTCTTTTTCCTCCCACCCCCATCCTGCCATTCTTGTCGGAGACTTTCCCCCTCCTATGGCCCGGCCCGTCCCATCGGCACTAGAAGGGACTTACATCGTCACAGGTCCAAGTCCCCACCCCATTTTTGGGCAAATGGGGGAAACTGAGGCCCAATAAGGCCAAGTGACTTCCTGGGAGTTCAGTGGTCTTCCTATTAGATGGGCCCTGGGGTCCAACTGTCTGGGTCTCAACCCCCAGCGCTGCCCTTGATTTGAACAAGCTATTAACTCAAGCCAGTTTCCTCCGCTGTAAAATGGAGTTAATAAAAGTATTGGTGACACCTGGGTGGCTCAGTTGGCTCAGCATCTGACTCTTGCTTTTTGGGTTTGAGGCCGGTGTGGAGCCCCTGCATGGGGCTCCAGGGGAGTCTCCTTGAAATTCTCTCCCTTGCCCTCTATCCTTCCCCCTGCTCAAGCTGGCGCACCACATGCACTCTCTCTCTCTCTCTCTCAAATAAGTAAATCTTAAAAAAAAAAAAGTACTCACCTCAAGGATTGTTGTGAGAATTAAATGAAATGATCCATGTAAAGTATTAAGAACAGTGTCAGTCTCAAAGCCTCGAAAAAGTGTTAGCACGTATTATGATTATTGATGTTAATATTATTATCAAGGTCATAAATTAATATTTTGCCCCCACCAAATTCACTGCAGCCTCCAAGCCAGGTCTTGTTTTAGGCTTCAGGACCCTGGGCCCTTCCTTCAAGAAGCTCACAGTCTAACAGAGGGTCTGACTGAGCCCCTAGATCTAGGGGATGCTCTCTGATACGGGGGGGGGGGGGAAGGCGCTCCAAAGCACCAGAGAAGGTTTAGTTCCTTTAACCAGAAATCTAGACACTTGAGACCTTTCGGTCCCCAGCCTGTCAACTGCATGGGGAAAGTAGTCACACACATGCAATCTCCCAAGCATATTGACACACCTTTCACCAGCTTACAGTTTCACCTGCCCACCAGGTAATAATGCCCAGGGGCTAAGTGCTCAGGCTTTGGAAGCAGTTGAGTCTGGGCTCTGCGTTTTACAACGCTTTGCGCCTTTGGGCAAGTCACTTTCCCTCGGGGGTAAAATGGGATTAATAATGGCCCAAACTTCATATAGAGCTGTTGCGAAAATTAAATGAGAGAATGAAAATACATATGCAAATACCCAGTAATGCATCCAGTATTACTTTTTAATTGCTCCCACATGTATTCAGGCAACCCAGGAGAGGGCAGGCTGTGAATGCCTAGACTCAGTCACTGCGAAGGGGTTTCCTCTCTCCCGCCGGCTCTCTGACGCTCCGCCTCTGCCCAGGGGGCGGGGCGAGGAGAATCCCCCCGGAGCCCAACCACAGGCCCCGCCCTCCCCGATCGGGGCGGGCTCGCGGCTCCAGCTTCCAGGGCCAAGCTGTCGTGCGGGTGACTCAGCAGCGCCCGCGCCTGCCCCGGCCTGATAAGTGTGAGTGTGTGTGTGTGTGTGTGTGTGTGCCGGTGAATGTGTGTGTTGGGGTGGCTGCGGAGGGCTCCGTGTTTCCGAGTTTGTGCCTGGGGAGTACTTGTGGGGTTGTGTTTGTGATCTTGATTTTGTGTGTCACTCTCTGTGTATTTGCCTGTGGGGGGGGGAGTGGGGGGTGCATCTGTGTCACGGTGTGTCCCTGTTGGTGAGTGCATAAAGGGTGTGACTCCGTGTGACCCTCTCTCTTTACATCTTGTAGACATGTTCCCCACCCTCTGCCCACGCCCCCGCCCCCGCCCCAGTCCCCAGGCCCTGGGGACCTAGAGAGCTCTGCCCTACTCCAGGGACCTCTCTGCCTAGGCAGTCTCTGTGTTTCTTGTTGAGGTGACTTCTGCACTTGTGTGGGTGAACGTGGCCTTGTCGGTCACTGGGGGTGGGGTGGAGAAGGGGGTTTGGGTGTTGTCACTGCCTGGACTGCAGGCCCCCCTGCGCCAGTACCTCCGCCTCTGAAGCGTCCACCTCCCTTCCCAGACTGTAGGGAGCAGTTTGTTACCTGAGCTGCTGCCTGTAGGGGAGTCTTCAGGAGGGGATGACTCCCATTTAGTGATTGCTGTTATTTTATTCTCCCATTTGATCTCACTGAATCCTTACAGCCAAGAGTGTTCTAAAGAGGGTCTGAGACTTGAGAGGATGGAAGGGATGACCCAAGGTCATGCAGTTGAAGAGCAATGGAAGGCGTGAAGGTGGCAGGCAGAGGGCAGATCTCTTCCCTAAGCTGAGTACCCAGTTTGCCTGGAGCCTGTGGGGCGCTGATAAGTTTCTGGGGCAGGGGAAGGAACCTGTTTGTGTCCCCCTCCTCCTCTGAGTTTCCTGGGCCTCCATCCAACTCCTTATCCTGCCAGCGCCTGAGCAGGGCCACCGGCTTGGATTGGGTGATTGGGTCTTGAGTTGGGTGATAAAGAGGCTGGGGGATGGGCTGAGGGCTAGGGGGAGGGGTCAGGGCCAATGTGATCTGTTACTTCAACAGAACTTTACTGAGCACCTTATTAAAAACAGGCCAATACCCTGCTCTGTCTAAAAGGGGAAGAGAGTCACAAGACCAGGCCACAAGGAATTGGGGAGACGCAAGCTCAGGCTTGAAGCAGGGGGTGTGGTTGGGATCTGTTGCTGGTTTCAGTCCTGACTCCACTGGGTAAGGGAGGGCTTGGCCAGTTGGACTTGGCCTGTTCTATTTCTCTCCTAGCCTGTCTCCGTGGCAGTCAAATGAGGTAATGGCGCAACCTGCCTGCCTTTCCTGACTCTGAGACACTAAAAGGGAAAGCCATTTGTAAACAGAGCTGCTCTCCAAACATAATGGACAGGCCTGTTGTGATTAATGGCCTCCTATGAGAAAGGCCTTAAAGAAACAGTATACCCAGAACCCAGAGAGGAGAAAGGGTCCCAACTGGGGAATTAGGGAAGGCTGCCTGGAGGAGGTGGCCTACCAGTTAGACTTTTAAGGATGAGTTTACTAGGTGGAAATGGAAGAGGGTCTTCCAGGTGGAGGAACAGCCTGCATCGGGGCCTGGATGGTGAAGTTGTGCACTAGGAACAAAAGCTGGTTTGGTATATCTGGCTCAGAGTGAATGCCACGTTCAGATGCGGGCAGATGGGGGTGGGTGGGTGGGTGGCAGACTTGGGGACAGTCAGGAGGTCTGTGAGGTAAAGACAGCCATGTCCTGGCTGGGTGTAGCAATCCTTGGGGGAGGGCGGGGGTGCTGCTGAGAGGAGAGGAAGAATTGGCAGGCATTGATTCAAGGACCCCCACTCCTACCCCAGAACAATCCATCTGAAGCCTGGGCAGTGCCCCAGGATGACATCGAGGTGGACACGAGGCTGCAGATTCTCCAAGAGAACGATGGAGGAAAAACCAAGTCAGATGCCCTGGTCCGGGGAGGGAGCCAGGCATGGACCCAGAGGGTGCCCACCAAAGAACATGTAAGGTCTCTGGAAGGCCCTGCTGCCTAGGAGTTCCTAGGAGCTGCCTAGGGTTTGCTCAAGTGTGGGGAGGGGGCCCCTCCCGCCGGGAGAACTCCCTCTCTGGGAAGGCTCTATCTCCAAAAGCCCCTATTGAACCAGCTGTGGTTGCTAATGATTAGCTTATTATGTATCTGCTAGGGGCTTCACTAACCTGTACTCACGAGATATCCCTACTACACGGTTGAGTCAAACGAAGCTTCGAGAAGCAAAGTGTTCGCTCACGAGCACACAGCCAATAAGTGGCGAGGCCAGGACTCCCTGTTTCCTGAGATGGCAGGAAAGAGCTGAAGGAGGTGTTTGGGACCGGCTGAGATTCTGGCTCTGCGAGGCCAGGGAGCTGTGGCGGACTGGGCTCCGGGGGGAAGGAAACACGGTGTCTGCTGCCACCTCGTGGTCCTGGAGCCACTGGAGCGGAGGCACCCCGGGCCCAACTCTCCGAGCTTCCTGAGAGGTGAAAAGTTGGGGGGCGCTCAGGTGGGACTGTCCTAGATTCTGAGACCCTAGGCAAGTCTCTTCTCCTTGCTCCTCAATTCTCAGTCCCTTCAGGACTCAGGGAGAGCATCTTTACTCCTATGAAGACCTTGCACAACCTTTATCTGTCTTTGAAACTGAGAAAACGGAGGATCCTAGTGGATCCAGGCTTGTGGGGCCTAAAGTTTATCTGGGGGCCTCTTTAAGAAAAAAAGTGAAGGGGCGCCTGGCTGGCTCAGTCAGCAGAGCATGCAACTCTTGATCTCAGAGTTGTGAGTTCAAGCCCCACGTCGGGCATGGAGCCTGCTTAGAAAAAAAAGAAAGAAAGAAAAGTTAAGAATAGAAAATGCCTGTAGCCATTCAAGGCCATAGGACACGAGTGGGAAGGAAGGGGAAGTCAAAGTGGAAAGATCTCAGCCAATACAAGTTAATATATTTTACTTTTGCAAGTTTTACAGAAATATATGACCCTGTGAACCCAAAGTCAGGATCCTTCTAGGGCCTATGCTAGTGTGAAGTCTTGAATGATGCCTAAGCCTCCCAGTGAGTCCGGTGTGAGGTCCCCTATGGGAAATTGGGGGATTCAGAAGCCAGAGCGGGATCTGGGTTCATGTCTCCCTCCCACCCCTACACTGCCCCAAGCAGGCTTCCTGCCTGCCCTTACCTCCTTGGGCAGTGCCAGCACTGTGTGGTCAGTACCGAGCTGTTGGCTGAGTCCCTGCCGTGCCATCCGTCTGATGTCACCCACGTGTGGTCACCAGGTGGACACATCCCGAGCCCCTCCTCTCGTAGGCGGGCCTGCGGGGTGGGGGCAGGGAGACAAGGAGAGGACTCAGACCTAGTCCCAGCCCTCCTCTAGCTCATCAGCCGGGGATCGAGTAAGATATGAAGTGAGTCTTACAACTTGGAGGCCTAACAATAACTTAGAGATCAACTAGTCCAAGCGATTGTCAAACTCACTTAGCCACAGAAGCCCAAAGTGGGAAACAGAGGGAAGCAGGGCTCTTCTGGGTAAAGTGGTGAGCATGAAGGGGTGCGTGGGGTACCCTTTGCTCAGCCTCCCCCCAGCCTTCCCCTGTTTAGCCTCCACCAGCCCTTCTAAGGAACCATGAGTTGGAACCACTGTTGACATTCAATCTCTTTGCTTTAACCGTGGCCCAAGAGTAAGAGATTTGACCGAGGTCACAAAACAAGTTCACAGCGGAGGCTCGATTCAGATATGGGTCTGCCTGACTGTAGGTTCGAGGCTCTCTTTGCTCCACCTCAATACTGGACAGTTAGGGTGAACCATCCCTTCCCGCCCTAACCCATATCTCCCTGGTGTCACTCTGGCTCGCCCCTCAGCACAGCCGGCAAAGAGAAGTTCAGAGGGGTCCTGGGGCCCTGGGGGTGGTGGGAGAGCAAGGAAGGGGCCCTTTTGGAGCTGCAACACTGGAATGAGGGCAGAAACTAGACTTTCCTCTGCTTGTGCACCACTCGTCCTCAGTCTGAGCCCAGAGCCTGCCACACTGTGAATAAATGCTAGCTGAAGGAATGAATCGGAAGCCATAGTTCAGGGTAGGGGAACCTTCCTGAGTGGAGAAACCATCCCTCCAGGACGACCCCGTCCACCTCTGGGCTCTTCTCCTGGTCTCCTGGGGCTGAGATCTGAGCTGGGTCTCTCCAGTTCAGTAAAGATTTTCAGGTTTGCTCTATCTTCCTTTTCTTTCTCTTCAGAGCAACAGAGGAAGCTGTTGTGTGACTTTGGGCAAGTCATTTGCCTGGAGCCTCCATCTCCTGATTCATTAAAAAAATACCTTACATTGGGCGCCTGGGTGGCTCAGAGGGTTGAGGCCTCTGCCTTCGGCTCAGGTCATGATCCCAGGGTCCTGGGATCGAGGCCCGCATCGGGCTCTCTGCTCGGCAGGGAGCCTGCTTCCTCCTCTCTCCTCTCTCTGCCTGCCTCTCTGCCTACTTGTGATCTTTCTCTCTGTGTCAAATAAATAAATAAAATCTTTGAAAAAAAAAAAAACCTTACATTAAACAACCTCCCCTATATAAAAAAAAAACCACCAAAACCTTCACGTCTTGAATTATTCACTTGAAGTAGTTGTTATGACTTTGCACGTGTCAGGCGCTGCAAAAGGCACATGGGATTGAGAAAAAAGGTGACAGTGGTAAAGGACCGCAGAGCCTGACACACAATGGGCGGTCAGGGATAGTTCCCCGCCCAGCCCACACTCACCCAGTGTCTTCCAACAGACTGCCTCCCTCATTCAAGGGCCTCTTTCAGGAACCAGTTCCAGTCCCTAGCTTCGGGGGAGGTGGATGAACCCCAGACGGCAGTCCAAGAAACGGGGTAAACTAAAAAAGGGTGCTGGTGCCAGGCATGGCCAGTAGGTGGCAGCAGTGTCTGTGAAATGAGCCTGTCCTGCCGCCTTTCCGGCACCGCATTTCTCCCAGGACAAGCGAACATGGGTGTGAGTGTGTGCCCCGTGGGAGGTGTGTGCACAAGGAGGTGTGCATATGAGGAGGATGTCTGTGCAGTCAGGTGTGTATGTGTGGCCTCCAGGGCTGTGGGTCTATTTGCAGGGGACCGTGTTGTACGTACGGGACCCTCCACTCAGTGAAGCGCTTCTTAGGTCCTGGACTCCTGGAACACCCGGTGTGCAGCGAAGCGCACAGTGACACACAGAGAGCTCTGGGTCACCTGTGGACCCCCCGGGGGCTTCCTCTGGGAATGGAAGAACACTCACAAGTCAATAGAATGGGGAACCATGGGTGATGTTTTTACCTGTTCTTTTCGAACTTACCAGGTTTCTCAGTTTTTATAATGAGCATTCTGTAATAGCCATAAACACTATTGGGGAAAACACCTGTGTTCCTCTTCGTGGGCTTTTCCTGTCCCCTTGGGGAGTGACAGGGTTCCCACGCTTCTGACAATGCTATGGGGGCCCAGCAGCCTGCTTGACGGTACCCAGATAGCAGCTGTGGGAGGTCTAAACAGGGCGAAGGGTCAGGAGCAATCAGAGAAGGCTTCCTGGAGGCAGAGGGAATGGAGCTGACCTGGAGGGGTGACGAAGCTGGCACATGTCGGCTGTCTGCCTGCCTGCTGCACTTCCCTGAGAACTGCCCACCCTTGGGCCGGGCCTCAGCAGTCCTCTTCCTGAAGTGCAGCCTTGTCTCCCTCTGAGGGAATTTGAGGTTGCAGGCAGGCAAGATTGAACTTAGATTCCTAAAATCCCCCGTTGGGAAGGGGAATGAGAGGACATCTGGATTTTTCAAGCAACTGGGAGCCATTGAAGTTTAAAGGCAGACTGTGTTTCCCCATCACTAATAATGTGCCTTGCTTACCATGTACAGCTGTTGTCTCACTGGGTCCTCAGGAGAGTCCTGGTAAGTTAGCTATAATAATCATGTGGTTTTACAGAAGAGAAAGTGAAGCCCGGAGTGGTCATGCAGATATGATTTTCTTCAGGGCAGACACAAAGGTGAATAAAAATCTCCACAGTGCGCACTTCCAAAAACACCAAGGTGCTCTCATGCTGTGCCATCTCTCTCTTTCAGTCTCTCTCTCTCTATCTCTCTCACACACACACACTCATACACCCTTCAGAGCTGTTTTTCCGAGCCTCAGGGGGAGTAGGCTCTGGGCAGAGCTGCCAGACCTCGGGGAAGTCTTCACCTGAGCCCCTCCCCGTGAGGACGGTGAGCGGTCAAGCCCCCTCCCCACCCTGGGCAGTCAGGCCCCCTGCCCCCCACCCCCACCCAATCAGTCTGCAGCTGAGGGGGGCCGGGATCCCAGTCCACCCGCATCGGTGCTCATACCTGCACACAGCGGGCCCCAGGATGGGCAGCCCCAGCCGGAAGAGGCTAAGGGTCTGTGCAGGGAGGTTGCATCAGAAGGGGAGGAGGGGCTCCAGGCCCTGACACCCTCTTAAACACCTGGTCACACCTGCTGGGGAGGCAGATCCTGGGTCAGGAAGTTCCCTTCCAGAGAATTACTTATGAACCATGAGGACAAGCAACCACTGAGGAGGGGACCACAGAGGGGGGTGGAGGTGTCTTGGGACATCCAACCCCACACCCAGGGCTTCCCTGAATGCTCCCCGAGGAAGTTTAGGGCTTCTATTGCCAAAAGAAGGGCCACTGTGGGGCAGGAGCCCAGAACGGAGGTGGGAGTAGGGTGGAGGGGGAAAGGAGGGGGAGTTGGTGGGAGCTCCAAGAGGCACATGGGGTGGGCAGGGCTCCGGAGGACAAGGGACTGAGGTTGGGGATGGGCCACAGAGAAGGAGGAGGCAATTCGGAGGGTTGGGGGCGTGGGGGCTTCTAGAAGCCAGCTTTGGCTTGGGGCATGCTCTAGGAAGTGGCTACAGCAGCCTTGTGTATGTCTCCCATCAGATGGGTTTGTTTTTTAAGATTTTATTTTTAAGTAATCTGTACGCCCAATGCGGGCATCAGATATATAGGCCTGGGATCAAGAATTGCAGGCTCTACCAACTGAGCCAGCAGGTGCTCCAGATAGGGTTCTTAAGGACAGTGTTGCCTCTCCCTCTGGGACAGTCCCAGAGGTGGGGCTGGCTACCCACCCAATGCGAGCAGCCAGGTCTGTGTCACCCCCCAGACTAGCCCCCCACCATGAGGAGACCACAGAAGATAAGCAAAAGAAACAGCCAGAGATGTGGACACCGAGAATAGTGTTTTTCTTTATTGGGAAAACAGAAGGTTGGTCCTTGGTACCAAGATAGGACCTGGGATAGGCAAAAAGCCAGGTGTTTGAGTCAAGCTTCCTTTGACATGCTTGCCTCCCTCATCCCCAAAGTAGGACAGCTCCAATTACAAATACCAGACCCCCAGGCACCCTTTCCTCTGCATCTGGGCAAATGTCCAGTACGTCTTACCAGTAGATGTCTGTTTCTGGGATCAAGGCACATGAGGGAAAGTTCTCTGTTCTCTCCCAGGATGGCAAAGCCCTCGGAAACCATCAACTCCCACCTCTGTCCCTCCATTGTGCAGTGGCCCAGGGAGGGACAGAGACCTGACCAAAGTCACACAGCAACAAAGTGCAGGACAGAGTCAAACCCATATTCTGTCTCCTGTCTTGGGATTTATTCCAAGAGGAGATTCTGGAAGATGAGCCCCATTAGGTAGATGTCACCTGCATCGACACCTGCTAAGGGATTCCACCCCTGTGACTCAAATGTTCTGGCCCAGAAGGCCCAGGCCACTGTCACCCAGGGATCTTTCTTTCCTCCTGGACTGTGCGCCTCTCTTAGGT
This sequence comes from Ailurus styani, assembly GCA_002007465.1. NCBI lineage: Eukaryota > Metazoa > Chordata > Mammalia > Carnivora > Ailuridae > Ailurus > Ailurus styani. The sequence continues at coordinate 2,854,527 of LNAC01000035.1, read as the reverse complement.
GCCAGGGAGGGCAGGTTTGATGAGGACAAAAGGGGACAGCTATGTATAAAAGTACCTGGAGAGAAGACGTCCCCTCAAAAATTTCTTCTCCAGTGCACGCTGTTCCATCATCTGAAACTCAAGGAGATGGTCACAAGACAAAGTCCCTTGCTCCTGACCTGCGTACAGTTTTAAGAGATGTGGGTCAGAGTGGGTATAACCTAAAACGCTCGATCACATTAAAAGCTCCACGTTTCAGGCGTTAACTAGGCACCAGGCACTTCATCATCCACTCAGTAGAATGACGACTGTGGGCCAGCTGCAGTGCCATTTGCTGGGAACTTTTTGTGTCACCAAAGCAGACAAGCCTTTTTGTAAACCTTCACAACTTCTTGCAAGTGTTTTCCTCCATGACTGAGAAAAGGGGCTCCTGGAGTGAAGTGACTCACCCAAGGTCATACAGCACAGTCCTAGCAGGCAGATGAAAAATTATAGAACAAGCAAGGCTTCCCACGCAGGGAGGGAGTGGATGGGGAGAGGGACCCGCCAAGGTCACGGCGATTCCTTGGGAGGCTGGCATGCGCCTCTGCTGCAAAGGTGATGAGCCACAGAACCCAGCACCAGGAAGGCTCAGTCCGGGACTATGAGCTGGACACAAGAGTCTCCCCGATGCCCTCTGTGTCATCAGTTTCCTCGTGGGAGGCAGGAGGAGGAGAGGAGAGGAAGTGGACTTGACAGATCTAAGATGGAACGCTGGCTGGCACAGCCATGGACACGGTGTGTGGCCTTGGACAGGACAGTCCCCTGAGTCTCGGGTTCCTCGTCTATAAAGTAGGGGTAATAATTATAATAGTGCCTGCCTCATAGTCATGCTGCGAAGATTAAGTAAATTACCCATGTGAAGTGCTTAGAACAAAGGCGGGTGCTACTAGTATTACCATGGTGGGCCTCACGGCCAGCGCCAGGGATGGGGCTAGAACCTGGGCAACCCCCAGCTCCAGTGCTCAACCACATCAGGATAAGCGAAGCCTCTCCCCAGCCCTTCCGGGCCCCATTTTGAACTCCCCAGGCACCTGCCGCCAGATCCTCACCCCAGTCTCCTCTGGTCTCCCAGCATCTGTAAGCTCAGAGCTGGGCTTCCTCCCTGGAGCTGCCCGCACTACGTGCCCAGTGCCCAGGGATGAAGTAAAGAAATATATAATAATAAATAAATAAATGAGAAGAAAAAGTTGTGTGTAGTGTTTTGCATGTGAGTGCCGGGACCATGACCTTGGGGGGGGGGCGGTTTACTTCCTAGGGGCTCTGAAGCCTCTGACTGGATCTGCAGCAGGTCCAGATAGGGGGTGGGGGGAAGAGCAGCCAGAGGCCAGGCTAAGGCTCTGCTGTTGAAAATAGAGGTGCTGGCCTTTGGGCAGAGGTCTAGTGGGGGCCCAGCCTGGACTGCGGCTCCTCCAAGTCCTCTCCAGACGCTGGTGGCTTCCTCCACCTTGAGGAACATTTCAAATTCCAAGGTAAGCAAGTCTCCTTAGACAGCTGCCTCTGGCTCCCCACTTACTGTCACAGAATAATTCTGTATTGAGGGGCCTACTAGGTGCCAGGCACTTTGGTAGGGACCTCACTTGCCATATCTCTAGGCTTCAGATGGGACTCTTGGAAGTGAAGTGACTTGCCTGAGATCCCACCGCTAGCCAAACGGCCAAGAACCCAGCAAAATCAGGACTCTTATTAGAGACAAAACCTCAGAGACTGACCCATTCCCTTGTCTCAGATCTAAGAGAAAACATTAGCTCAGAGAGGGCAACTGCCTTGCCTAGGTCACACAGCCGGTTAGCTTCAACGCTGAGATTTGAATCCAGATTTGGGGGGCTTCCCAAGCCATGTAGGAAACTCAACTTGAAGGCTCTGCTTTATTCCCATCACCCTCCTGTCCTCCCCACCTCCAACCTCTCTTATATGACACTTGACATTATCCATCACTCCCTCCCCCTGGGAACGCCCTCCTCCTCCAGTTTCCATGGCAGCACATTCTCCCCATCCTCCTCCTGCCTCTCTGGCAGCTTCTCACTCTCTCTGCACCAGGGCCGTGGGTCCTGAGCCTAGAAAGCAGGGAGATCCCCAGGGTGGGTCCCCGGGGCTCTTCTCTCATCACTGCCCCTGAAAGTTCATCTGCTTTTCCCTCTGGGTCTCCAGCTGTGACCTTGTGCTGCAGCAAGGCTCCTGAGTAACAGCTACTTGCCATGGGCTGAGAGCTGACCTATGATTTGGATCCTATCTGTGTACTAACTTATTAAGTCCTCACAGCAAACCCAAGAAGGAAGTCCGTTCTACAGATGAGGAAACTGAGGCACAGTGAGGGAAACCAAAATCTGACTCCAGCTTTCACCGCTACTTCTGTCACCACAGGAAGAGAGGAAATTGTAGGACATTTTGAAATCGGAGGCAAAAGCTTGCCTCCAACTCCTGAAGAGAGAGGAGTGGAAACCTGGGGGGGGGGGCGGGAATCAGACCTACTTCACGGTTTTGAGAGCCCTGTGATGATCTAGAATTACACTGTCAATTTGGAGCTTTAAAATGCATCACGCACAATACATTTTGAAATGTGAAGGTTTGGAGAGCTTCAGGAGGAACAAAAGTTCATGGAAAATTGCCCTTTTCCTTCAGATTTTTCCATTTGGTTTTAATTCTTCAGAAATCCTCATTTCAGGGTTCCAGCAACTAAGGCTCTTCTAGATTAATGATGCCCGGAATTCACCAGAAATGCGGACCCTGGAGTCCTACTGACCTCAGTTCTGCTGCCCCAACAGGTTCTGTGACTTAGGTGGCTTGACCTCTAACCCTGTGGTCTAAAGTAAGGGTAACAGCCCCTGGGCTGTCCTGAGGCTCGGATGGGACATTGTGCATGAAGCGCTTAACGCAGAGCCCGGCACTGGAAAGTGCTCTCAGTTAAGCCCCCTACTGAAGGTGCACACAGATTTTCTCAGGTTTGCCAAGCACCTTGACATTTCCATGCTTTTGCACACGCTGTTCCCTCTTCTTGGTGGCTCACCCCTACACGTCCTTTGAAGCCCTCTGACTCTTTCCCACCTCATCTAGAATTGCTACAAATGTGTTTTAGTAAAAAGCTAGAAAACACGCTTCCCCGTGACACCCTCCCTGGGGCTTCCTGTCATCGCACACCTCACACAGAGATGCAATGTTCTGTTGTCGCCTGGTCTCCCAGCCTGAGGCTTGCACTTCCTGAGGGGTGGGCTGTATGTGACTTATTTCCGAGTCCCAGTCCCTGGGGAGCACAGCCTGGCATCAAGTTGATTTCGCTGCACGTGATCTGGGCCCAGCCTCTGCGGACCCCGGGACACATGTACGTATGAGAAGTAGTAAAAAGCAGCCAGATCTGATATAGCCATGGGAAATGGCAGTGAGCAGACCCAGAGCAGCCTTGAGAGAGAGTTGAAGGGGACACAGTCCTTGCGGGGTGAATCAACAGGCCTGGATCCAACGTCACCTTCTTCAGGAGTCTTCCCCAGTCCCTAAAGTGTCCCCCACCTGTGACATCTCCCCAAGGCATTAGTAGGAGGGGTCCCACATGAAGAGGAGCATCCAGGAGGGTCCCCCGTCTTGCTGATACACCCCCCCGCCCATTCAGACACAGAAGTCTCTAGGAGCACTGGGCACCGTTACATCTTCCAAAGTGCTACTGAAGCCATTGCCCGAAGGGAGAAAATTCCCAGGTCTGGGGTTTCTGGGGTCCACACCCCAAGAAGGGAGCTGCTTTGTCTACTAAGGGTACCCATACCCCTAATGTGCCCAACGCCCATCCTGGTGCCTAAGCCCCCAACCTCCTGAATGCTAGTTCAGCCCCTGCTGGAGTGACAGTCTCCCAGGCAAGAGAAAAGCTTTTGTTCCAAGGAAATGACTGTCAAAGGGAGAAGAGGTATCTTCCTTTTTTTTTTTTTTTTTTTTGGTTTGAGACAAAGACGTCAGTTTCTCTCCATCTGTCCCAAAAAGGGAAGAAAATTAATTTGTTTCTACAAGGATGTCAGCTCACTGCTTCAATAGGGAGTGAGCGGTGTGGGACTGAGGCAGTGTCTGTGGGGAGAGGGGGCGGGGAGAGGAGGTGAAGCTCGGGGGAGGCACAGGGAAGAAGGACAGACCCTGATAGGAAAGCAAGGATCTGAGAATGCCTGAATAAAAATGTCAAACACATGAAGAGAAAAACTCCTATGCCTCGCTCTGGGTGGACCTGACCTCAGCAGCTCAAAGGGGGCAGCGGGGGCCTGAAGGGCACCCATGGATTCGAGCACTGCGGTTAGGAAAGCCTTCTTCCTCCCAACTCCTTCAGAGACAGGCCCCTGTGTGGGCAGCTCCAGCTGCCTGGAAACACTGGACACACTAGGCGCAGCCAGGTGTTGGGAGAAGGAAGAGGATTTCCTGCAGGTTCTTATCAGAGACCCAAGATGGGCAGGAAGAAAAAGTCCACACTGGTCCTTCCGATGCCCCCACCCAGTCCCAGTTGCCACTTACCATCTATGGGGCTCTCGCTAGCATGGTCTTCTGTCCTCCGGTACCTGGGCAGAGAAGTCAGGCCCCTGGGGACCCCCAAAAGCGTCTGCCCTCTGGCTTGAGGATCTACTGTCTAAGCAGAAGTTCCCCAGCCTCGCCTCTGCCTCTGCCCACGCCCCACCCTTGGCACAGAGGCCGCCTGGCAGCTCTGGTTTTGAAGCTGCCAGGCCTCCCTCCTCCTCCTGAGCCCCACAGAACCCGGCCTGGGGACTCTACTCCAACTGAGGGCCTGTCCTGCTATCCTAACCTGAAGGCGCCGGCCCTTCTCCACTGTCCTGTCCCAAGCCCCGGTAGCACAAAATGCCAAGGACACGGCGACGATGCTGAGGCCATTCCAAGAAAACTTCTGCCAAGGGCAGAAAAGGTGTATTGTTTCTCTCTCCCTCTCGATTTTATTTTCTCTTTGTTTGTAACGACAGTCCAGTTGGATCTGGACCTCAGCAACCCCGCCTCTTGCTAGGACTCGGGGCTGAGACTCTACCCCAAGGTTGAGGCTGCCAACCCCTGCACACAGGCCCTCGCCTATCTCGTGGCCCAGTCTTGAGCTGTCGCTGCTTCGCTCACCTGTCCTCCCCTCTCGCCCCCAGAAGAGCCGCTCCCCACCACACAGAGACCCAGTCTTGCAGCCCTGTTCTCAAGCCTCGGTCTCTACCAAGGCCCCTTGGGTCCTGGGTCCTTGGCTTTTTCAGGCCCCAGGCCAGCAAGGCCGGCTGCGGCTAAAACCCGAGGCTGTCCCAAGGTTGCGGCTGGCCCGCCCCAGAGGTCCCGTTCAGCGGCGCGGTCCCAGAGCCACAGGCCCCGCTCCCCCAGAGTCGCTAGCTCCCGGCACCCGACCCAAAGCCGCCGACCTCGCGGTCCGCCCGGAGGCCCCGCCCCGCGCCCCGCCCCAGACCAGAGGCCCGCCCCACCTCAGGGGCCCCG
>LNAC01000035.1:2816395-2848823 GCA_002007465.1 Ailurus styani | reverse complement strand
GGCGGGCCGGGCCGGCGCGGCTTAGGCGGCGGCCCCACCGCCGGGACCGTCGGACGGGGTGCAGGCGGTGACCCGTTCGCGGGCCGTGGTCTCGCGGGCGCGGCTGAAGCTGCCGGGCTCCGGGCGGCCGCAGGGGGTGCGGCAGAGCTGGCGGAAGCAGCGCTTGAAGTTCTCGTCGAGGAAGGCGTAGAGCACGGGGTTGAGGCTGCTGTTGGCGTAGCCGAGCGCGATGCACAGGTGCAGCGCGGCCACCACCAGCGGGTCGCGGCGGTCGATGTCCACCAGCGTCCAGACGATGACGAAGACGTGGATGGGCGCCCAGCACACCACGAAGGCGCCCACCACCACCAGCACCATGCGCGTGATGCGCCGCAGGCTGCGGTCCTTCTCCTTAGAGCCCGACAGCAGGCGCACGCTGCGCAGGCGCAGCAGCATCAGGCCGTAGCACACGGTGATGATGAGGATGGGCACGACGAAGGCGAAGAGGAACACGCAGATCTTGGTCACCGTATCCCAGTACCAGCTGGGGCTGGGGAACTGGAGCATGCACACCATTGCCCCGTCTGCCGGGGAAACAAGGAAAGACAGCAGGTGAGGGGCGCGCGGGCCGCAGCGACCCTGCCAGCTCGCCACCCTTCTTGGTTTGGTCAGGTCCCACACCTGCTCCTGGCCTTTGTTCAGAGTGATTCGTCTGCCCGGAATGTCCTCCTACACTTCCGTACTTGGTGAGCTCCTGCTCATCCTTAAAGACCCCAGCAGGACTGGCCCTAATATAGGAGGTCTCCTTTCTGTATTTTCCTCCAGTCCCTTTAGAAGCCTCTACATCCATGGACCACAGTAATGATGTGACTTAGCCCAAACCCATCAAATGCCTGTCAGTGTGAGAATTCAAAACACCCCACCCATTTTCAGACTAGCTCCAATGAGGACAACACTGCTCAGACAGATCTAGAGAGTATGATGGGTTAAGGGCAGAACTTGGGCCCTACTAACTGTGTGGTGTGACCCTGAGCAAATTATTCAGCCTCCAGGAGAACTTCCATAAAGTGGGACTAATAACAGTACCTAAACCTCACAGGGTTGTGAGGATTCAATGGGCTCAGGCATGTGAAACATTTAGCACCGAAGGGTTCAAGCTCTTGGTGCCCTCACAGGGCAGAGGGCCAGATACATTTAGGAGTCCAGAAGTTAGGGCTGGGGTCAACGAGACAGAGCTCAGCTGAATGGCAAGAAGAACTTTCTGACTGAGCTGTTTCTCCAGAGGTGCAATCCAGGATGGAATGAGCTCCCTGTTCCTGGAGTGTGGGTGTGCGCTGGACGAGCACCTTGGGGTTGTTTTGGGACTCAGACACGGGCCTGAAACTGACCTGGGGAGCTCCCAAGGTCTCTTGGAACTTTGGGTTTTGAGGAACTAGGCAGTGGACTTGGAGTGGACTTGGAGCGGACTTGGAGCCTGAGAGTTATAGGAAGGGCACTGGGGATCCACACAGTGGGTGGCAGGGCTGACTGAGTCCAAGGACTTCATTGTGCAGATGGCAGAACAAGGCTCAGAGAGGAACAGCATTTGTCCAAGGGCACACAGCAAGTTACATACAGAACCAATAAGTGCTGAGTGGGGGAGTGTGTGCAGGGGATGGAGTGTGCAGTGAGGAGGCCCATCTGGTCTGGCCCCCAGCAGGGCTGCAGTTAATGGCCCATAAACTGAAGGCTGACAGTGAGGAATGGGGCTCAGCTGCTGAGTCAAGACCAACCGCATGGGAGCTGTATGAGGACACCAGGGGCTCTACCTCTGTGGGAGCTAAGGGTGATCAAAACACCTCCCACCAAGCCTACTCCCCTTCCACCCATAGCACCGACCCTCTGCAAACCTCTACCTCAGGGGCCAACAGGAGTAAGAGGCATGAGGGCAGAAGCCTCGGATTATAGGCCAAATTCCACCAAATGCCTGCCATGTGACCCTAAGTAAGCCATCTGACCTCTTGGATTCTGGATGTTCTTACGGTCAGATAAAGGTAGAAGTCCCTGCCTTGTCTTAAGTATTGTACACATATAGCCCCCTTTAAACTTCTCAACACCCCGTGATACTGTGTGACTCAGGGCAGTGGCCAGTGTCGTTGGCATCCTGCTAAACTACCTGTCCCACTTCCTTATGTCAAGGTGGGGCCAATGTAACCAGCTATCACTAGGAAGGGCTGGGCCATAACATTTCCATGTTGTCCATGCTCTCTCATCACTCCTTCTCCGTACTCATCTGCCGGCCAAATGCCAGCAGGGGAGGATTCCAAAACCATCATTTGGTGCCTGGGTCCCTGAAGAACTGTGGAATTGAGCTCCTCCTCCTCTGACTCACATTAGACAGTGACATGAGTGAGGAATAAGTCTCTATACTGTTCAGCACTGAACTCTGGCGATGGCTTGTTACAGCTGCTGCCCTGATACACGTAGCTACTATGTTAATGACTGTTCTTACACTGAGGACATGCACCTGTTGCTCTCTGCAGGACATTCTCTAGGGCTTGCCTTGGTCATCTGTGGGCCAGTGGTTTTCACACTGGGGTGGAAGGGCATTTGGGCTGAGACCACAGATCTCATGGTCTCCACGGCTCACTGGTCTGGGACATCCTTGCCCCAGTGGCCCTCCATCTATCTCCCTTTAAGTCAGTCATCCCCACACACTCCTGGCCAGGTGCTGCACGCCCACAGTCCAACCCTCCCCAACCCCATTCATACATTTCCTTTGACCAGAAACCCATCTGCCCGCTGCTGAATCACTCATCCTCACAACAACCGTTTGCACTCCATCGGCTGACTACCCACACTCTCACTGGCCAACCAGCCACACTTTCCATTGATCAGGAATCCACACCTCTACAGGTGTGGAGCCACTTACACCCACCCTAGCAAGTGGCCTGCATGCCCACAGGCGCCCCCATGCTGCCCCCTGGGGTCGGTGGCCTGTACCACAACTTCCACACTCACCCCGGGGGCGGGTCACAGCCATGACCATGATGGGGACACCCACACCCGAGGCCAGGACCCAGATACAGATGTTGATCAGCTTGGCCTTGGCGGGGGTGCGGAAGTCCAGGGCCTTGACGGGGTGGCAGACGGCAATATAGCGGTCGACGCTCATCATGGTGAGAGTGAAGATGCTGGTGAACATATTGTAGTAGTCGATGGAGAGCACAACCTTGCAGAGCAGCTCCCCAAAGGGCCAGGTCTCCATCAGGTACTTAGCACTCTGGAAGGGCAGTGTGCTGGTGGCCAGTGCATCGGCCAAGGCTAAGTTGAAGATGTAGATGTTGGTGGCTGTCTTCATTTTCGTGTACCTTCAAAAGAAGTGTGTGTGTAATTATTCCCATTTCACAGATTTCAGTTTCACTTAAGACTCAGAGAGGGGAAAGGATTTGCCCAAGGTCATGCAAAAGGTCAGGGGCAGAGGTGGGACTAGAACCCTGAACCACATGACTCCGTGTCACCCCTTTTCACTATAACAGATGCAAAAGGATTTCTCTGGCTGTGGCTGACTTTGGCAGAAGGTATTTTAGGAAAAGCCCTTCATCTTCTGAGGGGTACTAAGCAACATGGTTAAAAATAAAGCCGGGCTCCAGAGGAAAACAGGTCTAGGTTCTAACCCCGCTTCTACTAGATATTAACTGAGGGACTCCAGGGCCAGTAATGTGAACCCTCTAAGCTTCAGTGTCTGTAACTGTGGAGAAAAAGGGGGTGATGTTGTGAAATGTAATGGGATGATCCAGCACTTGGCCCTGAGCCCAAAGCACGGGCAAGTGCTCAGTATATGATGGTTATTATTCTTCATCTATGAAGAAGAAGCTGGGGACTAGACCAGAGTGACCTGACCCTCTGGCTTCTGCCACTGACCTTTTGGAAATATGACTGGCCAGCTCTGGGGAAGGGACTCTGCCTAGCAGACTGGCTGGGGCCTCAGACTTTCTGCGGTGGGGCTCCCAGTCCTTCCTGTGGTCCCATCCAAATCTTCTTATGCCCATGCAGCTGGACTCACACATACATCCAACCCAGGGCATGAGCCCGGTATCCAAGCCAGATGTGTGCAACTGAGCCCCCCTCCACTTGAAACACCCCTCCATGCCCGACACTTCTTTGCAGCCACCTGCACCACACAGGCCCCTTGCTGGACCATCATGTCTGTCATGGCCCCCTCTGCACCAGGCCTGCACTGGGCAGCGGACAGCCTGGAGGAGGCTGCATACACAGAGACACACTGTCCCGGTGCAGCGTGATCACCGCAGGAACATACAGGTACATCAAGGCGGGGATAAGGACTTCTTTCATGCCCCTAGAATGATGTGAGAAACTCAGAGAAGGGCTGCATGAGTGACTCCTCAAATTTCCGAGCAGGGGGAGCCCTGAGAGATTGAGGCAAAGTGATTTTATGGACGTGTGGTCCAAGGACTCCCTTCAGAATTCCTACAAAAGGAGATTCGTAGACCCCACCCCAGACCTACTAGATCTTAATCTTTGGCAACCAGGCCTGGGAATCGTCACCCTTTTTTTTAAAAGTAAGCTCAAGGCCCAACATGGGGCTTGAACTCATGACTCAGAGATCAAGGGTCACATGCTCTACTGACAGAGCCATCCGGGCACCCCAGAAATCTTCATCTTTAACAAGCACCATCCCCAGATGACTCTTACGGGCTCTAAAAGTTTGAGAAACACCATGTGGCCTAAAGCCCGTATTGAGAAAAGACAGGAAAACTGAAGCCCAGGGAGGTGGCATGACTCACCCAAGGTCACACAGAGGCAGAGCCAAGGCAAGAATTTAGACCTCCTGACTCCCGGACCCGTGCTCTCTCTCCACTCTAGGCCCAGGATGGAACCACACTGCGGGCCTCCACCGCTCCGGAAACCCCCTACTCCCACGCCCAGCCCTGGGCCCCCACGAGAGCTGATGAAGGCACACTGAGTGCCCTCATGTGTTCCGAATGACGGAAGGAGCCCACACCAGCTAAGGCTGCTCCTTCATGAAGGGACTGATTTTTTTTCTTTTTTGGTCTGACTCATGCATTGTCCTCCAGGGCCAGCATCTGTCCCACTCCCTCCCCAAATAGCTGTCGTTTGTCCTGGGGCTGGAGAAGCAAAAAGTTTTGCTCAGAGCCAGCAGAATTTCAAGTGTCGGGAAGTCTGTCTTCCGCGGAGTGCCGGACCACAGCTGTGTGGGAGGCGGTCTCAACCCCACAGCTGACTCGTCTAATTTCGCTTCTTTTACGCAGAACAATTAGAGGCTGTTCTTTGCCTGCTATTTTGATTTGTGAGGATCCTTCAATTCCCAGAGGGGGCTGGGATGCTGGGAAGCGGGTGATGAAGCTGCTGTCGCTGGTCCAGGCGGGCTGAGAGGCACCGCACTGATGGCGGGCCGGGCAGAGCCCCAGAGGCTCCCGACCTAACAAGCCCGCCCACCTTCCCCCCCCCAAGGCACCCCCCCACCCCCAGCTAAAGGGCTGCCAAGCCTGGCCCTACTGGCCTCCTCAGACAAATCATGCAGCTCTCCCGCTCTCAACCCACCAGTGGCTCCCTGAGGTTCTCTCCGTATTCCATGAATTGGCCCCAGAACTCTCCCCTTGATGGGTGGGCCCTGCCCCCGCGCCCCCAGGGCCCCCACCATGGGCCTCTTTGTTGTGCCTTGGACATATCAAGCCCATTCCCATCGCAGATCCTCCAGGCTGCTGTTCCTTCTGCCTGGAACCCCACATTTTGCATGGCTTGTTCCTTCCCTTAATTCAGGACTCTATTCAAAGGTCACCTCCTCAGGGAGGCCACACCTGGCCACCCTATATGTAAAGTACCCTTCCCCCTACCATCTCTCTGTCTCCTTAAGTTGCTTCACTTTTCTTTATAGCACGAGCCACCACCTGACTTATACTTTTTTTCTTTCCATTTGCCTCTCTCGCCCATGTATGCTCCCCGAAGGCAGGGGGATCTGTCCATCTTGATCCCTACTATATGGCCGGGCATACCAATGGCATCTGGCAAACGGTGGGCCCTTGATAGCCATTTGTTATATGCGGATCTTAGTCCGGGCCTCATCAGCTCTCGTGGAGACCACGCAGCCCCCTCTTTCCCCCACAATTCATCATCCAGGTTAAGTCAGGGTGCTCACTACGAAAGTACATTTGCTAAGGATACTCTACCACTTATAATTCTTCCATGGCTCCCCATTGCCATCTGGACTCCTCAGACTGGCATTCCATCAGGGTGGCTCCTTTCCCACAGTGCCTTCCATGTCCAGCCACATCTGTAGTTCCTTAGATGTCCCGTCTAGCATGCCCTCCCTGCTACGGACAGCCACTGTAATGGTTTGGTGGGAATCCTTTCAACACATACACACACACACACACACACACACACACACACACACACAGCTTTTTATAAAATTGTATTTCTGCCAATGTAATACAATTACATTGTGTAAAAAAAGTCACATAGTACTATAATGAATACAGGTTACTCACTCCTCTTTCCTGCTCCCCAGAGGAAACCACTTTTAATATTTTTATTCTTCTGGTGATTATCTCCATAATTCTAAATAATGTGCTTCTGTGACCATTTCCTAATTTATCAGTTTTACACAGTACATGTTGAAGTTTGTATCAGTTAAGCCAGGCTACACGGCAGTAACAAATAATCCCCAAATCTCAGGGGCTTCACACTATAAAGGTTTATTTCTCATTTTTGCAGAGTCCATGCAGTGTCTCTAGGACTACATCCCATGAGACAATGCCAGCCTGTTTCAGTCTTGTGGTTCTGCCATCTTAGCCCAAGGCCTCCTTGATCACCACAGAGGGAGAAGAGACAGCTGCAGAATCATCTAAGCTTCATTCTAGCAGCAACATAGCATTTCCACCTGAAGCCAAGTGACGGGACTGGTCATGTGGCCCCACCCACCTACAAGGGGTTGAGAAGTACAGTCTTCTATGTGCCCAGAAGCAAGAAGAACCAGATGTTAGTGAATACTGGTAATGTCGTCCACAACCCCTAATACAGTAGATGAGTATTAACTCCTACACAACCCAGCTCCACTTCCTTTCTCCATCCTTCCAGATAGCTTTATCGCAACTTCTAAATTCTTAAATTAAAATTTGGGGGTTATACAGTCTTTCTTTTAGGGTTTACATTTATTTTAAAGATTTTTATTTATTTGACAGAGAGAGATACAGTGAGACAGGGAACACAAGCAGGGGGAGTAGGAGAGTGAGAAGCAGGCCTCCCACAGAGCAGGAAGCCCGACGCGGGCTCGATCCCAGGGCCCCGGGATCATGACCTGAGCTGAAGGCAGACGCTTAACGACTAAGTCACCCAGGTGCCCCTAGGGTTTACATTCTTATGATTTTATAGATATTGTCCATTGCTGAACCAAATGGTATACTATAATTACATTTAATTTCTGTACATATTTTTGTTTTTCCTGGAGTTAATAATTGCCTTTTTTCCTCATTTGCTTAGTTCTTAGTACATATTGCTAAATCTCCTCAAACATCCTTGCAGATCTGTAAAATGCTTTTACCACATAAGCTATCAGTTCCTTTTGTTTTCCTAGTGCTCCACCTCCTGGAGCCTTCCTCCTCCCTTTCAATTTGGGACTGGTTGCTTTCTAGACCAGCTGTATACCTGTCCTACTATGTTGAAGAGCCTGCTTCCTGGTTTGCAAGTCTTTTCTATCTTGGTCTATGCTCTCATTTTGGTGAAACACATCCTCTAGTCACTTCCTAAGGGCACATAGGAAGTAAAATTTTCATATCTTTGCATGTCTGAGAATGTCTTTATTCTATGCTCACTTCTCATTTCCTTGCTATACATGGAATAGTAGGTTGGAAATAATCTTCCACCAGAATTTTGAAGGCATGGCTCCCTCATCTTCTAGCTTTCAGTGCTGCCACTGAGGTATCTGAAACCATTCTGATTCCCGATGATGTATATATAATCTGTTCTCCTTACCTCCAAAACTTTTAGGAACTTCTCTTTATCCTTGGTATTCTGACATTTTCTGATTATATGCCTTAGGGTGGTTCTTTTTCATTTGTACTGGGCTCTCTCATTCTGAAGATTCATGTCCTTCAGTGTGAAATATCCGCACTTCATTTCTTTGATAATTAACTCCCCTCTGCTTTCTCTGGAATCCCTAGAAAAGTGTCAGTTGGATATTGGGCCTCTTGATCGATCCTTTAATTTTCTTATCTTTTCCATTTTCCATTTCTTTGTCTTTTTGGTACATCCTCTGGGAAATTTCCTTTTCATTACCTCTCAACCTTTCTATTGACTTTTTTATTTTATTTTGGCTCTCACGTTTTATTCTCCCAGTGTCATTTCTTTTTATTATTTCTTTTTTATATAGCATTTATAGCATTTTATTTCATGAATACAATATCTTCTCATTTCTCTGAGGATGCTAATAATTTTTGCTTTGTATTTTCTTCTGCTTACTGCATTGTCTATTTGCTTCAAACATCTGTTTTGTCTACTTGCCCTCCCTTTAATCCTAGACTTCCTTCAAGCATCTAGTGATATGCAACTAAAGGTTGATTTTTTTTAACATTTTATTTATTTATTTGAGAGAGAGTGAGAGAGAGAGCACCAGAAGGGGGAGGGCCAGAAGAAGCAGACTCCCCACTGAGCAGGAAGCCTGATGCAGGGCTCCATCCCAGCTCAAACCCTGAGCTGAAGGCAGACGCTTAACTTAGTCACCCCGGTGCGCCGTAAAGATTGATCTTTTAGTAAAGCACTAAATAACTAATTGGCAGCCGTGTGTGTGTGTGTGTGTGTGTGTGCGCGCGCACACGTTGCACACATTAGTGTAGGGATCCTGCCAACTGGTGGGCCTTACTGTAGGGGAACTGGGCCGAAACTAAGCTTTTATAGTGGGCAACATCTAAATATCAGCGTCAGCATGTGTTTTCTCTGGGGCCTTGAGAAAAGAACCCTCCAACCTCCCACTTAGGAGCATACTTCCAGCAGTCAGGATTACGGTAGCAGAGCTGGAGGAGGGGTCTGTGGACCCCGCCCCCAACTTTCCATTTGGTATCTCACTCTGACCCTTTCTGTGTCTGCTGTTCAGAGTTCTTCCAGGTTAACTTCTAGAAGGAAAAACCTTTAACCTCTTGCAGAGTAGAGGGTTAGTCCCTGATTGTGCAGCATACAAGGGTGGGGGGGGAGGGGCCTAAGGGTCTCAATGCTCCCTCTATAGATAATCCATCTTCTGCCCCTGTTTTCAGCCCCACACCTCACCTCTGCTCAGCCTGTTACTCCCCTTCATATTGCTTTTCATCATCCAAATATGTGTTGACATCTCTTAAGAAACATAAATTGAGGCACAAGAGATGAAGTAATTTGCCCAAGGTCACATGACCAGTAAGTAGCAGAGCTGGTATTTAATTCAGGCTGTCTAGTGCCAACATGTGGTAATGACTTTGCTATACTGCCCCTCGGTGTATGTTACCTCCCTCCTGTCCCCATCCCATCCCAGAGTTAGTGAAAAAGTCAAGGAATGTGAATTTGTTATAGGCTGAGTTTTGCTCACTCTCTTCCAACAGGTATTAATCAAGTATCTGGTATGTGCCAGGTACTGAGTAACGAATATAGGTGTGACAATGAAGGTCTAGTTTCTGAAAATTTATGGTCTTAGTGTGATCAGACACTGAACAAACTGCTACACTAAGTAATATACAGTTACCCGCTATTACTGCTCTACCATGAAGGATAAGAACAGGGTATAGTGATGGACACTACCCAGCAGGAGTGGGAGGAAGGTTTGTGGAAGGAATCCAGCTTATATCGGAAGCTCAACAATGGCTTCTCTGAGGATGTGTGCTATGAACTGATTTATAAGAAGAGACACCCAGGAGCTTGCTCGTCTCTCCCTCTCCTTCCCCCCCACTCTCTCCTTGCCAAGTGAGGACACAGCAAGAAAGTGGCTATCTAGAAACCAGAAAGAGAGCTCTCACCAGAAACTGACCATACTGGCACTTTGATCTTCTATGTTTAGCCTCCAGAACGGTGAGAAAATAAATTTCTGTTATTTAAGCCACTCAGTGTATGGTATTTTGTTATGGTGGTTTGAGCTAAGAGAAGGTGACATTTCTACCAGGTTGGAAAGAATGAGAAGGAATCAACCACGTGAAGATAAGGAGGTAGGTTGTTTCAGGCAGAAAGAACGGCATGTGCAAAGACCCTGTGACAGGAAAGAGCTTAATGAGTTGCAGGAATGGTCAGACATTAAGTGTGACTAAATGGCAGTAAGTCTGAGAAGAAGCAACAGAAGATGCAGCAGGGAGAAGTCAGTAGGGGTCAAATCATGCACAGCAAGAAATCTGGATTTTATTCTGAGTGCAGCAGGAAGCCATTACAGATTTTAAGCAAGAGAGTGATGTGGTTTGATTTATGAGTGTTTCGTAAAAGATCACTATGACTACTATGTAGAAGTTAGATGAAGGAAAGAACGGTTGGGTGAGAGACTGAACTTTCTGGAAAGATAAATCATTTGCTGCCCTACCCCTCAAAACCCTACCGTTGGTCTCTAATTATTTTTTCTATTACAAAAAGTCATAGGTATGACATTAGACCCTTACCTTATACCATATAAAAAATTAACTCAAAATGGATGAAACACCTAAATGTAAGAGGTAAAACTATAAAGCTCATAGAAGAAAACAAAGGAGGAAAAGCAACATGACATTGGATTTGGCAACGATTTCTTGGATATGACACCAAAAGCACAGGCAACAAAAGAAAAACAGATAAACTGGACTATGCCAAAATTAAACAATTTGGTGGGGTGCCTGGGTGGCTCATTTAGATTGAGCAACCAACTCTTGATTTCAGCTCGGGTCATGAACTTGGGGTCCTGGTATTGAGCCCCCCATGTTGGGCTCCATGCTAAGTAGGGAGACTACTTCAGAATTCCCTCTCTCCCTCAGCTCCTGCCCCCCTGAAATAAATAAATAAATCTTTTATATTTTTCTTTAATTATTTATTTATTTGACAGAGAGAGAGAGAGAGCATACACAAGCAGGGGGAGCAGCAGAGGGAGAGGGAGGAACAGACTCCCCACTGAGCAAAGAGCCTGATGTGGGGCTTGATCCCAGGACTCTGGGATCATGACCTGAGCTGAAGGCAGATGCTTAACTGACAGAGCCACCCAGGTGTCCCAATAAATCTTTTTTTAAAAATTAAGCAATTTGGTGCATCAAAGGATCACTGTCAACAGAGTAAAAAAGGCCACACAGAATGGGAGAAAATACTTGCAAATCACATATCCAATAAGGGGTTAATATGCAGCATATATAAAGAATTTCTACAACTCAGTACTAAAGAAAGCAAACAACTGGATTTAAAGATGGGCAAAGGACTTAAATAGACATCTCTCTGAAGATATAAAAATGGCCAATAAGCACATGAAAGGATGCCCAACATCATTAGTCATCAGGAAGATCAAAGCCACAATAAGATACCACCTGACACCTATTAGGGTGACTGCTATCAAAAAAACAGAGGGGCACCTGGGTGGCTCAGTCAGTGAAGCATCCAACTCTTGATTTTGGCTCAGCTCATGACCTCAGGGTGGTGGGATCAAGTCCTGCATCAGGCTCCACATTCAGTGGGGAGTCTCCTTGGGATTCTCTCTCTTCATCTCCCTCTGTCCCCCCCTCCAATTCTCTCATGCTAGCATGCGTGCTCTCTCTAATAAATAAATAAATAAATCTTAAAAAAAAAAACAAAATAACAAGTATTGACAAGGATGTGGAGAAATTGGTGCCCTGTTGGTGGGAATATGAAATGGTGCCACCACTGTGGAAAACAGAATGGCAATTCCTCGAAAAACTGAAAACAGAATGCCAGAAGGTCCAGCCATCCCACTGCTGGGTACACACCCAGAAGCATGAAGAGCAGGGTCCCTAAGAGGTGTCTGTAGACATTCAAACTAGCACTTTTCATAAGAGCCAAAAGATGGTAGCCACCCAAGTGTCTATTGACAAATGAATGGAAAAACAAGATGTGGTCTAGACATACAACAGAACATTATTCAGCCTTAAAAATGAAGGAAATTCTGACACCTGCTACAACATGTGCGAACCTCGAGGACACTGGACCACGTGAAATAAGCCAGTGACAAAAGGAAGAAAAACCTCTGTGATCCCACTCGTAACGAGGTACTTAGAGTAGTCTGATTGACAGAGGCAGAAAGTAGAATGGGAGTTTATCAGGAGCTGGGGGAAGAGAGACTGGGGAATTGCTATTTAATGGGGACAGAGCTGGGGAAGATGAAGTACGTTCTAGAGTGGGATGGTGGTGACGGCTGCACAACAGTGTGAATGTGTTTCATGTGCTTAAAAATGGTGGAAATGGAAATTTTTGTTGTGTGTGTTTTACCACAAAAAAAACAAAGATGTGACTAACATGCCATCACTGCATGTG
Organism: Ailurus styani; assembly: GCA_002007465.1. Taxonomy (NCBI): domain Eukaryota; kingdom Metazoa; phylum Chordata; class Mammalia; order Carnivora; family Ailuridae; genus Ailurus; species Ailurus styani. Next base: position 2,836,376 of record LNAC01000035.1, on the reverse strand, counting down.
TTCCCTAAGTTGAAGAGCGTGGTGCGGGAATCCTCTAGAGCCCTTTAGATCTTGGCTCCACAACATACTGGACTGTGTGATCTCGGGTAAATGACTTCACCTCTCTGAACCTGTTTCCTTGTTGGCAATTTCGATGTAATTGGCTTTTTAGCAGCAACACGTGTGAAAGCGTCTAGCTTACTGGCTGGCGTGTAGACAAGAACAGGCAGACCTTTGGGGCTTTTTCCCCGGATATTGTTCTGCTTTTTTCTCCTAGGGTTCCCACTGGATCCAACTCCAGGGGTGAGGACAGCAAGCCCGGTGAACCTCTATTGACTGTGAGATGCCTTGGGCAATCCTTTGCTTTTTTCCTCAGTCAGAATCCTCCATTAGGTCATCTTGAATTCCGCAGCTGCGAGGGAACGTGCTGCCAGCCACGTGTCTCAGTCCTCAGGGAGGCTTCCTTCAGAAGAAGCACCGAGTGGCTGGTGGTGTTCATGTCACAGCTTTAAGCCCATCCCCTCGCCTGTCAGACAAGGCCCACTGGCAGGGAAGAGCATCCCCACCTCACCCTGATGGAGGCAGGGTGGGCTCTGTGTCTGAAGCAAGTCAAGTCCACACGTGCTCCCTCCAGAGAGCTGTGCTTCTCGGCTGACAAGGAAGCCCCTGATAGAATTTTCTCCCCCCAGCAAAGCCAGGCCACTTGGTTAGGGCGGCCGGTGAGTGGCAGGTGCTCGGAAGGCTAAACCATTCCCCCCTTGGCACAAGGCCAGCCAGGGACCTGTCTGACAGCTTTGGGTGGGATGTTTGTGTTCTTCGAGCGATATTCTCTAAGCAGCGATTCTTCCGTGGGCCAGGCACTGTGCCAGGAAGCGTGAACGCAGGGCTTCGTTTCATCCCCACGGCAAGCCTGCGCGCTGCCACGGTCCTCACCCCACAGCAGAGCTAAGGCAGCTGGCGCACCCCAAGACTCGCAGCTGGGAAGTGCCGGTGATGGGACGCCAGCTCAGATCGGGTCCCCGGAGCCCACGCCCCCCGCCACCTGCGCTAGCTCAGCAAATCGTGGCCGTGGGGCGGGGCCTGGCCTGGAGGCCAAGTCCAAGTGGAGTGAACGTCGGGATGCGAGTGGGCTCCACGGCGTTCTTGTTTCTCACACCTTCCTCCTCCCCGCTATGGTCCGGGGGTTTGGAGACCATCTGTTCACAGTCCAGGTGGGGCTGGGGAGAGACAGGCCTACGAGCATTGGGAAAATGTCACAGGCACCGTGACGAGGCATGAGGGAAAGAGGTCAATTCAGAACAAAACGTACACCTCTGGTCACAATGAGGAGTCAACTGGTATTCGTGGACCATGACTCTGTGCCAGGTCTTTCCCAGGCCTGAGTTCACGTACTCCTTACGCCTAGGACGTGCCCGGCACAGGCAAAACATTTTCCTTCATTTACTCCTCCCAGGACCGCACAGGGTAGAGAGAATTTATGATTCCCCAGTGACAGGGAGCAGTAAAGGGACTCGCCCCAGGTTGCGGAGTCAGAAAGAGGCTGGGTGGGGATTCAAACTGAGAGCTTTTCCCCGGAACCCCAGGGCCTTCGTCCTGACTTCCGTGTCAGCTTCTCCCCTGTGCTTTTTCCCCAAATACTCTGTGCACCTCACATACTCTCTTAAGATATAAGCTCCCCGAAGACATGGCGTTTGTCTTGCTCCCCACCAGGCACCTAGAATCCACAGCAGTCCCTCGCACAAACAATAATGTGCTCAACACCCACTTGGTAAATGACTAAATGGCACAAGCATCTTCCACACTGGACCAGGACGTCCTTCGGGCAGGAACCGCGTCCCCTCCGTGCTGTATCCCAGGATCAGGACAGGGCCGGGTCAGAGGGGACGCGGTTTACTGGAGGACACCCAGTGGGACAGAGGAGTCCAGGGGCCTGATCCTGGAAAGTAACCAGCCACAGACTGAAGAGCTCAGACTGGGACAATTCTTTGTCCCCCACCCCCCCTCCCTTCCCTCCTCAACCCAGAACAACACAGGTCCCCCCGAAGGACGCCTGAGCCTGACCCTGCTCGCCGTGAATCCGAAGCGACTCAGTCCTGCCGTGACCAAAGGAAATGTCAAATCATTCATCCGAAGTAGCTCACCTGTTTCTAACGAAGCTGAGGGTTATGTTTTCCACTCAGACACCACAGCCCATGAGGATCAAAGTAGGGGCAAGAGACCTGAAAACAAAACCAGTAACAGCAACAAGAGCGCCGACCTCAACAACCTGACTGACCTTGTGGCACCTCAGGGACAAAGCGAACAAAATGGCTTCGGCCTCGATCAAAACCCATCTAGTTCCAAACAGCATGGATTGCTGGTGTATTTCGGATTCACTTGGTTCCAAACCCTTTCTGAGATCTCACTATAAAATGTTCAAACAACAGAGAGTCATTTAATAAAGAAAATTTAAAACCACTGTCAGAATTCCAGACCACCATTAGAGATAAGACACACACACTCATAAGCTATTTTTGATAAACAGAATCTTGCTTTGATACTGTTTCTTTCTCTCAGAAATATACTGTGACCATCTCTCTATGTCCCTAAATACAAATTAATATAATTTTTGGTGACAGGGCCAGGGGGTAAATATTTTAGGCTTTCAGGCCACAGAGGATCTCTGTGGCGCCGTCTCGTTTTCTCCTTTACAACCCTTTCAAAGTACGAAAACTATTTATAGCTCAAGGACCACACAACAGACTGCAGGCCGGATCTAGTCTCACTTGTGGACACTGAAGCCTCCACATGAAATTACTTAACAAATCCCCTATTGAGAGATAGGTAGGTTGTTTCCACGTTTTCGCTATTATAAATAGCACCGTGATAAACACCTTTGTGCACAAAGCTATCTGTGGATCTCCTGGGGAGAAATCCCTGGAATCCCAGAGCTAGAAAGCAACTTCACAGTGAGCACATTCCCTTTAAGGCCCTCCAGACAAATAGCTATGCAGTTTCTGCTTGAGTATGTCCAGAGACGGGGGACTCACCACCTGTAGGCACAATCCACCATGTTGTTGGGACCACAAACAGTAAACAAGTTCTCTCTTTTTTTTTTTGAGCCAAGGGCTGCCTCTTTCTCACCTGGCACGATTCTCCCTGGTTCTACTCACAGAATCACAGCGTCTAAAACTAACCCTTCAGCCTTCCACGTGTTGGAAAATGGCAGGTGTTGAAGTCCACGCCTCATCCAGCTGTGGTGAGGCCAGAGTGAACACAAGAAGAGCTCAGGCCACATTGGCCATTATGGCTGCTTGGTTAGCTGCCTGCTCAGTGCCACGTGGCCATTCCTCGGCACCCTCCTGTTGGGTTGTTCTGGCACACTCCTGAGTGTGATCATCTGAGGACAGAGGATACCACCCTCTTGGGTTAACAGGGGGCCAAAGACGATGCAGGTCAACTACGTGGTGGGCACAGAGACGGAACTCAGGCCTGGCCTTCTCCCACCTCTCCAGGCAAGTAGGTGAGGCCAAATCCATCTTCTGAGGGATCTGGAACCTCGAATCTGTTCACGTGGACATCTGCCCCAGCCAGCAGGGCCGGCCGCCATGGACAGGTGTCCAGGTTTGTGCCCACGTCCAATGCGGTCTTCAGTGTTTCCGAGCTCACCCCTCACTGCCGGTACAAATACCAGCTTCAACTGCATCCCCCGTGTCACACATGTCCCCGAGCTGGGCTCCTCAGCTCACAACTGTGTTCATCTCCTTCTCCTGCTAAACCACTCCAGAAATCCCCCGTCCCCTGCACATCTACACTGTGAACCAGGGATTCAGCAGATACCGTCACTACCCAGCCCTTAATAACCATGGTTGGTTGGATGGTGGCCCTGAGAAGGACAAGTTCATGTCCTAACCTCTAGTGCCTGTGAATGTACTGACTTTACTTGGAAAAAGAGTCTTTGCAGGTGTGTTTAAGTTCAGGATCTTGAGATGAGACCGTCCTGGATCGTCTGGGTGGGCTCTACCGCCAGAGACCAGTATCCTTGTAGAAGACACACAGGCAGAAGGGGAGACAAGGAGCGGCCAGGCGACGACAGACGTACAGACTGGAGGGGCGCAGCCACATGGCACGACAGGCGAGGAGCCGCCAGAAGCTGGAGGAGTCAGGCCTCTTCCCACGCGCCTGCAGAGGGAGCGCGGCCCTGCGGACACTCTGTGGACTCCTGGCCTCCAGATCTGTGACAGCATACAGCTCCGTTATTTTAAGCTCGTGCTAACATGTGAGGGCAGCCCTAGGAAACTAGTACAAGAAAGGTGCAGCCCAGAGGCACGGCTTCGGCACCAGACACACTTCGAGTGAAGCCCCAGTCCTGTCTCTAACTGTACAAACTTGAGCAAGTTCTAACTTCTCCCGAGCCTCAGTCTACTCCTCTGTGAACTGGGTACAATGATCCTACCACAGGAAGGTGTGGCAAGAACCTTATTTGTTCCTGTCTACAATCTCCCTAGCATGCTGCTCATATCATAGTGGTTTCTCTCATCCAGAAGAGGAAAACGGGGATGACACACTTGAGCTGTCCTGGACGTCCTGGGCTCCCTCCTGACTCCTGTGCTGGCCTTTGGTAACCTGCCACCACTGGGGTGGGACCCAGAGCCCTGGGCTGGAACTTGAGTCCTGATCTGTAACACTGAGTTCCAACCTCGTCTCCCACATTACAGACTGGGAAACTGAGGCCCAGAGAGGGAAGGACAGTTGCACGAGGTGACACATGGTGTCAGCTCCCTGACTCCTGAGAGGCCAAGTTCCTTCTTCTCTACCAAGTTGTCCTTCTAGAAGCTAACTCTCAGGTGAGGGCTCAAGGCGGCTGGGGCCAAAGGGAAACGGGGGAGCTCCTGTCCAAGGCTTCAGAATTCCTGATGAGGGCCTGGGCTCTTCGTAGATGCCTACATTCTAGGTCCCTGCATCCAGTGATTAACCAGTGTGGGAGGCAGGTCCACGATGGGACTGTCCCCATCACCGTCATCACCTTTACCATCTCTATTACGGCAGCTATGCCAGCTTGGTGTATACACGAGCCTGACATCTTCTACTGAATTCTACCATGGCATTCCCATAGATCAGCTCACTTAATTACTCCAACGACCTTATGAAATCGCTACTGTTATTATCATCCTTTTATTTATTTATTTATTTGTCTGTTTGTTTATTTATTTATTTTTAAAGATTTTATTTATTTATTTGACACAGAGAGAGATCAGATCACAAGTAGGCAGAGAGGCAGGCAGAGAGAGGAGGAAGCAGGCTCCCCGCTGAGCAGAGAGCCCGATGTGGGCCTCGATCCCAGGACGCTGAGATCATGACCTGAGCCGAAGGCAGAGGATTTAACCCACTGAGCCACCCAGGCGCCCTGTTATTATCATCCTTATACAGAGGAGAGAGTGTAGTAAGACTTGGGAAGTGTCCCGGGTTGAACAGGTGCCCCCGGAATTTATGTCAACCTGGAATGTCTGATGTGACCTTATCTGGAAACAGGGTCTCTGCAGATGTAATTAAGATGAGGTCATACTAGAACGGGGTGGGCCCTAACTACACAATGACAGGTGTCCCTGTAAGAAAGAAAGAAACACAGAGACACATAGAGGGAGCACGGCCATGGGAAAACAGGGGCGACAAGTAGAGAGATACATTCACAAGCCCGAAGGATGCCAGGGACTGCCAGCACCCACCAGAAGTGAGGTGAGGAAGGAGTCTTCCCGAGAGCCTTCGCAGGGAGCCTGCCAGGCTTGATTTCACACTTCGAGTCTCCTGAAGTGTGAAGGATACATTTCTGTCATTGCAAGCAACCCAGTTTATGGTCATTGGTGACGGCAGCCCTAAGACACAAATACAGAGGGGCGAAGCATCTTGCCGGCCGTGGCCTCAAACACAGAAGCAATCCAGGTCCATTCATCCTTCCACTCCCCAGTTCTCCCAACAAAAGGACTTTTTTTCCATCAGGAATATAGAATGAAAGCACTGAGAGGAAAGGTGGCAGGGGAGAGTGTTTATGGAGCATTTATTCTGTCCTAGCTGTGCTGCTAAATGCGAGCCACGAGTGTGTCTGTAGCCCACTGAATCTGCACGGGGCGTGAGCTTTAGCCCCATTCTACAGGTGAGGAATGTTGAGGCTCGGAGGGCAGAAGTAAGTCACCAAAAGTCCCACAGCTAAGAGTGGCGGAGCTGGGCCTTGGGTCCCTCGGACTCCAGAACCCACAACCTAAGCTCTACCCCATCTTCTTCTCCCTGTGTATCAAGTTCAATCCCTTTGTTTTACAAAGGAGGAAACCGAGGCACAGTGATGGTAGTGGTCATAGAAGCTGTGCCCATAGCAGAGAATAAACAGCTTAAACAAAGCATCTGCCTGCCAGCCAGCCGGGGTCCAGTTGGGGTGGCATCTATTTGTACACAGAGGGTGACTGCTCTTCCCACTGGCAAAACAAGCCCCCCGGGCACCAAGAGCTGCAAGCTGTGTCCCTGCCCACCATTTAACAGGAGTGGCAAGTCGCCAGAAATTAATTAGCTGTCTCAGTTTTGGCACAACCTGGGGAAGGAAAGTGGTTAATTATAACAAGGCATGTCATGGGAGAAGATTAAAGGCTGGAACATGGAAATAAAGGGTCCTGAGTTGAACATGAGTGGGGGCCGGGGTAGCCTGGTCACATTCAGCAATAAACAGGGCAGATGCCTGGGCCGTTCAGCTAAGGACCGCAACACACACGTGGAAGCCAGGGAGGAGAAGCTCTTTTCCATCACCCTGGCTCTGCTTCTGGCTTAAGGGTGGCTGGGCCAGGGAATGGGGCCCCAAGAAAGCAGAGTTCCTCAAATGTAGCATGTCAGCCCACGGCTCTCCGGAAATAGGACAAGTCCCTCCTACAAACACCTACTGACCCGCTGCCTGAGTGTCAGACCCTAGACTGGGGCTCCATCTGTGAGCAAAGCCTACTCCCCACCCCACCCGCAGACACACCTGCTCCTCGGAAGAGAGAGGGAGAGATGAGCAATCAAGTGCTTGAAAAAGTATGTGTGCATCAGGGACACACTGGACACTGTAGCAACATGGGGGAGGGGGTCTATTGGCCTGGGGGCATCAGAGAAGGCTTCCCGGAGGAGGGATCTGCAAAGGGTTAGGGTTACTCTAGAGAGAAGAGAGGCCCGAGGTTCCCGAACATCTTCCCTCTTGTCTTGTGGTTGGGGGACTTTTATTATAGATCCCAAGTACTCCAGGGAGGACCTCATTAACAAAGTGTCAACTAGATATTTACAAAATAGCGGTGTCTCCTTCGGGTCAGGGATGGAGGTAGGAAATAGTATAGAAGATGAAGAGGACACAGACCCCACCTTCCAGGAGCAACCAGTGGAAAAGGGAAGGCGAACACTGGAACGAGCAATTACAACTAGGAAACAATGATTCACGAACATGACCATGTACTTGTGTGTGGCTACCCTCGTTCTGTGCGAGGCATGGACAAAGTCACCTGATTTACATTGTTGCGTTTCTTCCTCACAGCAAATGACTGTGGTAAGCCCTATCACGGAGTTTGGCAGACGAGGGCCCTGAAGCTCAGAAAGGCAGAGAAACTTGCCCAAGGTCACACAGCCTATAGACTCTAGTACCAGGACTCAAGCCCGGGTCTGTCTGATTCTGTGATGATTAGTTTTATGTGTCGACCTGCCTGGGCTCCTGTATCCAGTTATTTAATCAAACAGCAATCTCGGTGTTGCTGTGAAGGTATTTTGTGGATGTGGTTAATATCTCCCATCAGTTGGCTTTAAGGAAGTCAACCTTGGGAATGAGGCTCAACCTTAAGGACAAAACTGAGGCTTCCCAGGGCGAGAAGAAATTCTGACTGTTGACTGCAGCATCAGCTGTTGCCTGAGAGTTTCCAGCCAGCCAGCTTCGAAAGCCCCCACAACTGCATAAGCTGATTCCTTGAAATAGATTCTCCTGTTTATTTTTTTCTTGTAGGATCCTGTCTGACGCAGACCTGAAAGGCCATGATCTAGGCTAAGGTGAATACCAGGGAGCCACACACACCATCCTCACCAGAGAAGGGACAAAGACACCAGCCCCCAGGGAAGTGTTGTAGAGATTGAGTTTCCAAGCAAGGTCCCCTATATGCAGCCTTGTAATATTACCAAAGCCCACGCTCATTTTTGCCCTTGTCGGATCTGATGGATTCTTCATCATTTGGAGTCCTTACCATCGCCAAATAAATATCCCACAATTCTATGTAAAAATACCGCGTGCAAGTTTGTCATTCTTAATGACCACAGTGTGGGGAACGGGGGAATGATAGTTTGCTTCACCTGTCCCCAGCCCCCAAGGGACACTCCTTGAGGACAGTGGACAAGGCCAGCCCCGTGCAGAGCACGTCACGTCCATTCTCTCCTCTGACTCACACCCACTGTGGGAAGTGGGTACCTATGTACTCCCGTTTTGTTCACAGAAGGAAACTGACCCACAGGCCAGACGTGTTTGTCTAGGAGTACAGACTGGACAGAACCAGGATCCAACGTCAGATGTGCCAAAACACCCAGGTGTCTCCCCTCTAGGTCTTTGGCCATGCTGGGCCTTACTTATCACATATCCCTCTGCCTGCCACACAAAAGTGTCACTTTTCTTTATTAACGATTTATTATTTTAATGACTTTACAACTCAGTCTACCCCGCTCCATGGACTCTCCTGATCCTGGGTGCTCTAAAAACATCATTTTTCACAGTTGGAATCAGAGGGTGTCATGAATTCCACCTTCTCAGCCCACTGCTTCACAATCTCCTTGCACACACAGGCTCTGGGAGTCAGGGGGGCCTTGTTCGCGGGCTGACTGCCATTTACCAACTGGGGCCCCAGGCAAGTGAATTCGCTTCTCTGAGCCTCAGTGTCCTCATCTGTCAAATGGAGAGAAATGTGCTACCAGCCTCAGAGCACTGGGAGAATTAAAGGAGAGAATGAAAGGAGATCATCTCCCGGCACAGAGCTGGCACTCCAGAAAGGTCAGCAGGGCTATTTCTGGCGTGAAGTCCTGTGGAGTCAATATGCCACGCTTCACTGGGATGACAGGGCCTGCGCAGGTGACGGGAGTGTCTTAGGGCTACCCGGCGCTCCCGTGGGAGAGCCCTCTGGCCACAGGCGGGGCTCCTGTCCCTGCCCCGCCTCTCCCAGGGAGGAACAGAAAATCACTAGATGGGGGGCACTTCCTAGCACTTCAGGAGCTTGAGTTTTTGTAACCGAAGGAAACAGATTATCTCCATCTCTCCTGCAGGGGCATCTGCGCTGGCTGGAGAAGCCGTTTCTCTCCCTTGGCTTCATCCTGTCCCAGGTTCCCGAGTGCTGGGAAACCAGCCAGAAGGCGTCATTATCACCAACAACTTCCTGTTCCCGGCCAGGCCCTGAGCTAGGGCCATATATCCTCTCCCTTCACCTTCACCTTCACCTTCCCTGTTCCCTCTGCCTAAACCACTTCCTTTCAGAGGCAAGCCTCTTCTTGGTTGTCTCCTCCTCTCTGACCTCACCACATACAACCGCCACCCCACTGCTCTCTCTCATGGTCAACCATAGCCTTGCCCTTACATCTACTCATTTCCTATCTATCCTTCGCCCGCTAGAATGCCGGCTTCACGAGGGCAGGCCCAGTGTCTTGATCACTGTTACACCGCCAGCCCCCGGAACCACGCCTGATATTAAGGAGGGACTGCTGAATGCTTGTTTGCCACAACCCTGCGATGCAGGTGATTTTCTATCATCCCCATTTTACAGATGACAAAACAGGCTCGGCGAGGTGAGCCCAAGGGTGGAGGCCAACAAGAAGCAGAGCTGGGTTTGAACCCTGATCTGCCAGCATCCGAAGGATACGGCTGCCTTGCCAGCTGCTGGCTCTGCCCCAGGCATCTGGGACTTCTCTGGGCCCGTGAGACGTTAGCGGCCCCCAGGCTGGGCTGCCCTGTACAGGAACCCACTCCCCACGCTCCTGGGAACGACTGCTTCTTGCTACCCTTTGGCTTTCCCTTAGCCCAGGTAACCCCAAGAATGGAAAGAGTTGCAAGCGGGGGACAAGTTCCAGGAAAGGCAAGGAAAGACAAGTTCCAGTCCTGCCTCACCCACTACCTCAAGAGACCTCTCCAAGCCTCGTTTCCCTCATTCTTCTTTTTTCTTTCTTTTTTTTTTTTTAAGATTTTTTTGTTTATTTATTTGACAGAGAGAGGGAGATCACAAGTAGGCAGAGAGGCAGGCAGAGAGAGAGGAGGAAGCAGGCTCCCCGCTGAGCAGGGAGCCCGATTCGGGCCTCCATCCCAGGACCCTGACTGAAGGCAGAGGCTTTAACCCACTGAGCCACCCAGGCGTCCCCCCACCCCCCCGCTCCTGCCTCAGCCTCATTTCTCAATCAGAGAGGCTGAACTTGACATACAGGTGGCAAAAGGGCAATGGCTAAGAGTGTGGGCTCTGAAATCAGCCAGCACTTGGAGCACGTAACAGAACTTCTCTGTGCCTCAAGTGTCCTCACCTACATATGGGGGCAACAAACTCACCTTATGTGGGTCTCTGAGGATGAAATGGGATAATACCTCTCTCTCTAAGCAGACTGCCTGGCGCGAAATAAGTGTTTAGTCAAGAGAATCATCATCCACGATTCAAAGCTCTATGCCTTGGTGAAAAGATCACCTCGGCAGGGGAGAAGTGTGACGCCACTTCTGCCTCTCCCTGTGTTGTGTTCATTGGATGGGGCTTTTTGACCTCATAGGACTTTGAAGTTTGAGTTCTTTCAATTTATCAAGACTCAGAAAGCTCCAGAAGACAAGATTCTTCCCGTATACACCCACCTTAGCCAGAGACAAAGCTGTTGATTTCTGCAGCTGCACCGGGAGCTATAAATCAATAGAACCCAACCCAGACACCCCAGCCCACCCCATATCCCCCAGCTGGTAATAGGGCCGCTACAGCCTGCATGATGGTAAATTGCTAATTTAAGCCAGGCTTTCTGCTCAAGCCCACGATTATCCCTCTTCCTGTGCATGTTATGATGTTCTGGGTAGCCAATTGGATTTAGAGGTCCCAGGACTCTGAGGTTAATGAAATCATGCCTTGCCCTTTGCATAGCCTCCAGACAGGCATCATCTGCCAGGAAGGGGAAAAGGGGAATCTGAGATGACAGCATCTCTGAATCTCAGTGGTGGGGAGGGGAGCCTACAATTACGTTTATCTTTTCTCCACCCAAATCTCCAGTGCTGTGCCTCCACCCAGTGGTTTTCCAGTGTCCTCTTGCATACCTTCAGAGATGGGAAGCTCCCTACATTACACAGCAACCCATATCCATTTGGAGAGCGCTTTTTTTTTAAGATTTATTTATTTATTTGAGAGAGAGAGGGAGAGCACGTGCAAGAGCATGGGTTGGGGGGAGGGCAGAGGGAGAGGAAGAAAGAAATTTAAGCAGACTCCCTGCAGAGCACAGAGCCTGATGCAGGGCTTGATCTCACAACCCTGAGATCACGATCTGAACTGAAACCAAGAGTCAGATGCCTAACCAACTGCACCACCCAGACGCCCCTGGAGAGCTCTGACTGTTGGAAATTTCCTTGTATAAATAATAAGAGGTATACACAAATATAAGTGTTCAAGAATGTTCACAAATGCATTGTTTAGATCAGAATACTGGAAATAACATAAGTCCCCCCTAATAGAACACATTCATACAGTGCAGCCATCAAAAAATCACGTTTTTAAAGAATGTTGGATAACATGACAATATACTCGTGATATGTCAAGTGAAAAGCAGCTTACAAAGTATTATATATACTGTAATCCTGATATCATTAAGACACACACACACACACACACACACACAAAAAGAGGCAAAAAGAGGGAGAGATATGGGAAGGAAATACATCAAAATGACAAAGCTTTTCTCTTTGTAATGAGATTATGGATAATGTATGTCTCTAGTTAAACTTCTCCATATTTTCTGAAATAACTATGTTACCTTTACGGCAAAAGAAAATTTCTAATATTGAGCCAATAAAACTTCCCTATACAATCTACCCAATAATTCCAGGTCCTCTGGGGCTCAATAAATACTGATCGATGGGGCACCTGGGTGGTTCAGTCAGTTAAGCACCTGCTTTCAACTCAGGTCATGATCTCAGGATCCTGGAATCAAGCCCCACGTGGCGTCGGGCTCCCTGCTCAGCAGGGAGTCTGCTCGTCCCTCTTCCTCTGCTCCTCCCACCCCTCCCCTAGCCCCCAACTCATGTTCTCTCAAATCAGTAAATAAAATCTTTAAATTTTTTAAAATAAAAAATAAAAATAAACGCTAATCAAAAGAATGGGAAGCAAGCCCTTGAAACAGACATGATGGGGGCACCTGGGTGGCTCGGTTGTTAAGTATCTGCCTTTAGCTCCGGTCATGATCCTAGAGCCCTGGGATCGAGTCCTTGCTCAGTGGGGAGCCTGCTTCTCCCTCTGCCTGCCATTCCACCTGCTTGTATTCTCACTCTGTCAAATAAATAAATAAAATCTTTTAAAAAAAGAAAAGAAAAGAAAAGAAAGTAACAGACATGATGGGAAATGTTTACTGAGGGCCGCCTGCATGGCTCTGTCAGTTAAGCGTCTGCCTTCAGCTCAAGTCCCTGGGATCAAGTCCCACATTGGGCTCCCTGCTCAGCCAGGAGTCTCCTTCTCCCTCTATCCCTCCCCCCTGCTTGTGCTCACTCTCTTTCTCTGTCAAATAAATAAATAAAATCTTTAGGGGAAAAAAAAAGAAAGAGAATGTTTACAGAAAACTTGCCAAATGCCTGTTTCTGTGCTGAAGTCCTTCACATCAGGCCTCAAAAACTTCTCCAAACCACCCTATGAAGCTCTAACGCTACTCCTGTTTCACAGATGAGAAAAGTGAGGCTCAGAGAGGTGGTCTGTGGCCGAGGCTCGCTCTCTCAGTAAACGGCACAGCTGGCCCCTGATCCCAAGTCAGTCTGGCTTCAACATCCAGGCTGTCACCCGCTGTCAGCCATGCAGAGGCCTCGGAGGTTTGCAGACCGCAGTCTGCCTGCTCCTCCCTTCCTCTCACTAGACGTCACTAGCTCTCGCTCCATGAGACTCGTGGACAACAATGGTGGAGTGGACATGGAGTGGGTTTGGTCAGAAAGACCTGAGTTTGCACCTTTTGGACCATGAGAGGCTGCTGCTCCCTCTGAGCCTTCCTGTCCTCGTCTATCTGTGAGAGCCCACAGTCCCCACTGCAGGGCCATCGTGCGGTATGGAGAAGCCGCTGGCCCACAGCGATGGCTCAAGAGAGGCTTCTTGGGGCTGTTGGTGACTCTGGGCTCCCTTCAGTGTCTCTGTGAGTCATACACACTCCCCGGGGAATGAACCTGAGAACTGGGAAGNGCCCAGGGGGATGGGAGGGGCGGGGCGGGCGAGGCCAGGAGGTACCAGGGACACCAGCTAGGGCTCCTGCTTGCTCTTCCTGCTCAGCCTGGGGGTCGGTGGGGAAGGGTCATCCGGCCCAGCCTCCTGCCTTCTGGAAGGTCTGACAGCACTCCATTGTATGCATTTATTTATTTATTTATTTATTTATTTATTTATTTATTTATTTTTAAAAGGACATTGGTTTTGTTTGTTTGTTTTTAGAGAGGGAGAGGGAGGGGGCAGAGGGAGCGGGAGACAGACAAAATCCTACGCAGGCTCCACGTCCAGCAAGGAGCCCAATGCAGGGCTCAATCTCACTTGAGATCGTGACCTGAGCCAAAATCATGAGTCACATGCTTGGGGCGCCTGGGTAGCTCAGTCATTAAGCGTCTGCCTTCAGCTCAGGTCATGATCCCAGGGTCCTGGGACTGAGCTCCACATCGGGCTCCCTGCTTTGTGGGAAGCTTGCTGCTCCCTCTCCTACTCCCCCTGCTTGTGTTCCCTCTCTCACTGCATCTCTCTCTGTCAAATAAATAGTCTTTATTTAAAAAAAAAAAAAAGAGTCAGATGCTTAACTGACTGAGCCCCCCAGGTGTCCCAGCGCTCCATTTTAGAAAGGAACACTGAGACCAGGGTTTCGGTGGCCCATCCAAAGTGGCACAGTTCTCTTCCATCGCCCTGAGCCAGCCTCTCGGGTTCCCCGCACTGAAGCCCTGCCCCTCCACCCCTCCCCATGCCCACCCATACCCATTCATCCTTTTGAACACCAGACGGCGCAGATCGCTCCCAAGTCCTCTGCCCCACGGCCTGTGGCTCAAAGCTCCCTCATTTCCTGGTATGGTCACCTTACCGTGGGACCTGAGAGCCCACCCAGCCTCAGCTCCCACGGCCCGGACGGGCAACTCCTGCCTCAGGGCAGCCTCAGGCCCCTGACACGACCATGACCACGCCGGCCTGACTTTGGGCGGCTCCTCCACCCCGGCCCCCTCCCCACCAGAAGGAGCCAGCCAAAGCTCAGCGCTCCGCTGTGGCTCCGGACAACCACACTGGGCTGGGGAGGACACCTACTTGGGAAGTGGGTCCTGCTTTTGTCCCTGAGCCTTCCCGCCTGCAGGGGCCACCCCAGCCCCTGGCACTCACTCAGCTCCGCCCCAGGGGGAAAGTCCCCACCCTCTGCAGCACCCCAAGATCCTGCAAACCTCTCTTTGCTCCTGCTGTTCCCTCTGCCGGCAATGTTCCGCCCCTCTCCAAGCAGCCACCTGCTCCTGCCCCTTCACGACGCAGCACAGGGAGGACCCCCTCTGGGTGGGTCGGGGGGCCTGCCCTGGACCCCCACAGCTCCAGACACCGGAGGACCTGGTGGTGGGGGAAGCCAGAGGCCGTGCAGAAGCTCCAGCTGCAGGTCTGGGCCATGGGAGCTGAGGCCGGAAGGGCCTGGCAGGGGTCAGCTTCAGCAAATGCTTGTTGAAGAAGCAGATGTGCAGACAATTCCGGAAGGAGGCAAGGGCCAAAGACGGAAAATGTAAACAATGAGGCCCCAGAGCTCCACGCTGCCTCCTGGCCATAGCAGCAGGGGTGCTGGTTAATCACAGCACCTGGCACACCTGAGGACCTACTAGGTGTTGGGTGCTGCGCTGCAGCCTTTACACACATGAGCTCATCTAACCCTCCCCCAAATCTACCCCGAGCATCCCGATTTGACAGATGCAGACATGAGGCTCAGGGATGGCAAGCTGCTTGCCTAGTACCACACCACTGGGCTGTGGTCGAGCTGAGATTAAGGCCTGGCAGCTTGCTGGGTTCCCCCCTGGCCTAGGGTCCTGGGTCCATGGACTCCAACCCAGGTAAGAGAGGGGAGGGACACAAGAAGGCAAGGGATTCCTGGACCTCCAAAGAAACAAGGTGGGGACTCCGAGCTCCCAATCCTGCAAAGCTGACCCCTGAGCCCCTGTCCCAGCAACCCCTGGCTTCCTGGCACCTTGGCAGTAGAGAGAGGGGACAGCCAGAACTCCTTATGCATCTGCCATGACCCCAGCCCAGGCCAGGCTGCCCGGCCCAGCCCCCCTTCCTGGGCTCTGTGCTGCAGGCACAGGGGGTGGAAGGGAAAGCGCGCTGTTTTACCAAAGTCATCTTGTCGGATGTGTCTGAGACAGGTACTCTGATCCACACTTTACAAATGAAGAAACTGAGGTGCAGGGTGGCAGTCCAACTCACTAAAGATCTTGGGAGGTAGCAGAGGCCACACGTAATCTGAGGAGAAGTCAGAAGAGACAGGGGCCAAGGAAGACCGAGGGGCAGAGAAGCGCGGGGCCTGTAACGGTCACGAAGAGGCCAGGGGAGGCCGGTTACATGCAGGGGGCAGGGTGGAGAGGTGCAGGCAGGGAGACAGGGCAGGCTAGGGAGCAGACAGGAGGCCATGTAGAAAAGCATCGACTCCGTTCTTCTGCCTGGATTCTGGGGCAGGAAAACCAGGAAGTCCTGGGCCATGCAGAGGGAAGCTATATGGGGTTACCTGTCAGAGATGGGGGTTTGCTAAGCCCTCCACACTCTGCCCTACCCAGTGGGCCACCAGTGGGAACTGTGAGATGCCAGCCCTGCTGACCACCCCGCACTGACCACCCAGAAAGAGGGGTTGGCGGGCATCTGCTCTGAGGACCCATAGGGTCACTGCGCGGGCTGAACTCACACTGTGGGACTAAGTGGTGATGCTCTGCCTGGGGACCAGATGTCCCCAAAATCCAACACAAATACAAGTTTGTCGGATGACCAGCTGCTGACTGTCATTTCTCCCACCAGGAGGGCGGAGCCAGTGTATTTTCTTCCTCACCACTGTGTCTCAGCATCTACCCCAGTGTAACCATAGAATCTTCTTGAATGAGTTCATTCTTTTCATTCCTTCACAGAGAGCCAATCCCTTTTCTCAGAGGAGGTAAATGGCTCAGCTGCAACACTTTTAATCCTCGCCATGGCCCCAGACACATTGTTGCTCTTCCCACTTTATAAGGGAAGAAATGAGCTTCAGAGAGGTAAAGTCACTAACCCAAACACACAGCAAGAAAGTGGCTTCGAACTCAGGATTGGAACCTACAGGCGTCTGGCTCCACAGCCCCACCTCTGCCACTACACACCACCCTGCTTTCCCACCCCAAAGGTTTCTCTGGATCTTCCCTTGGAAACCTGCCCCGGCCCCCAACTGCCCAAGCTCAGGACTGACAGGCAGTATTCATTCCTTCAACCATTCATTCATTCAACCAATCAACTGACTCACTTACCAAGCCTGGCATGGGGTTGTGCCAAGCCCTGCATGGGGTGCCAGGAAACCGGACAGATGAGGGGCTTCTCTCCATCCTGGGCTCCCCTCCTTCCACTGTTCTTGGGACTTTGCCAGCAGAAGCAGAGCACCAGGCAGCTGCCCTATCCTTAGCATCGCTGTCAGGGCGGGAAGAGTTAAGTGCCAGCCCCATCACTACCCCTCCCCCCAGAACAGCAGCCTAAAATACTTGGGCCAAATAATGTGTAGCTTCACAATCCTTCTGTCTCCATTGTTCCCAGATGATCTGGGACACGAGGAGGGACATGAATCTGCCCCCACCTTCCACACAATTCTTTGTGGAATTCCCCTACCCCAGGCAGCTCTGGAAAAAGTTCTAGACTTGAAGTCACAAGACCAGGGTTTTAGCTCCAGGTCTGGAGCTAGCTGGGGGACCTCTGGAGAACAAGTCACCCTGCCTCTCTCTGAACCACAGATTCCATAGCTGCAAAATGGAGGTGATCATATTGAGGATTCTAATGCCTATCCCACCGGCTTGCAGGTGAGGATTAAATCACTCAGACCCAGAGAGACAGTTATCATGTACATGATTGGCCCGGGAAACGTCTTAGCAACATGGGGACCTATCGGGGCCAGCTCTGCTGCTTGCAAGATGCATTTGACAATGGGATTTGGGGAAGGTTGGTTGGAAGCAGCCCTAGCAAACTGAGCCCAGAGCATTCCCCGAGAGGACCGTCAGAAGTGAGGACTCTTCCCCTGGCTCTCTGGGAGTGGGGGAGCTGTGCTCATCAGCCCAACAGCCAGAGTCTGGGAGAAGGGGCTGGGAATGGGACTGAACACACTGGCACAGCTCTCCCCACTCTTCAGCACCTACAGCTCCCCAGAGAGGGTACGTGTGCACAACCTGGAACTCTCTTAGCTCTCCTCAGGCCCACCTTAGGACAAGTCCCTCTTTACCCTCCCTTCTTTAAAAGGCACTAGATTCTAAAAGAGCTGGAAAATTCCTCCTCTTCATCATACAGACAGCTTCCATTTACTGGGTCCAGGCACCAGGCCAGCTGCATTTTATATGTTTGTTCACTGACCCTTCACAAAAACCCCGCTGAAGAAGGTTCAATTGCTACCCGAGTCTATAGGTGAAGAAACTGAGACTCAAAGAGTAGGTTATGCACCCAAGTCACAGAGCCAGTTCATGGCAGAGCTGGAATTCATACGCGGGTTGGCCCCACTCTAAAGCCTGTACTACCTCCAAAGACAAAGTGGGGAGAATCACTGACAAAACGCACAGCACAGATCGATCCTACCCATGCTCGGGGGAATTTTCCCACTGGAGCTGGTAATGAGCCACTGAAAGCGCAGGAAATCCTTGTGCCCTCCACTCTTCCTGGGGGAGCAAAGACGCCAAAGCTCCCTCAACACCCACACAGCCATCCAGGGCTCTAGTGCACAATACTCTGTCCTGCAGAGATCCCAGACTCTGGAATCCAGACTCCTACCTGAGGAGACCGGGTCTCTACTCTTCAGAAAGGGAAACTGAGACAGAAGCGGCAGATGGTGGGACAGGGCCCTGGGGCGCCCGCTGTGATGGGCATCAGTGACTGGGCTGAGACCACAGTTCATACCTAAGTCCAACCTCGGAGTCCACCGTCTGCTCTCTGCCCTGCTGGGCTCCTACCACAGCCCAGAGAGGTTTAGGGCTCTGCCCTCGGTCAACCAGCATGGATGACCCGTTTCCAAGTATCAGTAAATACAAGGGCATCTTTGTTGTTATAAGGACAGGAGTTTCCTTTCGAACCTTCTGCCCATGTCTGAGCTGGCAGAACTAGGTCAGGAGGCTGCTTCCAAGCAAGCTGATGATGTTTTAGATTCTCTGAGAAAGTCCCAGCACTCTACAGCGATACCGAGAAGAGAATTTCGCTTCCTGAGGTGAAAAGTACAAACCCCACTCCCGTCCAGACAAACCATTGCTGCCTCCAGCAGAAAGAAAAGCCTGTCAGAGAAGAGGAGAGAGTGAGACGGGGCATTTGAGAGGGGCTGAGACTTGGCTGAATCACATCCAGGGCTCCAGGCCAGATGGCCACTGAGGACGGAAGCAGGGGACGGACTGGCTGGCCCACAGCCCTTGCCCACCGCACGCGGGAGCCACGGGCTCTCCCTCAGCAAAGGCGCACACAGGTGCACAAACACAGGGCTCCAAAGCCGCTCCGGGTGCTCTCCTGCCCCACCGGTTCCAGAGTCTTGACAAGAAAGGACACAGGTACATAGTCACAGCCGCGTACAGAGAGAGTCACCAGCTGATCGCGTGGACAAGCACACACCAACACAGGAACCCGAAGAGGGTCATCAGATGGGACTCGGTAAATGGGCCCACAGCACGGTGCGGACACCGCAGCCCTCTCCCGTCCCCACCCCTGCACGGATCAGCCGGCTCCCCCCACCCCCAGGCCCTCTCCCAGGAGGCTTGTAGAGGTCCCAGCCCTCAATACGTTGGTACTGTCCCCAACACAGAATCAGCCTCTCACAAACTGTGACAGACACACTAACTGTCGCCAAACTATCCCACACAGCCTCACGCAAAAGCAAGGGAGTGCGAGCGAAGGATCAAATGTTATCGAGTCACACACACGCACACACACACTCTCCAGCGTCCTTCGCTCAGTGGAGGTGGGCTCCCCGCGGGGCCCCGGGCTCCCCCTGCAGGAAGTGCGGAGGCGCGGGGAGCCCCGGGTCCGAGGTCAGGGTCCCGGCTCCGCGGTCCCCACTCTCACCCCGGGGTTGGGGGGGGTGCAGGCCGCAGCGGACTCACCGGACGATGCCGAACATGACCAGCACGTTGCCCAGCAGCCCCACGGCGCACACGGCCGAGTAGAGCGCGGTGATGGCGACAGCCAGGGCGAGGGACGAGGCGCTGCGGGAGGCCGGCGGCCCCGANCTAAAATGTTCACAAGGATAAATACCAGGAGGTATGACAACCTGTCATTATAGTATCACTCCTCAAATATGAAAAGCAACTTGTTTATTTCAAGAGGAGCAGAAATCAATTAAATGTAAATGCAGACATGCCCTGGGTTTGGTTCTCACAGTAGGAGATAGAAAGGACACAGAGTCAATTTGCTCTGTGTTGAACAATGGGGATGTGAGCAATGGAGAAGCCCCTCCATCACTTATCATGATCAGCCATGATCTTCACAACAGGCCATTTTACTATCGATAGGCTGGGAAAGTGAGCCTCATTATGCAGAATGGGGAGGACTCCTGAGCTTTTATTCATGCCTAAGGAAACAACCTAGGTAGCAGAGGGAGAGAATTAGGG
>LNAC01000035.1:2744923-2816359 GCA_002007465.1 Ailurus styani | reverse complement strand
CGCTCTCCTCGCCCCGAGCGCTCTGAGCCCGAGCCGCCGCGGGCTCCTCGGACGCGCCCGCCGCGCGCACCACGTGGCCCGGAGGCGGCCGCCAGTCTGCGCCCGCGACCGGGGGCGGGCGCTGCACCACCGGCTGGGAGCTCGGCCGGAGGAGCTTCGCGCTCCTCCCTAGGGCTGCTCTGGCCCGGGGTCAACCTCCTCGCCCCTTGCCGCTTTGGAGTCAGAAGGACCTGGCTGTGGATGTCGCATCTCGCTCCTACTCGAACGAACAGAGTGACCTTGAGCAAGTCACTTAAGCTCTCTCGACCTCGTTTTCTTCCACTGTAAAATGGGGGTCATCGCACCACCTCACTCGGAAGGTTGTTGTGGAGATTAAGATGACCCGAGTAAAGAATTCACCTCGGTGCCAGGCACACAGTAGGTGCTCCAGAAATAACATTATTAGCCCTAATTTTCCTGCACCCTATTCATTTGCTCAACAGACATGTTTGGATGCCAAATATGAGCTGCGTACTATCAGGGACCCATTCATTAGTGCACAAACACAGATAGAGAGCCTATCTCCTGGGGTTCACAGCCCAGTGGCAAATCAATCCTAAGATCACACTACTGAAGACAAAGTGAAGGAAAGCAAGGCAAGGCATTCCTGTGGCAGGGCAGCAAAACGCAGTGATCAGCAGGTGAAGTCTGGGGAGGAACTAACTTAGTGAAGAAATAAGTAAAGGGCATTCTAGACAAAGGAACTACATGTGCAAAGACCCCATGGTCAGAGGAACAAAAAGGAGTCCAGGAAGAGGAGAAAGCAGGGAGCAAATGTGGGGAGAATGAGATGATATAGTAGGCAGGGTCTCAAAGCCTACCCTAAGAATCACTCCAGCTGCTATAGGAGCACAGGGAAGGGGGGGGCACCTCCTACACCCCTGCCCTAACCTGACCAGCCCAGATCCAGCACCATCCTCCTTTTGGGGCTCCTGTCCTTCCCAAAACATTCTACTATCCATTACTGTGTTCCGGGCACCCTCTCTACCAACCATTACTCTGTTCCAGGCACTGGTGTGATAAGTATGATAAGCACTTTACTCATGCATCAACACTTTGGAGTAGATTCTATTGTTAGTGTGCCCATTTTACAGATGAGAAGACTAGGCTAGGTATTATTTTATCCCCTATGATAATTATTTCTATCTGAGCTTGTTTCCTCCTTGGGAAGACTAGACCTGATCTATCCCTACACCCAGCAGAGGTCTAGGGTCACAGTAGGTGCCCAGGAAATACTGGTTAAGTGAATAAAAGTCCCAAAGGGGAATGGAATAGGACCACATTGCGGTTCCCAACTCTAGACTCTTGGGAGATGATCTTGGACCTGTGAGTGGCTGGGTAAGGGTCCTTCACTCATATCACTCTCCAGCTTGAGTCATCCATCTATGTGCAAGGCCCTTACCCTTTCCCAGAAAGAATAAAGAATTCCCAAGTTCACCCTCTTCTTCATTCTCTGTGCCTCTCCCAGCTGCTGTCCAAGCCCCTCCACCAGCTACAGCAGACTCCCACCCCAAGGCTTTCCCACTCAACCATCTAAGGACTCATCAGATTGGCCATTTTTTTAGGGTTACTTTATTCCCTTTTTAAGTAAACTCTACACCAACATGGGGCTTGAACTCATGACCCCAAGATCAAGAGTCGCATGCTCCACCAACTGAGTCAGCCAGGTGCCCTGAGATAGGCAATTTTTGCTCTGTGGTCACAAGGGCTGCCCAAACTCTCCTTTGTCCCAAAGGGCCTGGTACTCTGGTGCCAAGGGGGAGAATTGGGACAAAGAGGAGGGCTACTTCTTTAGAGTTGTACCCCCCTCCCTACCTCTCCAACAAGCCAAATTTTCTCCTACCTCAGGACTTTTGCACATTCTATTTCTTCCACTTGGAAGGCTCAGCCAATTCTCCAGGCTAAATGCTATCCATCCTGGAAGTTTCAGCTTAAATATTACTTCCTCCAGGAAACCTTCACTGACTGCCCTCCCCAACTAGAGTAGGTGCTACTGATATTTTGTTATCATGGCATCATGTACCTCTTCTTTACAGAATTTCCACATATTTAATCGTGTGATCATTGGATTTTTGTGTATCACCTTTACAACAGGTCTTGTGCATTTCTGTATCCCCACCTTAGAACAGTCCCTGGTGCTTGATGAGTAACGGAATAGGAAGGTCATGTCCAACTTTGGTGAGCTGCCATTTTGATGAGGAAGACAGATACTGCTTCACATAGGCCTTGGGAATCCTCTTAAGCAACTACCACCCTTTGCGTAAATTCTGCAACCTCATCTTATTTGGAACTGAAACACTAGTTGCCAGCTCCAACCCCCTCCCCTTGGCTTTTGGCTATCACCAAGCAAGTCTACCGAACTCCTTGACATTGCATTTGGGGCCCTCCCAAGTCTGGTCCCAATCAGGGCGTCTTGCTTCCCTCTTCTAACTCCATCCCTATCCCCACCCTAATGGTGGGCTCCAGCCATACTGGGCTGAAAGGAATTTTTAAAAACTGCATCCCACAATGTTTTTTTATTCCTCCCCAGTACAGAAATACCATGGTGCAAAGCCGCAGCTATGGTGGAGGCAAAAGACAGAAAAAGAGTCCCCCTGGGGTGCCTGGGTGGCACAGTCGGTTGAGTGTCTAACTCTTGGTTTTGGCTCAGGGCATGATCTCAGGGTCCTGAGACCGAGCTCCGCGTCAGGCTCTGCACTCAGTGGGGAGTCTGCTTGGGATTCTCTCTCTCTCTCTCTCTTCCTCTGCCTCTCCCCTTCTCCCACTCATGCTCACACTCTCTCTCTCAAATAAATAAATAAACCTGCAAAAAAAAAAGTCCCCTTAACATCTCTGAGCCTTAGTTTTCTCATCTACAAAGCAGGGGTACAGGACTGGGGTGAGGGTTTGGTGAAACAGTGGGTGCTCTGCCAACCAAGAAAGGCTACGTGAGCATGAGTTACACTGTGGGGATGAGTAAGACCATCGCTCTCTTAAATGAGCTCACAATCAAGAAGCTGGGAAAGATATGTAAATGACCAAGTCCATGAGCCAAATAACTCCTAGGACAAGATGCATGTGCTGCTACGGACTGCCCCTTTTAAGAGTTTGCTTGCTGTCTCTGCTTTCTGACGGGAGAACACAAGTGAGCAGTCTGCAACCCAGGAGAAGGTTCTCACCAGGACCCAACCATGCCGACACCCTCATCTCCGACTTCCGGCCTCTGGAACTGTGAGAAATAAATTCCTGTTGTTTACAAGCCCGTGTCAAGGGCGCTTTGTCAGAGCCCCCCAACCTAAGACATGTGCCAGGTGCCCATGAATTGCCCCCATTGAGGACACTGAAAGAATGCATGGAAACCTGAAAGGCATCTAAAGGGCTATCCCCAATGGCCTCCCAAAGCGAGTAGTTTAAAGAGATCAACTCTTACTTGAATGTGAGCATTCTAGTCTATCTTTATTTTTTTTTAAGATTTTATTTATTTATTTATTTGACAGAGATTACAAGTAGGCAGAGAGGCAGGCAGAGAGAGGAGGAAGCAGGCTCCCTGCTGAGCAGAGAGCCCGATGCGGGCCTTGATCCCAGGACCCTGAGATCATGACCTGAGCCTATGGCAGAGGTTTTAACCCACTGAGCCACCCAGGCGCCCTCTAGTCTATCTTTAACAAGCAGTCTCATTTCCATGGTCACAACTCACAAATAATCCTATTGGCTACCATTTGTAGAGAGGCTGCTATGTGCCAGGCACTGGGCCAAGTGCTTTGAGGAGTATCTCATTTAATCTTCAACAGCCCTCAGGCTGTTCCATTTTCCCCGAGACTAGGTTAGCTGCCCAAGCCAGAGCTGGGATCCCAAGCCAGAGCTGGGATCCCAAGCCAGGTCTGTGCGACTCCAAAAGCCAGTCCCCTGACTACCACCCTATGCTGCCTCTCAGAGCAAAAACTAGAAAGTCACCCCCCAAAACACAAGAACCCATCACTCCTGTCTCCGCTCAGCAGAATTTCCCCACTGTGCTGGGTGATGAGTCACTGGGAGCTCAGGAGATTCTTGAATCCAACCCTGCTCTTGGAGCAGAGTAGACACAGCCCTCCATGCCTGGGTCACCAAAGGGTTTGGCTCTGCTTCAGGCTTGCCCCATCCTTGACTTCGAGGGGGAAAAAAAACAAAAACAAAAAAACAAAAACGGATGGGAAATCCTAGGCCAATCTAGGGCATCGGCAGGCATCAGCAGTGGAGAAACAGAAATCATTGAAGGAGTCAGAGCAGAAAGGAACTCCCTGGGGAAGCTATTAACAATTTAGTATGTGGGAATGTGGCTCCCACCTGCCAAAGAGACAGATCTGCCTGATGGAAAATACCGTGAGTGAGTGAGTGAGAGCGAGCGGGCAGCTCCCCTGGGCTGCCTTTCAGTCTAGCTTCATCTCCAAGCCCCAGGAGGGCGATGACCTTAACCATAACCATAAAATAATAACCACTTGCATTTGCAAAGCACTTCTGACTTTCCAAAGCACTTCCAGATTGATGACTTCATCTTATCTTGACACCATCCAATTACAAGGGAGGTCAGGTTTCATTAGCTTCCGTTTCTAGCTAGGAAGACAGACATCTCGAGAGCCTGGGTGAGATGCCCAAGGATACAGAGCAGATCAGGGAAGGAAACCGGGTTGGCACTATCCATCTGGTTGCCTAAGCCAGAAATCTGTGAATCCTTGACTCCTCTCTCCTACCCTCAGAACTGTACCTCTAAGCAATCCCTGGGTCCTGTCCATTCTTCCCAGATAACCCATAGAGCCTGCCATTGTTCTTCATTCTTACTAGCACCTTCCCAGTCTGACACGCCACCATTTCTTGCTGAAATTACTGAAATTGCTTCTGAAACGGCCTCCCTGTATCCAGGTAGTACCATGGCTGCAGGCGCTCCATGCCTTCACCTCTCTCTCACCAGCCCCTTGTACCACCTTCCTCTTCGCATGCCATCCTCCAGCCAAAAGAAGCAGCTGGTGGTTCCACTGAATAACCTGCTTCTCCCACTTCTAGGATCATCCACGTGGTTAAGCAGAGAGGGGCAGTTTGGGGTCAGACTGGTACTTAGCCACTTACTAGTTGTATGACCTTGGGTGAGTCATTTGACTTCTTCCGTAAGCTTCCTAAAACGGGGACAACCAAAGCCCCTGCTTTATGGCACCCAGAATGCAGGCAGTGCTCAATATGTGTTAGCTACTGCTGTGATGAGGGTTCCTCTGCCTGGAATACTCTACTACAGGCTCCCCAGCCCCTTTGTCACCTAAGCCCCTCCTCCACCCCCATCACGTCTCAGCTGCATGTCCTTCCCTTCCCTGCCCCTCCAGGTTAGTTTCTATCACACACTGTCTGTTCCCTGGAGGCACATCTCCCTCCCAGTAGCACAGTCAGGTCCTGGGTTCCTAGAAGACCATCCCACCCAGATGTTGCTGGGGAGACCTGGGTCTGTCCAGAGGAAGAGGGAATGGAGTGGAAGAGGGAGAGTGGCCACAGCAGGAGAGGACTGGACTCCCTGAGAAGGAGAGGATGGAGGAGATTGTAGGTTCCGTGAGTGAGGACTTTGATGGGTAGCAAGTAAGAGCCTGGAAAATTTCTGCAGCAAGTTCAGGGTCAAGGGAGGAGAGATAAAGGCTCCTGCTTTCAAGTGGACCCTGAGGTATTAAACAAAAGCACCTCAGAGGTGACCTGGATGGACAGAATGCCAAAGGTCTTTGCCTTATGTTTCCTGGATCATGCAAACCTCAAGGAAGAAGAAGGCTTAAGCCAAACCCCTACCAGGCCCTCTCCTTTCTGACACTGGATTTTCCCACAACCCTGGTGGAAGGGGGTAGGGGTGGAGTTTGTTTTATTTATTTATTTTTCAAATTGTTTTTGTAGCACCAAATGTCAAGGAGGAAAACCATATACCCGTTAGAGGAAACATCATGAGGCCCAGACCAGGCATCGACAAAAAACAGATGAAAATGGCTGTCTTCGGAAGAAGGAAGGTGATAGGAAGAAACTGAAGCCGAAGAATCTCCCACCACCTCCTCACACCTGGGATTAGACCCCTGTCCAGACACTGCCGGCCACCTGCCTAACAACCACGTCTTCCCCTTATTCTCTTAGTCTCTGATCAGGGGTAGGTGTATTCCCTTGATTTGGGGAAAGGGAGCTCCTTCCCCCGGCTCAGGGGGTGAACTGGCCTGTAGTTCAGTCTGTAACAGATTGCAAAATGGTCACAATTCTTCATTCCTCTTTGTGTCTATACTCTTGCCCATGTGACCTTGTGGCTCTTCCGATCAAGCAGTAGAGTCCATTTCCAACCCCTGTGCTTGGGCCCACTTTGTGACTTGCCTTGCCCAAAAGATGGGATGGAAATGACAGCATGCCAGCTCAGAGTCTGGGATCTCAAGAGGCCTCACATTCTTCCATCCGATCTCTTGGAACTCTACCGCTACCATGGAAACAAGCATGGGCTAGCTTGCTGGATAAGAGAGTCATCACCCCATCACCCCATTTGATAACCAGCCAACACTAGGCATGTGAGTAAGTAAGACCATCCTAGCCCTGGCAACCCCCAACCAACCCTACAGGTGACCAGAGACAAAACAAGTAAGGCCAGCTGAGATCAGCCTGGGCTGACTCAGATCACAGAACTACTCAGCTATCCACAGACAGCGGATGGATAACAAATGGTTGTGATTTCAAGCCACTAGGTTTGGGGATGATTTGTTAAGCAGGAGTCATCATAATACATACTTCCCTACATCATCCTGCATCCTAGGGGTGGATATGTAACAAATGAGATGTAAAAACAAATCTGCTGACAGGCTTTCTTTTCCCAGAATGAAAAGCAAAGACCCATCAGAAGAAAACTGTTTGCCAAAGCCCCCTTGGGATGCTGATGTGATGCCTGGAGTGATAGCAGCCATCCTGCAATCATGCAGTAAACATGACAATGAAAAGCCAGTACGGTGAGCTTGTCAGTGGAAAGATGGAACAAGCCTGGGTCTTTGGGGATGTTGTTGAGTTCTGAGTACACCAGCTCTGGACTGCGTGTGACAAGACCTCTGGTATAAGCCACTCCTAGTCATGTCTTTTTGTGATTTGCAGCTTAAAGCATTCCTGAAGGATGCATCCATGCGTGGGTAACATCCCAAGAAGAGTGACACAGAAATAAATGAACACGGCTTACTGGCATGAATGCGTATTTGTTTTGAAACTGGGCGGTGAAAATCTGTGATTAAGAGTGTGGACCCTGCGTTTGAACACTGGGCCTGCCACATGCTAGTTGGGTGACTCTGGATAAGTTTACCAACTTCACCAAGCTTCCATTTCCTCATCTATTAAGAGGAACTGCTAATAACACATATTTTATAGGATTATGAAGAAGAGAAATGGGACAGTGCAAGCACAGAGCTTGTTGTCTTGCCTGACCCAATGGAAACATTTGATAAGCTCCCATCCTGGCTAGTG
Source organism: Ailurus styani (assembly GCA_002007465.1). NCBI lineage: Eukaryota > Metazoa > Chordata > Mammalia > Carnivora > Ailuridae > Ailurus > Ailurus styani. Next base: position 2,808,862 of record LNAC01000035.1, on the reverse strand, counting down.
CTATTATTACAATTACTTTCCTTCCTCAATGTGAGGCAAAGTGATTCCCAGACCAAGACGGGGCCATCCCTGGGATCCGGCCATGGTGGATACATGTACTGAACAGTGGGCTGGGTCCGGCCTGGAGTTAATTCACAAGACTCAGACTGCAGGATTTGCTTGTTTGGGGGGAGGTGGGGGTGGATGCTGAGGGCAGGGTGGAAGGGACTTGAGTGAGAGCAGCAGGGAAGGGACAGTGGCTGGGACGAGTGTGTTCCCCACCCCCACCCCCAGAGCCAACTAGAGCTGCATGAATAGAGGCCAGGGAGTTACAGAAGACAATGGGCCTCTGACGCACGGGGCTCCAGGGCTCCTGCCGCCCAGGCAGTCGGGTGTGACCTGGTGGGGATAAGGGCCTTCTGGAGACTTCTCCTCAGAGAACATGCACAGTGCCTTAGCTGCCTGCCTCCTGGGGGACAGTGAGGGAAGCACAGGATGGCAGAATGAACACACTGTCTCCCATTTTTTCTATCAAGCTGTCATTTTCCTTAGACAACAAATCCCCTCTTGCCTTGCGTTTCTCCACTTTGTTTTCTCTGCTCATTGCCTTCAGCTTCTCACCTCATCCCAAGCCTCCTCCTCCCTCCATTTGGAGCTCCCGTTCCCTCTGCCGGAATTCCTAATGCTACCCCCTGCCTTCCATCCTCCTCCTTCATCCTCAGTAACTCCTCTCTGGAGCACGACACCCGCCCCATCTCTCATCGGCGCACTCTGATGCCGAGTATTAATAACCACTTTCAGTTGACCTTGTCCGATGGGTACTCCCTACGGGCAAGTCCTAGTCTCCTTCTTCCAAGGTATCCTCCTCCTCCCCCGCCTCAACCAACCCTGCCGCCCATCCCTGTCTTCCCCAGCCTCTCCCCACAAAGCTTGGCCAAAACCCTGAACCAGAGTGGGGTGCTGGGGAGCCAGGTAAGTGTCCACAGCCCCAACCCTCATGGAAAGTTCCTACAATCAGAGGCATCTCTCTCTCCTTAAAGGGCCCTCAGGCTCAGGGTACTGGCCTCCTGGCTGGGCACCAGGGCCATTCTGGCAGCGAGGCCATGGAGGGCGGGGAGGGGGGTGAAACAGACAGATTTAGGGGCCCTGGGGCTCGCATTCCATCACCAGATGCACAGAACCATAGAACTGGAAAAAAGGCTTAGGCATTGTCTAGTCCGACCCTCCTTCAGTTTACAGAGAAAGATGCTGAGGTGCAAAGTGGTATAAAGAGACTAACACACAGCAAGTTAGGCGCAGAGTCGAGATCAGAACCCACGTCTCCTGAATCCAATAACAATGCCCCTTTTCCCACCTTGGGCGGGGTGACCTTGGACAACAACATCATTCATATGCCAGGCACTGTGTGAAGCCCTTTTATGTATATGATTTGATTTAATTCTTCGCTTAACTCTTTCACGACTCCGAGTTTACAGGTGAGGAATCCAGGGCTCTGAGCAGTCTTCGAGCTTGCTCAAGGTCGTGTAGGAGCTGGATTGGAACCCAGGTCTTAGCCCATAGACCCTCCTGGCCAAGGCACAAAATCTCTTTGTGAAACTCCAAGCACTCTGGGCCTCAGTTTCCTCATCTGTGAAATGGAGCAACTGGACTCTATGGCCCCAGACCCACCTGTGAGGCGCTGAAAGAAATTTTGAGGAGAGGTAGCCTGTTTGCTAGTTGTCCGCATTAGTGGGAAAATTTCTGTTTTCCCCATTTGCTTCAAAACAGCTCACCCCCAGGTTTACACTGAGAGGAGCCTGGGGAAGGTGCCATGGCAACCACAGAGGCTCCTGAGAGCCAAATTCGCCTGAGTTGGCCAGACTGGCAAACTGAGTGACCCGAGGCCCACAGCACCCCAGGGGGTCAGGGCAGAGCCCCAGAGGGAGGAGCTGAGCAGCATGAGACCCTGGCTGGGCAGAGACTATGGGTCTGCAGCCTGAACACACGGCTCTGTGGTGGGATCTGTGACATAGAAACTTGGGGATCCTGAGCCAATCCTTCCTCTCTCTGAGGCTTGAGGTATTTTTTTGTCCCTTAGCCCACAGAATATACTCAAAATAAAGAACAGCTGCCTTATTATTACCAATACCCAATTTTTTTAAAGTTTTTATTTATTTGAGAGAGCGTGGGGGGGTGTGGGGAGGGGGGCAGAGGAGGAAGAAGGAGAAGCAGACTCCCCGCAGAGCAGGTTGCCAGACACCGGGCTCCATCCCAGAACCCTGGGATCCTGACCCCAGCAGAAGGCAGACACTTAACAGACTGAGCCACCCAGGTGCCCCTAATATTCAAGTTTTGAAGAGCTGGATGCCCGTCAGCTAATGAACTTGAAAATGCTTTCTAGACTGCAGCACCACATAAGTGCAAGAGATTATCATCACTCGGGAAGACTATTCACACTCCCCTGGCTGTGTAGAACCCCTTATTTGCATATAATAATTGCACCGAGCACTTTCTATACAAAAGACAGGGTAGACACTATGTTTGGGGAGAAGAGTGAAGATGAATCACACACGGATTTTTACAGTCTAGAAGGGAGGCGGCAGTGAGTGGTATAAGAGAGGTCAAATAAAGTAGTTGGGAGCTGAGAGAGACCATCAGAAGCCCCCCGCAGCTCACTGAAGCCAACAAAGGAGCTTCACCTGAAGGAACAAGGGCGTCTGAGGATTCATGGTCAGGGATGTAGACTGTCTTTCGGAAGACCGTGGAACCAAGAATAGAAGCCGGAACTCACTGTGTTTCTCCCCCATTCTTCTCTCTCAGCACACCGGCCTCCGCTGCTCCAGCCACTGGGACGGCTCTGACCAGCCAGCCGCTCCTGAACTGTCAGGTTCAGCGCTTGGCCCGGCACACAGCAGACAGGGTGACCAGCTATCCCGGCTGGCCTGCCACGCTCCTAGTTTTACCCCCAGACACTTCTCAGTCCCGGGGAAATCAGCACAGCCGGTCACCGTCACAACAGCTACCACAGGCAGTTTTATCGAGTTAATAAAAGCTCTAGTGCCAGCCACAAGCCACGTGTGGCTCCCGAAGCCCCCTTCCGGGGTCCTGGGAGGAAGGAACCTGATTGGACCTGTTGAAGTCAGGTGATCTCCCAGATCCAATCAGCCATGGCCGCCGCTGGATGGTCTCACTGGCCAACATGGCGGCCAGGGGCCCGCAGCCCCGGATGGGGAAAGGAGCAAGTGGGGTCGTTGACTCCTGGTCCCCGTACACCGCCCCCCCCAAAAAAGTGTCAGCTGTAATATCTGCGTCCCCACCAAAATAACGACCTCCTCAGAGAAAGGACCATGCCCTGTTTATCCTTATATGCCCAGACCCTAGCACATGCCTGACGAAGTATGAAATACACATTTGGTTGGTTGGGTTTTTTCCTCTGTTCTTCTAACCCATCAAGCTTGCTCAGCTCTATGCTTTAGCACTTGCCTCTAAAACGTTCTCCCGCCAGTCCCCAGGTGGCTGGGGTCTCTCCTCAAACACCAGCCCTGCGCTCCCTTCTACATGACATCTCTCCCCCACCCTAGCACTATCTTCCACATCAGCTTGTTGCAACCTGTTATTACTTCCTGGCTTTCTTCCCAGCGCTAATCACCACCTGGAATCATCTTGTTCATTTACTGGCTTGAATTGTGTCTGTTTTCCCAATACTAGAATGTGAGCTCTGGAAAGGCAGGCACCTTATGTCTCTTGCTCATCACTGTGTGCCCAGCGCAAAGATAGTACCTGCCCCCTTTAGGTGCTTCGGAAATATTTATTGAATGAATAAATAAATGGATGAAAGGTAAGGGGCAGTCCATTCTAGGTGTGGTAACAATACCAGGTGAAACAGGGAAGGGGGAATTAATTCAGGGTCTGCACAGGGGTTGCTTAACTTGGCTGGGAGGCAGAGAGCACAAAGGGAAATAGGCAACAATTTGCTTGGATGGGTTAGTGGATTCAGGCCAGATTTCCACACCACAAAGCCTAGCCCTTTGCTTATCCACGCCTGCAGGAGATTTTAGATAAGGCTCTCCTTTTCTGTAAAATAATAATTTTTTAATTGCTTCAGGTAACACAGGTGAGCATTTCTATCAAAAGGCCTACTTGGTAATAATTCTAGACAGGAGTGTTTTGTAATGATGCCAGACATGAGCATAAACCTTTGTGGAATGTCAAGAGGTTGCAGAAGAAAGACTTCTGTGCTCTGACAACAGCCCCAGAAACCAAACAGGGCTGGCTCCGGTCACTGTTCAGAGAAGCCTTGTAGAGGGGTGGCGAGGACAGTAGCCTGCCTCGAGTTCAGAAGACGTGCACCTTCTTTTTGCCAGCTGTGTGACTGGGGCAGGACTCTCACCCTGCTTAAGTTCATTCATTTATTTATTCACTCAGCCACTCATTCAACAAATAGTTATCATGTGCCTATCATGATGGTTAATTTTACGTGTCAACTTGGCTCGGCCACACTGCAAAAATATTTGGTCAAACATTATTCCAGACATTTCTGTGGGGATGTTTTGAATGAATTGACATGTTTTTCGAAGATTTTATTTCGTTATTTGAGAGAGAGAGAGAGATCACAAGCAGGGAAGAAGGGCAGAGGGAGAAGCAGACTCCCCACCGAGCAGGGAGTGAGATGCGGGACTCCATCCCAGGACCCTGGGATCATGACCTGAGCCAAAGGCAGACGCTTAACCAACTGAGGCCACCCAGGCGCCCAAGGGATGAATTAACATTTAAATTTTTGGACTTCGGGTAAAACAGATTACCCTCCAAAATGTGGGTGGGCCTTGTCCAATCAGTTAACGGCCCACATAGAACAAAAGACTTAACATCCCATGAGCAAGAGGGGATTCTCCAGCTTGACAACCTTCAGACTTGAACCCCATCATCAGCTCTTCCCTGAGTGTCTAGCCTGCCAGTCCACTCTGCAGAGTCTGGACTGCCAACCTCCATAATCACATGAGTTAACTCCTTAAAATGAGTCCTTCTCTCTCTGTATACACATCCCAATGACTCTGTTCCTTTGGAGAACCCTGAATAATACAGTCTACACAAAGTGATTAATTCCGAAGACAGAGCAGTGAAAAAAACGGACCCAGTCAGTGACCTCACCGAATTTACATTCTAGTGAGAAGAGTAAACAATAAATAAGAAACAAATACAACATTAAACAGGCCATTTAGAGGTGTTTACGAGTGTGTGGAACCCGAGGGCACAAGATCTGTCTAGCCGGAAGACCTAGCTGGGTAAAGATTTGCACAGAGCGGCTTTTAGGTAAGAGCCAAGGTTTCTTTTCAGATCCTCTTTTGTAAAATAGAGAAAAGAAGATCAGTTCTGTTGTCATAGAGAATGTTTAGCATGAGCTCATTTTTGTTTAAAAAAAAAAAAGACACGTCTAGCAGGAGAGAAGGAATTGTCGCCTTAGCAGATGGCAGCAGACTCCTTAGAGAAAGAATTGTCTCTCCTTAGGATAACACTTCGATAAACCACTCGAAGGGGGAAGTGCTATGCACCCAATGGCACGCCCAGCCTAGAAGAGCCGTCTGCCAGCAACCACCTGTGGGAGCTGCAAGGGCGAGCCCAAAGGAAGGAGGGTGGTGCCACAGGTCCTGACAGAGGACCTGAGGACTTTTCCCAACAGCAGGTCAACCTCATTTTTATTTTCTTTTTTTATGTGAAGTTTTATATATTTAAGTAATCGCTACACCTAACCTGACACTTGAACTTACAACCCCGAGATCAAGAGTCACATGCTCCATTGACTGAGCCCACCAGGCATCCTAGGTCAACCTCAATTTTATTTATTTTTAAGAATATTTTATTTACTGGCCACCTGGGTGGCTCAGTGGGTTAAAGCCTCTGCCTTCGGCTCAGGTCATGATCTCAGGGTCCTGGGATCGAGGCCCGCATCGGGCTCCCTGCTCAGTGGGGAGCCTGCGTCCTCCTCTCTCTCTGCCTGCTTCTTTGCCTACTTGTGATCTGATATCTCTCTCTCTCTCTGTCAAATAAATAAATAAAATCTTTTTAAAAAAAGAATATTTTATTTATTTATTTGAGAGGGAGAGAGAGAGAGCACAAGCAGGGGGAGTGGCAAAGGGAAGGGGAGAAGTAAGCTCCCTACTGAGTGGGGAGCCTGACTAGGGCCCAATCTAAGGCTCAGTCTCAATCATGACCTGAGCCGAAGGCAGATGCTTAACCAACCGAGACACCCAGGTGCCCCTCAACCTCAATTTTAAATGGTTTGTATTCCTGTGATATAACCTCACTCTTTGTCCCTCCAACATTAAGAATGTTTGTAAATACACACATGACTTCTTGTGAATGGGGATTTTTCTGGAAATGGAAGAAAAGTGCTAAGATCCTGGTCTCAGTTACTACCAGGCCATGTTGCCCCAGGAGTTCGGCACCAGGACAGCCCAAAAGGCTGCAGAGACTAAGAATACAGCGGTTAGCAAACGGGAGTGGGAGATGACTGTGCCCATTTATGCCCCTGAAGAAGCTCAGTTTTGAGGAGGGAGTGGAATTTCCACTGGGTACAGAATAAACAGTCCCCCTGCCTCATCTCAATCTTAGGAGCCCAGCTGACTTCTGGGTCACAAATGCATAAGAAAACAAAGCGTGAGAAGCTCAACCCCAGATGCTAACAGGGTCTATCTTTGGGGGATGGAACGACGTGATTTTGTTGCATATGTGCAACTATCTAAACCTGTTACAATAAGCACAATATACCCAAAGCTATCTTCATTTTTTTACAAATTACTAAATCTCCTCCTGCTGCCAGTCCTGCCCAAGTGGACAAGACAGTGGGTGTCTCCTCACAGGAGGGGACCTGGAGAGAGGCTGGGCCTCCTTCTCCACTGCACTTGGAAACATGACTCAGCCCACACTTCAGGCTCCTATGAAAGTGAAGAGAGCTCCGAGGGAGACTTGCAAATTGCTCCTCTCTCCTCTCTTTCCACAGTGAGAGTGAGAGGAACCCAACCGACCTGCTCTTCTCTCCAGACAGCTAACTTCTGGCCATTTGCCTCCAGGCCAAGCCTCGCCCCGTCCCCCCCATCCCCCCCAGCCCTCAAGGCCAGGCAAGTTAACAGGGCGGGAGTTCGTTTTCATTATTTTTCAGCTCTGTAGCCAGGCCTGGGTTCCAGAGAAAGCCTCCAGCACCTTCCTGAAGGCCCCCAGAATGTTGCTGCCCCTAGGCCCTGATGTCCGAGAGAGCCATGGGCCTCAGAGGAAGCCAGGCCTTGTACCTTCCACCTCCCTCCTGGGGTCTCCACCCCAACCCTGGCAACAGTCCCCTTTCTCCCACAGCCCAGGTTACATAAGATTCCTCCTCACCTGCTGCCACAGGACCAGCCTCCTCCTCCAATTATGGTCCAGGTAAAATTTGGTTACAAAGGCCAAATTCTGGGGGAGCCCCTAGCTGGCTCATTCAGTAGAGCATGCAACTCATTTTTTTTTTTAAGATTTTATTTATTTGAGAGAGAGAACAAGCAGGGAGCGGGGGGAGGGGCAGAGGGAGAGGGAGAGAAGCAGACTCCCCGCTGAGTACAGAGCCTGCGGGGCTCAATCCCAGGAGAGCGCAACCGTGACCCGAGGCAAAGTCAGACACTTAACCAACTGAGCCACCCAAGCACCTGAGCATGCAAACCTTGGTGTTGGGTTCATGAGTTCAAGCCCCATGTTGGGCACAGAGCTTACCCCACCCCCCCCGCCCCCAAAAAAAAAGACAGCCTAAGACTCTTCCTCTCTCCCTCCCTCCCTCCCCCAGCAATGTTAGTGGGGCCTTCCCAGCCCAGATCAAAGGCCTCAGTCCCTGCCCTATCTTCTCCATGTCCAAACCCATTTCCTGGATCCTCCGAGGAAGGAAACAAGAAGACCATTAATGATCAAACAGAAGCCACGACCGAACCGCTTCCCCCAACCCCCAGACTCAGGGTGCTCAGAGCTCAGCTGTCTCTTTTGGACTCGGCTTCTCCCTCCGCATTTGTTCCAAAACCTGCTTTGCATAACTGAAAAGCCAAGTAGGTATGTTGTCCCCAAAAAGGCAGTCTTCCACCAGGTTGAAGTCTGGCTTAGTCTAGAAAATGCTGCCAAGCAGCTTTTTTTTTTTTTTTTTTGGTAGTTAAATATACATAACAAAATTTACCATTCCAGCAGCTTTTCTTTTTTCAAGATTTTATTTATTTATTTGAGAGAGAGAACACAAGCAGGGAGAGCAGTAGGCAGAGGGAGAAGCAGGCTCCCTGCTGAGCAGGGAACCCGTTGTGGGGCTCCATCCCAGGACCCTGGGATCATGACCTGAGCAGAAGACAGACACTTAACCAACTGAGCCACCCAGGTGACCCTCTAAGCATCTTTTTAAAATAGTTTTTTTCCAGGGCGCCTGGGTGGCTCGGTTGGTTGGGCAGCCAGCTCTTGATTTCTGCTCAGGTCTCCATCTCAGCGTTGTGGGTTCGGTCCCTGAGTTGGGTTCCATGTTGGGCATGGAGACTCCTTAAAAATAAATCAATAAGTAAAATAGCGTTTTTCTTCTTTCCTGCAATGTTATGAATATAATGGGCAAATGAAGTCAGAAGAACGTGAATGACGGGGTGGGGAGGGGTTATCTTTTTGCCAGGCAAGGGGCCCCAAGTGCCGAGCAGGTGACCTGTCCTTCCCCCTGGGGCCCCCTGAGTCACTGCTTGCCTGCCCAGTAGCCTCCCTGTTGAGAGTGGCCAGGAAGGAAACTGCAAAGCTGGGTTGAAGCCCTGCTGTCAAGGCCTGAAATGCTACATTTTCATCCATGGGGAGCCACTGAAGGTTCCTGAGCATGATCAGAGCCACGCTTTACTAAGATTCATCTAGTGTGAGTGTGAAGAAAAGCAGGGGGTGAAGAAAAGTGGGGGGAGCAGGCGGGTGTCTGGCTGGCTCAGTCAGTAGAGCATGGGACTCTTGATCTCAGGGTTGTGAGTTCGAGCCCTACGTTGGGCAATAGAGCTTACTTAAAAAAAGAAAATAGCAGGGGAAGATTCCCAGGGTGGGGGGTTGAATCAGGAGATGGCAAAGAGGTGGTAGGTCCAGGTACTGGCAGTATAGGGTAAGGAGAAAGAACTGAAACCCTCCGATGAACAGGGACCCTCAAAGGACAATCCCCTCAGTGAAGGAGCAGATGAGGGAAACAAGGACACTTGCACGTCTCAGCCTGAGTTGGAGACTCAGGAGGGGGGATGGGTATGTCCTGGGGAATTTATAATCCAAGCTCAAGTCAGCAGTTGGACCACATACCACTCACAGGTCTTGAATCACAAACGAAGAGTGAACATAACACGTGTCCCGGACCACAGTCTTGGTCCTGAGAAACTCCTGTTCAAGCCAGGCCCGTAGAGCCTGGGGGCACTGCCTGAATTCTCCTCAGAGGTGAGGGAATTCCCCAGAGGGACTTCCAAGGAGCAAAAAGCCGGCTCAGTGCCCTGTGTCTGGGTCCTTCCTCCCTGTTTTTGTGGTTTCCTGCCAGCACTGCCTCTCCGGCTGGGACTGCGCAGCCCTCTCTGCAGGTGGAGAGGCAGAGCCAGGTGGAGAGCCCTGGACTCGGTTCTGGAAGAGATGCCAAGAACAAGGCAATAGGTCTCATCGGAAGACACCACCAAATGAGGACTTTCAAGTCACAATGCAATACAAACTGGGCTCATGCAAACCAGGGGGCCACAAAGTAAACCAATGAAATGGCTCAGTCAGGGACGGCTTCTCGAAGAGACAGGGTGGGAGAGAAGAGCCCCGGGTCAGGCGGATGAGACTGACTTCCGCTATCCGCTCGGACTTCCGCTCTGGGCTCTGCCTCCTTCCGGCTGTGTCCCTGGCAGGCTCCTGCCCCTCCCTCCACCCCGCTTCCCATCTGAGGTCTCCTCAGAGGCTAAGATGCTATGTCCTGCTGGGGGAACAGAGGGAGGAGAGAGTTCCAGAGAGAAAGCTCAGCTCTGAGGCAGGGGGTAGCTGAGGAAGGGGATGGGGAGCCCAGAAGCAGCTGAGGGCCGTGACAGGCGGGGGCAGGAGGTGGAGAGCTTGGACTGGAGCCCTTGGTTCTCATCCACCTGAAACGCCACGTCATCGGCACCCACCGAGTCCCTAGGTCTCTGCGAACCAGCCTCTGGCCCCAGCGTGCTCTGGAAACTGCTTTCCTGGTGCTTGCCAGCGACCCAGGCCCAAAGGCCTTTCTTGGTCCTCCTCCCCAGTCTCTCAGGAGCCTTTAACACTGGGGCTCACTGTGTCCACTGGCCGTGCTCCAGGCTTCCTGCTCCGCATGGTCCCCTTGTAGGTACCAGGTTATTCTTCCTGAAGGACAAATAGAAAATCTCGTCCCTTTGCTCGCAAAGCTACTTAGACCAGTGGGTCCTTTCGCTGAAGGCATGCAGAGCTCTCCAGCATACCTCAGCCTGCCCTCCCAGCTTCACCCCTCCCCGATCCTTCTCACAAGCCCACCCACACCATCCTTTCCTACCTCCCTGCCTTTGACAGGCACTGACTCCCTCCTGGACCCTCCTTTCTCCGCCGATCAAATAAACTTCTGTCATCCCTGTCCATGCTCTTGCTTTCTGGAAAATCTGTCTTGAACATTCCCAAACGTAACTATAACAGCAAAGCGGCTGACACAAAGCTCCCTAAAACACATGGGTTCGAGTAAGCCCCCCCTGATCCCTGCCTGTTCTCTCACCCTCGTTCTCCAGTTGTTCCTCTGATTTTCTGAGCTGTTTGATAACCTCCCAATACAATCCTTCTCTGCTTAAGCCATTCAGGATTGGTTTCTGTTGCTTGCAATCAATAACCATGACTGATACCCCGTCTCCCTCCTGGATTGCTATCGAGTGCGGCGCTGTGTACACAGGTGCTTTGTGAAGAGGAAAGCCCAGCAGAACTGTGACTGATCATCCCACTCTGCATTCCCCATCCGTGGCCTCCCATCATGCGGCTGCCTCCGACAGAAGAGAACCAGAAAAACAACTCGCAATCACATTAGCCAAAGGGAATGAAGGGCCAGAAGAGCTAGCAATGGAGCCCAAAAATAGAACACTCATGTTACACTTGATAATTACCTCCCTGAATATGCCTTTTGCAATTATATAATCCTAAACTAACTTTCTTTTTTCTTTTTTTTTTTTGCATTGTAAACAGCAAATAATCTCCAAAACCACTTACTGATGATTACTGACTCCATTAAGGTAAGTTTAAGTGCTTTGTTTAGATTCTCTGTGACTGAGCCATGGAGAGAGAGAGAAAGAGAGAGAGGGGCCCCTTTCTGTGGGACAAGCTGACCGAGTGAAAGGGCTTTAGTGGCAAATCTCTGTGTGGGCTGGGTGTTTGCTTTCTTGGCCCAGGGAGATGTTGGGATCAATGGTCTCCTTCAAAGCACAGCATTTGGAAAATGGCAGACTTTTTTTATTTGTTTATTTGAAGGACTGTACAAGGCTGAGTAGAGGGTCTGTGTCTGTGGCAACATTTAAGGTGTCATCCTCAAATATTTTGAAAAGGCAGATCCAAATGAAAAGGACATGTGCTTTCATTCAAGCAAATGTACTGAGCTCATGATAGGAGCCCAGCATAGTGCCAGGCACCAGTGAAGACAGCAGGTCTGATTCTTCGTCTCTTGGAGCCTCTGGTCCTGCAGGGAAAACAGACATGAGTAATGAAGGACAAGTTCAGGACAGTGGGGATCTACAACAGGGGTTCCTGACAGAGCCAGAGAGATCTGGGAAAGCTTCAGAGAGGAAATGACACTTAATGTTGGCCTGAATGATGAACTGGAGCTAGAAAGTTAAGGGGAGTAAAGTGTGTATGTTGGAGAATCCACATGTGAGAAGAGCCTGAAGCAGGAAGAGAAAACACGGATGCTCCGTGAAGACAAAGCCATTCACCTTGTTCACACCCACGAACCTAGGACCACATCTGGCACAAATACTGGTTGCATGAATGAATGAATGAATGAATGAATGAATGAATGAATGAATGAATGAATACTTAAATAAAAGTATAAATGCCTGGTTGCCTGAATGGATGAATGATGAATGAATGCTTAAGTGAAATTCAAACTGGTTGAAGTAGCGTGGAGAAAAGAGCAGCATGAGACGGAGCCTGAAAGGTGGGCATCAGCCAGATCATACAGGGTCTTGAAGGTCATGGTTAAAAGACGTGGATTTTATATGAGTGAAATGGGAGGGTATTCAAAGAATTTCAATACCTGACCTGCTCATTTGCATTTCTAAAAAGTCATCTTGGCAACTGAGGAGAAAATGGCCCCCAGAAGGGGCAATTCAAGATAATGGCAGTGGTGGGGATGGAGAGCAGCGAAAGGTCTCAGGAGATATTGAGGGGGTGGGAGGATCAGGACCGGAGTCAGGGATGACTCACACAGGCTTCTGGATGCAGGCACGGGCTGCATGATGCAGGCGTGCGCCGTGATAGGGACCCCAGCGAGGCAGCAGGTGGGGAAGATGAGGGGGTTTTATGCATGTCGAGACTCAGATGCCTAAGAAACACCCAAGTGAAAAAGTCAAGTTGGCTGTTGGATGTGTGGGCTGATGCTCCGAGAGAGGGCTCCCAAGAGAGCTCTGAGGACTGTCGAGATCTAGACGATAATTGAAACCTCGGGAAGAATGAGCTCATCCAGAGAGAAGATAAAGCAGAGGAGGCTAGGGCCCAGGACTCAACCTTTAATGGCTACAAAGAGGAGCCGGAGAAGCTGGCAGAGGAAACCAAGAAGAGGAGCGAGGCAGGTGACAAATTGGAGAGCACAGGTCACACAGGTAGGAAGGAGAGTGTCTGGAGAAAGAAGCGGTCCTCCGAATTATGTAAAAACGAGGACGGGAAATGTGTCCAGTTGATTTAGCAACACAGAAGTGAGAGATTACATCTGCTATCAAAATATAAGTGATGATTACTCTTATGTAGTCTGAAGGAAGGAGACTATGTTCTAAGGACAGGATTTGGGAATCCTCTGTAAGGCCGTGGATGCCTGGGGGCTCATAGGTTATTGCAAACCTTTCCCCTTAGGGTCAGGATTTCTTGTCTTTGGCGGAAAGAAAAGTTACCTATGAAGAGCTTTGGACACAGAGGGCAAGAATCTTTGGAAAACTAGCTCTTAAAACATCAGTAAGGACATAATTTAGCAAAGAAACCACCCAAATTTCCATGATTCATTCATTCAACATGTTTATTGAGCCTCTACTATTTACCTGACACATAAATCTCAATCCATTGACTATTTCTGGAGCTCTTACTGTATGCGTTGCCTTAGTTAATCTCATAAGTCTTTTGTTCTTTAATCAAAAATGTAAACTCTTGGGACTCCTGGCTGACTCAGTCAGTAGAGCATGTGACTGTGGATTTTGGGGCTGAGAGTTCGAGCCCCACATTGAGCTTAGAGTTTACTTAAGAAAAAAAAAGTAAACTCTCAGAGCAGAACTCTTTTTCCCCTTTATCTCCCAGCAAACTGGGAAAACCCGGCCATCCTTGTCAATTAGCCATTCTTCCAATCCCTCATGAGTCTATTCCCCCAGTTAGAATGTCCTCCAACTACATAAATCCTCCTCACTTTTTCTCTCTTTTTTTTAAGATTTTATTTGTTTATTTGAAAGAGAGAGAGAGTGAGAGAGCACAAGCAGGGAAGTGGAAGAGGGAGAACCGGGCTCCCTGGTGAGCAGGGAGCCCAACGGGGGGCTGGATCCCAACACCAGGGGACCATGACCCAAGCCCAAGGCAGAGGCTTAACCGACTAAGCCACCCAGGCGCCCCAATACTCTTCACGTTCAAGGCCCGGTTCAGATGTCGCTTCCTCTGTGAACTTTCCCCACATGCCTCAAACAAGTTTAAAAGTCCTTCTCAGGGCTCGTAAGGGTCAGAATAACACTTGTCTTCCTATGTCGTGTTGATTCGTGAGTGGAGCTTCTGTCTCCCTGTTCCGGCCGTGCCTCTTACAATCCCTGGAGCCGACGGGAGTACTTAGTCAATTTGTCAAAAATCAGCTACTCCCTCTCGGGAGGGATGTGTGGGCTGTGTGTTCCACACTGAAAGGCTCAGGCCAGGGCTGAGTGGCTCAGTCGGTGAAGCGTCCAACTAGCGGTTTCAGCGGGGGTGGTGATCTCCGGGTCCTGAGCAGAGCCTCGCGTCAGGCTCCGTGCTGAGCCGTGCTGAGGGTGGGGCCTGCTTGGGACTCTCTCTCCTTCTCTTTCGGCCCCTCTCTGCTTGTGCTCTCTCTCTAAAATAAATTTAAATTAAAAAAAAAAAAAAAAGAAACAAAGAGGGACGCCTGAGTGGCTCAGTCGGTTAAGTGTTTGCCTCCGGCTTGGTCATGATCCCAGGGTCCTGAGACCGAGTCCAGCATCGGGATCCTTGCTCCGCGGGAAGCTTGCTTCTCCCTCTGCCTGCTGCTCCCCCTGCTTGTGCTCTCTCTCTCTCTCTCTCTCTCTCTCTGACAAATAAATAAAAGATTTTTTTAAGAAAGAAAGGAAGGAAGGAAGGAAGGAAGGAAGGAAGGAAGGAAGGAAGAAAGAAAGAAAGAAAGAAAGAAAGAAAGAAAGAAAGAAAGAAAGAAAGAAAGAAAGAAAGAAAGAAAGAAAGAAAGAAAGAAAGAAAGAAAGAAAGAGAAAGAAAGAAAGAGCGAGCCTGGCTCAGGCTGAGCCAACTCAAAATGTTCCCTTAGTGCCACCTGCTGGCTACATGAGGTATGACAGCTCCTGATTCCAAGCTTTCTCTCCTTGTTCTTGGAGTCCTATCACTCAACTTTTATTCTTTCAATCATTCATTCATTCCTTTGTTCATCTGTGCCAGGCTCTGAGCACGCTGGTGACCAAGACAAAGTCAGTTCCCGAGCTCAGAGAGTTTAGAATCTAGTGCAGAAAACAGTCTCATAAGGAGTGTGCTTAGGAGCTGTGATCCTGAATGTTTTGAGGTGGCAGGGAAGGGCCTGTTCTGCCTGTCCCTGAGGCTGCAAACCCCAGAGGCCAAGACTGGGGCATGATCTGAGCAGGACACTGCCCTCTTGTGGCTACCTGGGTTCTCATCTGGAAGCACATCTGTGCCAGACAGGTCCTCCACATCCCACCCTGCACACACTCCTGGTCACTTTTTTTTTTTAAGCTTATTGATCACAACGAAGAAAAATAATACACCACACCACAGAACAAACCAGTGTCTCTCTCGGTGCCTCTGAATGGCTGGGTCCTGAAATCCATGTCTTATATTCTTGAAGCCCTAAAATTGGAACCACAATGTTAGAGCTAGGAGAGACCTTCGTTCTTTCATTGATTCATCTGTAAATACTGAGTACTAGTAGGGGCCAGGCATGGTTTTACGAGCTGAGAACATACTAGGAACACGAAAGGTCATGGTATACACTCTCGTGACCTTTATAGTCTCCCTAGGGACATAGGAAACAGAACAAGTACACGACTTTCAAATACTCAATTTTAATGGGTAGTACTTGGTGTGATTCAAAATATAAAAAGATGCCCAGTGAAAAGCCTCCCGCTCCTCTGGCCACCTAGTCCCCTCCATAGAGGCAAGGAATGTTATCAGTTTCTTCTGCACCCATCCAGAAATAACATATGTATATACAAGTATATGTGTATTCAAGTGTATGAATATACATGTATATGTACATTCTCCCTACACCCTTATTATACAAATGGTGGTATTAGAAACACTCTGTACTACGCCTTGGGTTTTTTTCACTTAACAATTTATCTTAAGACATCATTCTATATCAATATATAGATTTCTATCTTTTTTACAGTGGTGTGGGATCCCACTGTGTGAGTATTGTATGACTGAAAATAACGTTACATTGTGATAAACATTAAGATGCAAACAGAAAATAAGTAGTGAGCTGAATTTTAAAGTAACAAGGGAGATCTGGCTTTAGATAAGATAGTCAGGAAAGGAAGTTCGCACTTAGGAAATGACACTGATGCTGAGTCCTTAAATATAAGAGGGAATCCACGAGGAGAACACGAGGGAGGTGGAGGAATGTGCACGCAAAACAGAGAATTGTCAAGGCAGGAGGGAGCTCGGTTGTTGGAGTGGCTGGAAACCAGGGTGGCTGCAACCAGCTGACCTACAGGAAGCACAGAACCAGAGCAGGAGGGACCTCCTAAACCAGAGTTAGGAGCACGGGGTGGAGGAGGGATTCCAAGTGCAACAGGAAGCCAGTCGAGGGCTCAAGAGAGAAATGGGCATTTACATTTGTAAAAACACTTCACTGAGGCAGCTATGTGAAAGGGACAGACTCAAGGGCAAGAGTGAGCAGGGGAGATCGGTAAGGAGGCTGAGGCAGTAGCCCGGGCAGGTGAGAGCAACAGCCTGGAGAGGGGGTGATGGGGGAGGGCATGAGAAACACTGACAGCGCTGGGCTTATCTTGGCGTAGAGTTCAGGGGATTGGAGGTGGGTGGGTGAACCTCCTAAGTCACTGGGCCCAACTCCCTCCTTTTCCACGCTGACCAAGCCTAATGCCTGGCTGGCCACAGGTCACAGAGCTCCTAAGTGACAGGTCCAGGCTGAGATTCCAAGATTTCTGGCTCCCAGATCAGCGCTCCCATCACTCTAGGAAAGTAGGAGTTGGAATTTAAGGATAGAAATTTTATCTTTAAAATTCTGTTAACCAGAAATTATTGATATATTCAATTTTTAAAACTGCTTGACAGTGTTTTATTAGCTTGACTTTTCTTTCTTTCTTTCTTTCTTTCTTTCTTTCTTTCTTTCTTTCCTTCCTTCCTTCTTTCCTTCCTTCCTTCCTTCCTTCCTTCCTTCCTTCCTTTTCTTCCTTTCTCCTTTTCTTTTCTTTTCTTTTCCTATTAGCTTCCTTGACTCCCCACCCCAGAATGGCAAGAGACAGATCTGGGGTGGGTATAATTTCAGGTCCACTGCTACCTACTGTAAGCCTAGAGCAAGGGAGACAGGCAGTGTGGGAGAGGGGGATAGCGAATGTAAACAGGGTAGTCGGGAGAGACCTCGCCAATAAGACAACCCTGCTGAGAAACCTGAAGGAGGTGAAGGAGTGAGTGGGCCTTGCAGATGTATGAGGAAGGGTGTTCCAGGTCGAAGACACAGCTGGGTGAAGCCCCTCTGACAGGAACCTGGCATGTTTGAAGGGTCTCGGGAGGCCAAGGGGAGCAGAACAGATGAGAAGAGTGCAGATGCAAGCCCAGAAAAGTGAGATGAATGTGGGAATGGAGGTCAGATGGCATAGGCTTTGTGAGCCACGGAACGCTCTGGCCTTTACTCTGAGTGAGATGGGAGCCATGAGAGGGTATAAGCTGAGAAGTGGGATGATCAGAGGTGCATGTTCACAGGAGCTCTGTGCTGCCATGTGGAAGACAGACTGTGGGAAGCAAAAGTGGAAGTGAGACCCGCTTCAAGATTGTGGCAATCAAGGTGGGAGAGGATAGAGACTTGACCCGTAGATGTGGCAAGAAGTGGTCGACCAATGAGACTTACTAATAAGTATGATATAGGATGTGAGAAAGGGTGTCAAACATTACTCCCAGGATTTGGTCTGAGAAACGGAAGAGATGAATTTGTTACTAAAGGAGATGGGGCAGATGAGGACAGAAGGGATTTGGGTTTGGAAGTGTTGGGTTTGAACTGCTGGTGAGACATCCAGTGGAGAGGCTGAGCTGGCAGTCGAATACACCAGAGTTCAAGAGACACATTTGAACTGATTCTAGTTGGGAGTTGTGAGCACATGGATGGTGTTCAGGGCCACAGGACTGGATGAAATATAGTGAGTGTAGAGGGTCAAGGACTGAGCCCTGGGTTACTCTGGTATGGAGAGGACAAAAAGCAGAAGAGGAACCAGTCAAGGAGACTATGTAGGAACACCCAGTGAAATAGGAGGAAAATCAGAGGAGGTACGCTGTGCTAGAATCCAAGTGAAGAAAGTGTATCAAGGAGGAAACAATGCCACATGCTGTTTATAGATCATGAGGACTGAAAATCAACAACACGAGGTCACTCATGACCCTGACAAGACCTGTTCACTGGGATGAAGAGGATCAAAGCCTGATTGGAGGAGCCTGATTAGAGAGAATGGAAGGAGAAATGGAGCTAGTGAGTAAGAGCTTCCTCTTTGGGGTTTTGCTGCAAAGAATAGAGAAATTGGTAGTAACTGATGGAAGAAAGAGGAGAAACAACAGCATGTTTTTATTCTTACAGGAATGATCCAATAGAAAGTAAAGTTGGGATACGGAAGAGGGGAGATTTGATGGAGCCATGTTGTTGGGTTGGTGAGAGATGAAGTTCTGGTCCATAGCTGAAGGGATTTTCTAGACAGAAACAATGCATAGTCCAAGGGCATTTGTTTTCAAACTAAAAGGTTCGTCAGAATCATCTGGAGCACAGATTAAAGCACAGTTTACTCTGCCCCACCCCCTGAACTTGTGATTCAGTAGGTCTGAGGTGGGGCCCAATAATTTGCCTTTCTGACAAGCTCCCGATGGTGCTTACGCTGCTCACCCAGAGACCAGGCTTCAAGAAACACTGATCTATGATGATGAGTAGATGTAGTGGAGGGAGTCTATGATATTTCATTCTTTTTTTTTTTATTTATTTTTTATTTTTTATTTTTTAAAGATTTTATTTATTCATTTGACACACAGAGAGAGAGATTACAAGTAGGCAGAGAGGCAGGCAGAGAGAGAGGAGAGAGGAGGAAGCAGGCTCCCCGCTGAGCAGAGAGCCCGATGTGGGCCTCGATCCCAGGACCCTGGGATCATGACCTGAGCCGAAGGCAGCGGCTTTAACCCACTGAGCCACCCAGGCGCCCTGATATTTCATTCTGATTGCTTCAGCTTCCTCAGTCAAGTAGGAAGTCTTTTTTTTTTTTTTTTTAAGATTTTATTTGACAGAGAGACACAGTGAGAGAGGGAACATAAGCAGGGAGAATGGGAGAGGGAGAAGCAGGCTCTCTCCTGAGCAAGGAGTCCGATGCGGGACTCAATCCCAGGACCCTGGGATCATGGCCCGAACTGAAGGCAGACGCTTAATGACTGAGCCACGTAGGCACCCCAGGAAGTTAAGTCTTAACTAAGAGTAAATGTGGGATCTGAGGTGCTGGATGTTTCAGGAAAGGGAGAAGAAGGTATGAAATGATTAATCTTGTGAGTGGGAAAGTGAATAGAGGGGAATATGTTGGTGATTCCCCTCCTGAGACTGATGATCATGAATTTAAAATAGGAACATAGTTACTTGTTTCTCCCCAACCATTCTAAATGACACAGGAACAGGTAGTAAAGAGTTGTATGTAACCCAGACTGTGGTTTGTCGGTTAACATGGATGAAATGAGAGAATGGGGCAAGGGAGTTGATGGTGACTACAAGGTGGGAGGGGGATTATGGTCAACCATGGGATAGGAGAGACGTGAGGCATGGTGAGGTAAAAGGAAAAGCAGATACACTTTTGTCAAAAGTGGTTGCTTTCTTCTCAAAGTCTTACCCAACCTGTTTTTCCTTCTCACTTCTCTGGACTTTTGCTGGCATGCTCTTCCAGCCTCAGATGCTTATCTCGTGTTATTTTCTCTGAAGCACTCATCAATACCTGACAAATTTGTCTCTCCACCAGAATTTAAGTCCCACTGAAGGCAGGAGCTTTTCAGTTTCTACTGTCCCCCCAAGTGCCTAGAACTCTGCCTGGCATATAGCCAGCCCTCCCCACACTATCCCCCTTATCCAGCCCTGGGCAGCTTACTCTTCACCCACTTGACCTATACTTCCCTTGACTTAGAATGCCATCATCTAAAAATGGAATGCTTTACTCTTCAAGTTGAAAGGCTGTAGGGGAGAAGAAATCTGGAAAAGTTTGGATTCCAGAAGAACAAACAGTCTTCTGCCAAGTTGCTTTTGATGACAAAGATGTAGGCCCTTGGGTGGTGCTCATCCCAGGATGCTAGAAGGCCATTCAAATTAGATTGTCATAGAAGACCTGTGTTGTTCTTTAGCAGACCAAAATAGAAAATTCATGGAATTATGATGGGGGAGGTGTAAAGGAGGACACTGCAGACAGTTTGGTATTATTACATTTTTGTAAAATAATTTAAAATTATGGGGATTATATATTTAGGAATATACACATTCTACATATATATTGTTTTTATATGTCATAAAGCAGATTTTTTTTGAAGTTTAGAAGGGTAAATAGGAAATGGCTATATCAAGATATACATCTTTTTATGCTATTTATGTAACTATCTGAACTGGTTTGTTTCTTTCATCAGAAAAGCACTACTAGTTAAAATGAATTTAAATCCCTGCAAAAATCATACAGCAACTAGCTTCCTCTTTCCAACGAGTAAATGTGTGCAGAGCAATTCGCTGACTTGCCAAACATCCCAGAACTCACTAATGCTGGAGCAGAGTGCCTAGGAGTGAGAACTGCCACTGTGAAGCAAGATGGAGAGGCAAGGGGCTCCCGTGGTTTCCACCAAATAAAAAAAGCCAAGCAGGAAAACCCAATACAGAAAGGGCAATCTTCTGGGTAGATGCCCCTCTTCTCTTCTTGGAGAACCCTGTATCTCCCACAACTCCAAACAGTTTTACAGTGTGATCCTTAAACTGAATTCTTCAAGGACAAGAATCTTACTCACTTCCCTTTCCCGATGCCCAACAATAGCATCCCACGAGGGCTCACAAAAGACAGGCTGAATAGATGGAAAAAACAGAGGAGTACACTCAGGCAAAAAACTGGACAAAGCAGCAAAATTGATCGTTTCTTCAAGGAGCTTCCCCTTAAAGGGCAATTTGGGGGTGGGGGGGAGCAATTCTTAACTTTTTTCTTTTTGAGCAGGGAAAGAGCACTTATGGCCAGCAGGTGGGCCCAGAGTAAGAGCTTTCCAACCTTCAGCTAGCCAGCCAGCCATACGTTTGAGCATTATTTTAAAAGGTAAAAGGAAACAATGAACCATGTGACACTAAGGTCATCTTTGCGCTGTTAGCAGGGTAGCACGAAATCCCATTTCCCCGTCCCTCAGGCTACCTAGCTCACCCATGAAAGGAAGGGGTTTAGCTCAGGGGGACAGACCCCATCTTAAACCCAGTTTCTGGAGGTAAAATAGCCCTTCCATCAGAGCAAGGGGAAGAGCGCACAAAACCGAGGCTATGCAAAGCAGCCCCTCGCGCCGCAGCGGGCTAGAGCGACCCGGCTCGCGGGAATGAGAATCAGGCTAGCAGGACCTAGGTTGGCCCTCCCGTGGGCCACAGTCGGGGCCAACCCTGCGGCCCAAGGTCCTAACCCAGCGACTGGGCGGGGCGGAGCGGGGAGGTCCGGTCCTTAGCTCCCCTGCAGGCCCAGCGGCAGAGCCAGTCCCGGAAACCTGGGAGCAGAGCCATGCAGGTTTGTGAGACCTTCTCCAATCCACTTAATTTCGCTGTGGATATCTTACCTCACAACCACGTCAGGTTTCCACATGCAAGCCCAGCAGATATAATAAATATTACAATTCTAAAGTAAGGGTTCTCAAAGGTAAGGAGCGTCACCAGCTGCCCAGAAACCACTAGCAATAAGGCACACACGATCATACGTGGCATTACTTCCGGGGCAGGGGGAGGGATCACTTGTAAACAAATTGTAAAAAAAAAAAAAGAATCCGGGCGCCTGGGTGGCTCAGTGGGTTAAAGCCTCTCTGCCTACTTGTAATCTCTGTGTGTCAAATAAATAAATAAAATCTTAAAAAAAAAATTTAAGGGCGCCTGGGTGGCTCAGTGGGTTAAAGCCGCTGCCTTCGGCTCAGGTCATGATCCCAGGGTCCTGGGATCGAGGCCCACATCGGGCTCTCTGCTCAGCGGGGAGCCTGCTTCCTCCTCTCTCCTCTCTCTCTGCCTGCCTCTCTGCCTACTTGTAATCTCTCTCTCTGTGTCAAATGAATAAATAAAATCTTNAAAAAAAAGAATCCTACAGACACTGTTACTCAAAGGTCCTACATTCATGATACAAACCACATTTCAAATACACATCTTTGACTTATGATGGGTTTGGGTCATTGGGATGGATGCCTGGGTGGCTGAGTCAGTTGAGTGTCTGCCTTAGGCTCAGGTCATGATCCCAGGGGCCTGGGATGGAGCCCACAGGGGTGGGCTCCCTCAGCAGGGAGTCAGCTTCTCCCCCTCCTTCCCACTTGTGCTCTCAAATAAATATTAAAAAAAAAAGAAGAAGAAAAGAAAAGATGGAGTTGGGTCCTGATAAATCCATTAAGTTGAAAATATCCTTAAGTTGAAAATGCATTAAATACACACAACCTGGGGCATCTGGCTGGCTCAGGGTGTACAGCATGCAACTCTTGATCTTGGGTTTGAATTCAAGCCCCACCTTGGGTGTGGAGCTAAAAAAAAAAAAAACTTAAAAAAATATATATACACACATAACCTACCAACCATCATAGTCTTCTTGCCTTGCCTATCTTAAATGTGCTCACTTACATTAGCCTACAGTTGGGCAAAATCATCCAATATAAAGCCTATTATATAATAAAGTGATGGATACCTCATATAATTTATTGAATACCTTACCGAAAGTGGAAAAAATGGTTTTGTGGGCACTAAATGGTTATAAGTGTATCTGTTGTTTACCCTCCTAATCATGTGATGGGACTGCCTGTCCCCACAGCCCTGCCCAGCATTAAGAAAATATCTTCGGGCATATTGTTAGCCTGGGAAAAGATCAAAATTCAAAGTTCAGTTTCTACTGAACGCATATCACTTGCACACCAGCATAAAGTTGAAAAATCTTAAGTCCAACCATCGTAAATCAGGACTGTCTGTAAATCATTTTTCAAATAAGAGTCAAAATAATCAGCAATATCCAAGTGCCGTATTAACTCTAATGAAAAACCAAAAACTTCAGTTTATGACCATTTATTTTCTTGCGGTAGAAAAACCTCTGAACCCCAAAAGTAGTTTAGCTGGGGTGGAAACCAGATCTTCCAACATTCTGGGTCTCTATAAGACTAAAAGAAGAAATTATGGAAGGGCACAAGCCAACCCACATTCATTGGGCCTCTCCATAACGCCAGAAGATTCATATACAGTGCTATGAGACAAGAGTAGAAGAAATGAAGTGGTTAGGTGTTTGATTAAGGCTAAACCATTCTCCACTTACATCAGTAAGAAAAACTTTAATAATCTCGTGCAATTTAAAGAATTGCTTTTAGGGGCACCTGGATGGCTCAGTCAGTTAAACGGCTGCCTTCAGTTAAGGTCACGATCCCAGGGTCCTAGTATCGATCCCCACGTTAGACCATCTGCTCAGTGGGGGGAGCCTGCTGCTCCCTCTTCTGCTTGCTGCTTCTCCTGCTTGTGCTTGCTCTCTCTCAAATAAATAATATTTAAAAAATAAAGAATTGCTTTAAAAAAAATCAAGGAATGGTTTCTAAATATTCTCCAATAAAAGGAACCTTTATTCCTTGGAAAAATGGGGCTGGGGCAGAGAAAATACAAGATTAGCTGGGAACATCTACCTAGGTATATTATACCAGAAATTAAGGAAGGGCTCCAAAAAAACTTGAGGACATGTCAAAAAGACACAAGAACCAACTTAAAGGAGCTCCCAAATGCCAAAGCTGGGACAATCTGAGCAACAAAAAATAAATTACAACATTGACCCATGGAATTAAATATCCTTGAGTCCACACTGACACAAATTTGTAAAAATGGGGAGAAGGCACAGCTCCTCCTTACAGTAGGATTCTAATTAGGGTAAATGTAGAATAGACCTAGCAAATAAACATTTGGCAAACATCATAGTAATATTTGTCATAGGCAGTAAAAATCCAGATGTCAAAATTAGTGAACCAAAGATTGATAGTTTTAAAATATACCCCTCCACGAGTTACTTATTAATTACAAAGGGGAAATCAGTAACTATACAATGGAGAAATCTGGCAGACACTACCTTAACACCAAGTGATCAAAGTCAACATCACCAGCAGTTGAGACATATGGACATCATGTATCCTTTACACAATGCAGTGAGAAGGGCCCGGGATTCTTGTGGTATTCTTTCCAAAAAATAACCTCAATCTAATAGTGAGAAAATACGAGACAAATAGAATTCAAGGAGCATTCTATAAAATACCTGGCCAATACTCTCCAAAAGTGTTAATCATAAAAAATGAAGACTTAAGAACTCACAGGCTAGAAGCCTAAAGACAACTAAATGCAATATGGGATCCTGGATTGGATGCAAAGCCAGAGAAAAAAGGATACACCTTGAACAACTGGCACCATCCATAGATTAATGGTACTGTATCAATACTTAGTGTTTTTGATAACTGTACCATGGTTATGTAAAAATGTTGACATCTGGGGGAAGCAAAGTGAACCAGTATATGAGAACTCTACTATTTTCACAAGAGTCTAAAATTACTCCATTGTAAGTTAAAAAAAAAAGGAAAGAACCATATTAGGGGAAAATAGCCAATCAAAAGTGACTTAGATTAAATTGAGTGAATTTAAGATTTATACATTTTGTTCATCTTAAGATTTTAGAGTTTTTTTTTTTTTTTTTAAGATTTGTCAGAGAGCAAGCGAGCGAGCACAAGCAGGCAGAGTGGCAGTCAGAGGGAGAGAGAGAAGCAGACTCCCCGCTGAGCAAGGAGCCCGACGCCCTACTAGAATCCCATGACCCTGGGATCATGACCTGAGCCAAAGGCAGCCGCTTAACTGACTGAGCCACCCAGGCATCCCTAGAATGCATTGAATTGACACTGATGATACGTGGTTAGAATATTCAGTTTCCCCTCAACAAATGAAAAAAGTACACAAACGTAACTATCTAAAGTCTTACATTCACAAATGATAGACAAAAGTATGGAGGGCAAATAATCAAAAGTCAACGATTTCCACTGGCAAAGAGGTCACTGGCAAGTAAGAAAACTAGTTTTAGCTGCATTGGGAGATCTTCACCAATCCAAATTTTGGACCAAACTCTTAGAATATAATCTACATTTTTATACTACAAAAATGCTTCTGTATCTGTATTTTTAATACAGAAATCGTGGGGCACCTGGATGTCTCAGTCGGTTAAGCGGTTGCCTTCGGTTCAGGTCATGATCCCAGAGTCCTGGGATAGAGTTTGGTTCAGATCCTGAGATTAAGCCCCCACCCCCACCCCCCGTTGGGCTCTCTGCTCAGTGGGGAGCCTGCCTCTCCCTCTGCCTGCCACACCCTTGTGTTCTCTCCCTCCTTTCTCTATCAAATAAATAAAATCTTAAAAATTAGTAATAATAATAATAAAGAAATCCAACATCCTGACCCCAACACTCAGGAAGAGCTAGGTGAACAGCCTTTATAGGGGCTCCAAATTCCTTTCAATTTGCCCCCAAAGCCATACAAGTACTTTCTGTGATGTGAAAAGAAAAACTGGGGAGCACAGGCTTAAACTAACATTTCAAATTACAAAAAAAGCATCTTAAAAAATCTCATATCCAACTTGAATACAAGGTGGAAGTCTAGGAAAAATTGCTTTTGAATTTGCTTGTCTCAGTATGTTTTCCCTTTTGAAGGGGAATTACTGTACAATAATTAAGCACATGGGAATTCTCTACAAGACACTGAAGTTCCACTAACACAAAAACAGTAAATGTTACATTTCTAATTCAGAAGTTGAGCATCTTCAAACTGATGAAAGTGCAAAGGACTCCCAATTTGGGAGGGGGAAGTATTTCAAAATGAGCTTGGCAAATTGAGTATCATCTAGGTATATCGTACTATGCCTCAGGCACAGAAAGTTCTCAACTCAAAGGGACAACTACAACGTTAAGTACAAATCAGTATTATTTGATTCACTAGCCTTGGCTATGTAGACTAGCCAAATGAGTAAGTCTTTTGAGGACCTAACATCATTAAAACCCATTTTCAAAACCTTTTCTTACAAAGTTTTCACACATTTAACTACAAATTTGGGACATCTTAAGAACTAAAAATCTTTCCTTTTTTTTAATCTTGTTTTTTTAAGTAATCTCTCCACCCAACATGGGGCTAAAACTCACAACCCTGAGATCAAGAGTCCTAGGCTTGGGGCACCTGGGTGGCTCAGTCAGTCAGCATTGGACTCGTGATTTCAGTTTAAGACATGATCACAGGGCTGCGATTGAGCCCATCAGACTACACACCGGGTGTGGAGCCTGCTTAATATTCTCTGTCACCCTCCTCCCCACCTGTATAAAAAAAAAAAAAAGAGGAGTCCCATGCTCTACCAACTAAGCCAGCCAGGCATCCCAAGGGCTAAAAATTTTTAAGGCAGAGAAGCCCCAAACCTTAAGAAATAAACGAGGGTAATCAAATACCTTTATGGTTATATGGTTAAGAAAGACCCAAGCCCCAATGGAATTTATTCTTAGATCTGTACCCACATGGAATACTCTCTAGATAAGCGGTATTTCTAATTAAACACTTACATCCTTGATAATTGAGCTCTACCTACTTTGCAAATAAAATTATGCACTATCTGGCCAGGTTTCTAAAGGGTTAGCACAGTGCCTAGCACCTAATAAGCACTCATAATCAAATATTTGCTGAATGATTTAGCAGTGGTTCAACCTTCTCTGGGAAGCATTATGAATTCTGGCCTATCTTTTTCTTTACAGAGGTCATGGCTGTCTAGCCCTGGATACAAAAGCAAGACTGAACTATTTCATTTCAGTAAACTCTCTAAAACCAGTTGTCATCTCACCTCGTACAACTCCTTACCCTCCAAATCTTTCATAAAACACAGACGACCCAAATCATACTAATTAAACAGTACTAGAAGTGATGCTCAACAGGATCTCACGTTTATTGAGAAGTGATTAATGGTAAAAAGAAAGGCAATGCCCTTTCCTCATTGGCTGAACAATAAACTGAAGAAACATTCACTACACGGTTTACAATATTTTTCTCTTCCAAAATGCATTTCTGTAAACAAGTTTTTACCACTGTTCTTAGCTTTGAAATCAAATTAATCCTGACTTAATCAGTATAATGTACAAGAACAGAAAATTTCTTAGGACTCCTAGTACTTTACTTTGAGTAACAAAGGGTCAGAGTAAATGAACCACCCTTAAAGACACAACCTTGGGTAACACTGTTAAATTTTCCAAAACAAAATTCTTCATAAAAATGTTCCTCCAGTTCGGAAGGGAAAAACCAAATTCCCACTTTCTGGGGTGGAGGCCCAAAATCTTTGAAACTCAAGTGTTCTCCAAGTGCAAATGTCAAAATGGGGAGAGGAAAGGGTTTAAAAATTAGAGAAAACTGTATGCACTTACGGACTTTAAAATCCGAAAAACATAGTAAAAAGACAAAAAACAAAGCATTATGCTCTGAAATCACAACCAAAGCCAAAATAAAAGGGACATTTTTCACCTAAACTACCTAGAGGGATTTTTTGTTTAGTTTTTTCTTTTTCTTTTTTTTTTCATTTTCCAGTTAAGTCCTATGTCTTTTGTGAAATTCCAATACTTAAACTGCAAGTCTGCAATCGTCTCTGAAGTCAATGAAATTAACAAAAAAGTCCTAATTCTCTTGAAGGTCATTTTTTTCTTCTTAGGATATGCAGATGCAACCGTTGCTGCAGTCTGTGCAGAACTGCCTTTTATTTGCCACGACCTTGACGTTCCTACAGAGGTTAAAAAAAAAAATTGAAATGGTTAGTTAAAACTTATCTGAACATGCTTAAGAATTAAAATTTTATAAATAACTCAATAAATTTAGTTATTTGTGCTAAATAGAACATACCTGACAAATAAAAAATTTTACTTTCTATAGTTTAAACCGAAGTAGTAAACACTCAATCATCCCAAATAATACAAAAGTATTTTTTCTTTGACTTTAAAATTTCTTACATGACTTAAACAAATCTGTTTTTCAATTACAGTTGGCTAATATTTGTCAATCCCCCAAAATATGGGCCTAATGGAAGTAACTCAAACACGCATCAAAAGCCTAAAGAAGGGAAGCACTATATAAAGTATACTAAAAAAAACTCTTAACATTACTAGAATCATCCCATACTAGTTCTAAAGCCTTAGGCATATTCATAGGCCTCAAATTTCCCTTTTTTGTAAAGTGAGACATATCTCATAGGGCTGTGTGAGAATTAATGGGCTGACATATAGAAAGCTCTTAATCCACAGCAAAAAAGAAAATTATCCTCTTCCCCTAGGGACAGTTAAAAATCCACTTGGAGGGGCGCCTGGGTGGCTCAGTCATTAAGCATCTGCCTTCGGCTCAGGTCATGATTCCAGGGTCCTGGGATTGAGCCCCGCATCCAGCTCCCTGCTCAGCGGGAAGCCTGCTGCTCCCTCTCCCACTCCCACTGCTTGTGTTCCTTCTCTCACTGTGTCTCTGTCAAATAAATAAAATCTAAAAAATAATAAATCCACTTAGAGATGCATTTTGAAAACTGACTTCTATACTTAAGTTCTTCCTGAAATAAATTTAAATGCTCATTTCTTAGAAAAGTCATTCTTCATATACCTTTCATAAGTTTATCCTAAACAGCCTTAGAATCTTTTAAACTATGACCGAATCCACCTATCTTTTTTTTTTTTTTAAGAAAGGGAGGGAGGAGTTAAGAAGGGGGCAGAGGGAGAGAATCGCAGGGCTCCATCTAACCACCCTGAAATCATGACCACACCCAAAATCAAGAGTCAGCTGCTTAACTGACTAAGCCACCCAGGCGCCCCCCAGTCCACATGCCTTTTAAAAGCAAAAACACGGGCACCTGGGTGGCTCAGTGGGTTAAGCCTCTGCCTTTGGCTCAGGTCATGATCTCAGGGTCCTGGGATTGAGCCCCGCTTTCCCCTCTCCTTCTGCCTGCCTCTCTGCCTACTTGTGATCTCTGTCAAATAATAAATAAAATCTTTTAAAAATATTTAAAAAACAATAATAAAAGCAAAACATTGGGCTGGGGGGAGCGCCTGGGTGGCTCAGTAGGTTGGGCATCTGCCTTCAGCTCAGGTTGTGATCCAGGGTCCTCGGATGAAGCCCCGCATCTGGCTCCTTTCTTGGCGGGGAGCCTGCTTCTCCCTCTCCTCCCCATTCGTGCTCTCTCGCTATCTCTGTCTCTCTCAAGTAAATAAAATCTTTTAAAACATTAAAAATTAATTAAAAAATTAAATAAATAAATAAAACAGTAAATAAAATAAAAGCAAAAACACTGGGGCATCTGGGTAGCTCAGTTGATTGAGCCTCTGCCTTCAGCTCAGGTTGTGATCCCAGGGTCCTGGGATCGAGCCCTGCATCAGGCTCCCTGCTGGGCAGGGAAACTGTTTCTCCCTTTCCTGCTTGTGCTCTGTCAAATACATAAATAAAATATTAAATAAATTAATTAAATAAATAAATAAAAGAACATTAAGTGGTTAGGCGCACACAGGCCTGAACTTAATGACTTGATTCATCAGTCTGCTTAAGTAGAGTCATCTGCTCCCATTTATCCATGGAAAAATATGATTTCTACTAAAGAGAACAGCAACTACCACTTATGGGTTTCTGTGTTCCAGACACTGTACATAAGAATGATCTTCATAGCCATGGAGCACAGACCGTATTATTCCTAAGAAAACTAAAGCTCAAAAAAGTTCCTTGACCGATATTACCTAATTAAGAATCAGGATTCAAACCTCGGGCCATATACTATATGAGCTTTCTCAACACTTATGTTATTACAGATACTTATGTAAAAGTCAACAAAGTAAAATTCTGTGATGAACTGATTACCCCTATAACTAAATTAATCCACAGATACAAAAACAGTATTCAGAAAGAGCAGTTTTTTTTTTTTTAATTTTATTTGAGAGAGAGCACATGGACACACTCTGAGTGGGGGAAGGGGCAGAGGGGGAGGAAGAGGGACCAGAGCCCCACAAAGGGCTCAATCCCACAGATCAATCCCACGACCCTGGGATCACAGGGTCACGACCCGACCCGAGCCAAAACCAAGAGTTGGAGACTCAAATGACTGAGCCACCCAGGTGACCCAAGCAGTTATCTTTTTCTGATGTCCCATTTCATGTGTCTAGAATTCAGGGATAAACTCACCAGCGTACCAAGATCTGGGATATTATTTAAGTCATTCTGAAATTTCAAATTTAATAAAATAACTCACCATACACTCTTATCTCTTGAAATCAAACTCAATTCAAGAACAAATTGAATCCAACATTAAAAGAGACCTCAAAAGTTTTGAATCCCCTCACTTTTTTGCCCTTCCTATGTACCCTTTCAAAGTTTTGATAATATCCTGCTTATAATAGGAAAATTACAATTTAAAAAATACATCTCTGTAGTTGACCAAAGTCAAACTTTAAACAGCACTTTGCTTCTCATCAATTTTAAACTCATCTATCTGTTTCATCTTTCATATTTTGGATGGATACCATTCACCTAACCTCTCGTCTATTATGGACCAAAATAATCTACACTTGGCTTCAGAAAATCTGGACTCGTCAGTGCTTCTTGATTCAAGCTCATTCCCATGCTTTTATTATTCTTTAAGCCAGGAACATCTGGCCTTCTGTCCCTCAAGGTATACCCCTTCTCTGAGACTTCTTTAACCACCACAGCTTTCAATGTCTTTCTAAATCTGCATCCACAATTAAAAATTAAATTGCACTGTCTTATGTAAAATCAGTCCCAACTCAATCAAAAAGCTCTCAGATGAGGCCTCAACTAACCTCACTCACAAGCTACATAATGAGTTTAACAATAGGTAACATGCCACAACTGACTTTTAAATAAAATTCTCATTTTTTTAAAGTTTCATTTATTTAAGTACTCTCTACATCCAACAGGGGGTTCGAACTCACAAGCCAGAGATCAAGGGTCATCATGTGCTCTTCCAACTGAGCCAGCCAGGTGCCTCACAGGTGTATTTAAATTATGCAAATTACATACAAATAAACAGCATTAGCAGTCTTAATCTCCTGATCAACATCAGGAAAACATCACACTGATACAATTAAGCAAGCTCGATTAACTGCTGTTCTATTTCCAAATAGTTTTGATGTGTACACAAAAAATAAGCTTATATAATTACAAGTAATAAAGATAACATCCATCTTCTCAGTATAAAGGTATTTAAGCATTCACATACTATCTTGAAAAGTAAAACAGATTTGGCACCAATATAAAAAACAATCACCAGATTTTATTTTTTTAAGTAGGAAAGGAAAATAGCTTTACAACAGAGAACCTGGTAAACACTTTAAATAAGTGATCAAAATAACATTCCCAATAATGGCACAAACAGCCTCCTAATGTGAGGTACTGAGGACAAAGTCACTTCTGTAGTATTCCTGCCAGAGAAACACAATCAGAATGTACATAATGAGGAAACCTTAAGACAAACTGACAAACTTTGTGCATTCTACAAAAATAAACAGCATATTCTCTTCAGAAAGGCAATGTCATAAACAAAAGCAGCTGGCCAGGTGGGGTGTGGTATGCATATGAAAACACTGCAGAATAAGAGACCAAAAAGACATGAAAACTAAAAGATCCTGGAATGGAACCTGGATCATTAAAAAATGGCTATCAAGGACATTAAGACCTACTGGTAAAGTACAAATAAGATTTGTAGATAATAGTTTTGTATGTCAATGTTAAATTTCCTGATGTTGACAACTACACTGTGGTTATAGTTCATGTTCTTATTTTTAGGAATTAACAACAAAATATTGAGGAGAAAAGAACCTATATGAAACCTACTTTCAAAAGGTCAATTACACATCTCCAAAAAGAAAAATAAAGTAAATGTGGCAAAATAGTACAGTGGCAAATCTGGGTGAAAAGTACACAGGCATTCTGTGAACTATTCTTAAAATTTCTCTTAAGTTTGAAACTATTTCAAAATAATAAAAATGGGGAGAAAATTACAGTTTTCATTTAATTCTTCTGCAAATACTGGCTACACTAAAAGTCATGTGCAGCAATTCATAAAACTTTGAAATGAGTTTATTTCTGGGCACCTGAGTGGCTCAGTCAGTTAAGCGTCTGACTCTTGATTTTGGCTCAGGTCTTGAACTCAAGAGTTATGAGATTGAGCTCCATGCTCAGCAGGGAGTCTGCTGGAGATTCTCTCTCTCTCTACCCCTCCTCCCTCTCTAAAAAAATAAATGAGTTTATTTCCTCAGACCTACACAAAAAGTCCTTAAACACAGAGTAGTATTTTTTTTAAAGATTTTTATTTATTTATTTGAGAGAGCAAAAAAGCAGAGGAGAGAGGGAGGAGGCTCCCTGCTGACCAGGGGGCTCAACACAGGCCCCAAACCCAGGACAATGATATCATGACCTAAGCCGAAGGCAGATGCTTAACCAACTGACAGATGTATAATAAAGGGAAGAGAGGAGAGCACATAAAAGCAAAATTGGATCTCCAACAGGTACAAGTCCCAGCCAGAACTGCCATAAGCAAAACACACCTTTATGTATGTCTTGCTGAACACTCCAGCCTTTATACATGAAGATGCTACTGACTCATCATAGCAGGGCAAGTGGTATGTCAAGTTGTTTTTCCCCATAGTGCTGTCATGCAGAACCAGCCTACCCCTTTTTTTAAATCTAGTGCTTCTAGAGCCACAGGCTACACAGTTACAGTGAGATGTGTGGTAAGAACAGGCTGAAGTGGTCAGTCAAGGTTAAGCTCCTGCCATGGATTTGGTGTCCGCAATAAGATAAACACAAGATCCTCAAGAACAAACACAAAAGTACAAAGTCTCACTTAACCAGAAAACAACCAAATGCTAGAAGGGAAGATGCATGCATTCCTAGCTTAAGGATCTTGTACTGGTAATAAAGAATAGAGGAAAATCATAGCCAAGATCTTACGGAATTCACACTCCATCCCCAAATTTCCCATTAGGACACATTCATCCTAATCTTTAAATCAATCCAAAATCTCAACAAGAATAACGAGTCTAAAGAAACAATCTTAAGAAATAAAGATAAATTTAAAGATATTAAGATGGGCGCCTGGGTGGTTCAGTCATTAAGCCTCTGCCTTTGGCTCAGGTTATGATCCCAGGGTCCTGGGATCTAGCCCCATGTCGGGCTTCCTGCTCTGCAGGAAGCCTGCTTCTCCCTCTCCCACTCCCCCTGCATGTGTTCCCTGTTCCCTCTCACTGTCCATCAAATAAATAAATAAAATCAATCAATCAATCAATAAGTATAAACCAAGGGAAGAAGTTTCTAGCCCTCAGTATCTGATCTGTCACTTAAATAACTTGAGGTAATACCCATACTAATTACCCATCCCACCTGAGCCCTTCCCCAGGTTTTTTTGTTGTTGTTTTTTTTAAAGATTTTATTTATTTATTTCACAGAGGGAGAGAGATCACAAGGAGGCAGAGAGGCAGGCAGGCAGAGAGAGGGGGAAACAGGCTCCCCGCCGAGCAGGGAGCCCGATGCGGGCCTTGATCCCAGGACCCTGAGATCATGACCTGAGCCAAAAGCAGAGGCTTTAACTCACTGAGCCACCCAGGCGCCCGCTTCCCCAGTTTATATCTACAATTATAAAATACAAAACTTCCTCTCTACAAATTATCCTAAAAACCACAAGGTGGCAATGTTACCTAAAATCTGCCCATTTGAAACCTCTTCCTATAATACATATTTATCTCTCCAAGTATTTATTTTTTCCTCTAAACTTAATATTCTCTTTGTTTCTACTACCATCCCAACTCCCTCCACTTTTAAGGAGCCCTTAAAAACAACTGAGGNAAAATCTGTGCATAGGGCGCCTGGGTGGCTCAGTGGGTTAAAGCCTCTGCCTTCAGCTCAGGTCATGGATCTCAGGGTCCTGGGATCAAGGCCCGCATCGGGCTCCCTGCTCAGCAAGGAACNAAGGAACCTGCTTCCTCCTCTCTCACTGCCTGCCTTTCAGCCTACTTGTGATCTCTCTCTCTCTCTCTGTCAAGTAAATAAAATCTTTAAATAAAATAAAATGTTTTAAAAAAAACTGAGGCATATNTCTCTCTCTCTCTCTCTCTGTCAAGTAAATAAAATCTTTAAATAAAATAAAATAAAATGTTTTAAAAAAAACTGAGGCATATACTTTTTTTAAAGATTTTATTTATTTATTTGACAGAGAGAGAGAGAGAGATCACAAGTAGGCAGAGAGGCAGGCAGAGGGAGAGGGGGAAGCAGGCTCCCCACTGAGCAGGGAGCCCGATGTGGGACTCAATCCCAGGACCCTGAGGATCATGACCTGAGCCAAAGGCAGAGGCTCAATCCACTGAGCCACCCAGGCATCCCTGAGGCATATATTTATTTGCTGGCTATAATTTTATTAACCTTAAAAACTAATATTCACCCCTAAAATTAAATTTACTTATATACCTCTCGACTAATTTTTCCTATCTCCCCATGGGCCTTGAGAGAAAGGAACAGAAATTTCAGTGTCCCTAGCTGAAAGTAAGAGAATGCTGAGATGGGCTAACATGAAAAAAATGTGACTATACTAAAATCACTTTCATGGAGAAAAATACCATATGATTTCACTTATACGTGAAATCTAAAAAACAAAACAAATGAATAAACAAAGCAGAAACAGACCCATAAATACAGAGAAAAAACTGATGGTTGCCAGAGGGGAATTGGGAGGGATAGGCAAATGGGTGAAGGAGAGTGGAAGATAGACTTCTAGGTATGGAATGAGTAAGAGGATAAAACGTACAGCAAAGGGAATACAGTCAACAGTATTGTATGGTGACATAGCCTTATATGGTGACAGCTGGTAGCTACATTTGTGGTGAGCAGAGTGTAACATATAAACTTGTCCAGTGAAATCCCTATGTTGTACTTGGGCACATGCGTGGCTCAGCTGGTTGGGCATTCAACTCTTGATTTCAGCTTGAGTCATGGTCTCAGGGACATGGGATTGAGGCCCATATGGGGCTCCCCACACAACTGAGAGACTGCTGAAGACCCTCTCTTGCAGGCACCTGGGTGGCTCAGTGGGTTAAAGCCGCTGCCTTCGGCTCAGGTCATGATCCCAGGGTCCTGGGATCGAGGCCCACGTCGGGCTCTCTGCTCAGCGGGGAGCCTGCTTCCTCCTCTCTCCTCTCTCTCTGCCTGCCTCTCTGCCTACTTGTAATCTCTCTCTCTGTGTCAAATGAATAAAAAAAAAATAAAAAAAAAAAAATCTATTTATCTACCTTCATTCGTTCGTTCATTCCTTCCTTCCTTCAGGGGTGCCTGGGTGGCTCAGTCGGTTAAGTGTCTGACTTCAGCTCAGGCCATGATCTCAGGGTCCTGAGATCAAGTCCCATGTCAAGCTCCCTGCTCAGCAGGAAGTCTGCTTTTCCCTCTCCCTCTGCCCCTCCCCACCCCGCTCATTGTTCTCTAAGAAATAAAATCTTTTTTAAAAATCTTCTACTTTTTCATCCCCTTTTAAGTTTTTCTAGGTGCAGAAATGGACATTTAGTTTGAATGAATTTCTGGGAACTGAAGTAGGAGCAACAAGATGAAGCTAATGGATTAACTAGTAACACTTCCTACGATCAAATTCTTTCCAAGACTGCTAATTAGAAGCTGAACTCCTACTATACACATTTACCAAAAGGGTTAGAAGTCAAAAGCCTAGATAATAATAGTAATAAAAGCCTAGATTTATAATAATGAATCTATTAACAGAACAAGGATAAGATAAATCACACATTAACATTTTTTAGCTTAAAATAAGAACACACTAGCTCCAAATCAAATGAAATGGTCTGACAGTATTGACTATTTTCTAAACCACTCATTGGCTTTCCAGTAAAAACTACATTTGAACCAAAAGTAATTTCACAATAAAACCAATTTCTCAAAACACTGCAGAACACAATTTAACAAGGTTTTTAATAGCTTCTCAAATCCTCTCCATTCCCAGTACAAGCATTATTTTGCATTTGACAGATAAATTCAGAATGAAGTAATCATTAGAATATGCTTTCCAGCCATCTGATGATACTCTCTAGTTCTACCTCTAAGAATTTCTTGTAGAACCATTAACTCCATTAATACCTTTCTAGTCCAAGCTACCGTCATCTCTCATCTAGAATATGCCAGACTCTTAACTAAAAGACCTCCCTTTCACTCTTGTGCCCTCTACAGTGTATTCCAAGGGTTGGACCCCAAAATGAAAACTCATTAGCACTATATTAAGTACCATGCCAAAAGTTACTGAAGAATCTGATGATCCAAAATAAACAAGTACATATTTTTACAGATCACGTTCAGAAAAGACCTGTATGCAAACAGCAAGTAAACTTCTCTTTGTATGTAACTTAATTCTAACACCCACAATAAGGTATTTTCTGATTTTTTTTTTTTTTAGATTTTATTTATTTATTTGACACAGAGAGAGTGATTACAAGTAGGCAGAGAGGCAGGCAAGAGAGACAGGGAGAGGAGGAAGCAGGCTCCCCGCTGAGCAGAGAGCCCGATGCGGGCCTCGATCCCAGGACGCTGAGATCATGACCTGAGCCGAAAGCAGAGGCTTTAACCCACTGAGCCACCCAGGCGCCCTACTTTCTGATTTTTAAAAAAATACTAAAGCAGGGGCACCTGGGAGGCTCAGTGGGTTAAGCCTCTGCCTTCGACTCAGGTCATTATCTCAGGGTCCTGGGACTGAGTCCCGAATTGGGCTCTCTGCTCAGCAGGGAGCCTGCTTCCCCTCCTCCCTCTGCCTGCCTCTCTGCCTACTTGTGATCTCTCAATAAATAAATAAAATCTTAAAAAAAAAAAATACTAGAGCAAGACACCTGGGTGGCTCAGTCAGTTGGACGTCTGCCTTTGGCTCAGGTCGTGATCCCAGAGTCCTGGGATCAAGCCCCACATCAGGCTCCTTGCTTGCCAGAGAGACTGCTTCTCCCTCTCCCTGCAGCACCCCCTGCTTATGCTTTCTATCTCTATGTGTCAAATAAGTAAAACCTTAAAAGAAACTACTAAAGTTCTGAGAAGTTTACTTGCTCTAATTAGTCAGTGGTAGATACATTAGGTCTTCTAGAGTCGTTAGCCCTTCTGCTACTATAAATATGTTAAGACCACGCGATCTAGAATTCTTGCTCTCTATAAGTAATATCAACCACTATACATAAAGGCCCATCATATGTAACATACTTTATAGAATCCTTTCCCCCTTCCAAAAAAATGGATTATTTTAAAAATTCAGCCTTTAAACATCTTACTTTGGGCTACCTGAAGATGGCTAGTGGCCACTAAATATTACAGCTTAATATTAACAACTCTAAAGAAATTAACGCACTCACAGAAAGGAAGATACAATAAAAGGATCTAAATAATGTAAAACTTTGGGGCACCTGGGTGGCACAGTTGTTAAGCATCTGATTCTTGGTTTCAGCTCAAATCATGATCTCAGGGTCCTGGGATCAAGCCCCACAAAGGGCTCTGCTGAGCGAGGAGTCTACTTGATCTCTCTCCCTCTCTACCTTCCATATGTGCTCTCTCTTGCTCTCTCTAAAATAAATGAATCTTTAAATAATGTAAAACTTAAAAACATTAGTGTCTCTTAGAAACAGCCACAATGTCTCTAAAAAGTAGATTATAACATCAAGTTACAGGGGCACCTAGATGGCTTGGTCAGTTAAATGTCCAACTCTCCATTTCAGTTGAGGTGGTGATCTCAGAGTTATGAGATCCAGCCCCATGTTGGGTTCCACAATGGGCATGGAGCCTGCTTAAGATTCTCTCTCTCCCTCTGGCCCTCCCCTCATTTAAAAAAAAATTTTTTTTTTTTTAAATAAGTAACATCAGGATGCCTGGGTGGCTCAGTCAGTTAAGCTGCTGCCTTCGGCTCAGGTCATGATCCCAGAGTCCTGGGATCGAGTCCCACATCAGGCTCCTTGCTCAGTGGGGACCCTGCTTCTCTCTCTGCCTCTGCCTGCCACTCTGCCTGCTTGTGCTCGCTCTGACAAATAAATAAATAAAATCTTTAAAAAAAATAAGTAACATCAAGTTACAGGTATAGGCTATTAAGCCAAAGAGACTGCCACCTTTTAATGGACAAAAAAAGTATAGACAAATCATTAGAGACTCATAATATTTACAGCTGATTAAAAATGGGCAAACTGCTCAAAATACCACAGTACTGAAAGGTATAGCCAGGTTTATCAAACACATGTGAATTCTTTCACTGCTTTTAAAGATGAAGTCTTGAGATGAACAGGTAATAGACTTTTGGGGGGAAGACAGGACTACAGTACAAAGAAAGAAACTTTAGAAACCAAATTTGCAGGAAAAATAAGCATCAGGAATCTGAAGTAAGAGGCACACAAAACACTTACTAATGATATACATAATCCAGGAGTTCTCAAACTTGAAAGATACAAGAGAATCACCTATAGGTAAGAGCTGATAAAATGCAGATTCCAAGGCCTTGCCTCCACAGATGCTCCTTGAGTAGGTGAGAGAGGACAAGAATCTGCAGTTTAAGTACTCACAGAGGTAATTTATGTAAACTGAGAAACTTCTCAATCGACTTCTAATCCCATAAAAAAATGCCTAGGGAGCTCACTAAATTAAATTTCTACTAATAAGTCTGGGTGTAGAGCCTAATTATCAGCATTTCTGTAAACACTTCTCAGATGACTCAAAGTTTATTTTGTATCATTGTTACCATCTTTTTGTTTATACTCTGAAACACTTACCTAGGTCCACCCTGCTCCCCTCCCCATCCCTCTGCAGGTTTATGGATTCCAAATAGAGTAACACTTATCATAAATGATTTGAACTACCCAAGAACTTATCTGGATTCTAATTCTGACTCTCCACTAAACAGAAATAATCTTGCAAATTTGTATAAAAAAAGAGAGTGGGATAGACTAAAACATTTCCATTCAATTTTATAACCTCTTCAGAGTATATTTTATCCAGAGCCATTTGTGTTCCCCCTTATTCCTGCTGCCTGTTATTAGCAGCAACTTTCACAAGGTTAGGCAGAGAGGATCCAATTAGCTCCATTTTGATGCCTGTGATGAGGGAAGTATATCCTGAGTGCTTAAACAAAGGTTTAAAATTTCAATTAATTATGCTCTCCTCATATACCTTCAAAGAGATGAATGGCATCAGTAGGTAATAGAACATTGTTGTTAACTGTTTTGAATGATAAATGTGGGTGCACCTGGCTGGCTCAGTCGGTACAGCAGGTGACTCAACCTCAGGGTTGTGAGCTGGAGCCCACACTGGTAGAGATTACTTAAAGATAATATCTTAAAAAAAAAAAAAAGATAAATGGGGAGATGCAGCAAAGCATAAGAACAAAAAAAGCTTGGGGCAAGACAAATTCCAGCTTGTCTACAANGAGCACCTGGGTGGCTCAGTCGGTTAAGCATCTGACTCTTGGTTTCAGCTCAGGTCATGATCTCAGGGTCAGGAGATGGAGCCCAGAAGTGGGCTCCATGCTGTGTGGAGCCTACTTTAAAAAAAAAAAAGGGGGGGTTGGAGGGGAAACAAAGTCTTTCATATACTGCTGGGCCCAACCAACCTCTCCAGCTTTACCAAGTACCATTCTTTTCCACTTCTTATTATTCTGAAAACAACCTAAGCATTCATGAGTTTATGAACACGATGTCTCTTCTTCCTAGAATGCCCTCCCCACTTTTCTATTTGGCAAACTCCACACAATAGTCCATGGGCTTTGGGGCCAGAGAGACTTCTGTATCTATTCAGATATAGTTCCAACAT
Source organism: Ailurus styani (assembly GCA_002007465.1). Classification (NCBI taxonomy): domain Eukaryota; kingdom Metazoa; phylum Chordata; class Mammalia; order Carnivora; family Ailuridae; genus Ailurus; species Ailurus styani. The sequence goes on along the minus strand of LNAC01000035.1, from coordinate 2,769,192 downwards.
ATTTTCATTTAACAATTATTAAGAAAAAACTGACACAAAAACATGTCAGAATTTCACTACTTCACCCATGATTTGAGCAACTTCTTTGCTAAACCATATAATAGTTTTCAAATTCTGGAAGACTATTTCCTCAAATTTCTGTGCTATTCAAAATATGCAGAGCCACAGACATGACACACTTAAATTTAATCTGCATTAGTATTTTCTCTATCACTTTAAGGGTAGACAATTAACAAAAACCAAATCCTGATTTGTATACATAGCATTTGTCAATTTTTTTTAAAGATTTTATTTGTTAGAGACAGAGAGTGTGTGAGTGCACGAGCAAGCTTGAGAGCAAGAGAGCAAGCACTCAAGTGCACAAGCAGGGGAGTGGCAAGCAGAGGGAGAAGCAGGCTCCCCTCTGACAGAGGAACCCAATGCAGGACTCCATCCCCTGACCATGACCAGAGAGGAAGGCAGACTTTTAACTGACTGAGCCACCCAGGCATCCCAGCATTTGTCAATTTTCATGGTGTAAATAACATGGCAGAGCTATGTATTATATATAGTTTATATACAGTATTATATATGGATAAAACAGATGTAAATAACCTCAAGTGATAAATTTGAATATTTATTATGGTTTAATGGTAATAATAGTTGTATTCTAAGTTTATGTAGTTTAACTGTAATTTTTATTACAAACTAGTTTATAATGTATTTAATATAAACACAAAGACATTTAAAACATCTTTTAATACAATGTATTTAATTTTATGTCAAAATAATGTTTAACAGCCAGTTTGCTAAAAAAAAATTTTTTTTTAAAGATTTTATTTATTTGAGAGTGAGTGAGCAAGCGCGAGAGCGTGCAAGCAAGCACAAATTGGGGGAGTGGCAGACCCTGGGATCCTGACCTGAGCCGAAGACAGACACTTAACCAATGGAGCCACCCAGACACCCCTAAAATTCTTAAAAGCTAAGCAGCTCACAATTAGCCAGCTCCACATCACTGACATAACTGAAATACCAATTCCACTACTTACTAAGCAATGAGACCTTATACAAATAACCTCTTTGAGCCTGCTTCATCTAAAATGAGAATATACCAAACTTTTATGTGTACTATATGACAAGCTCTGTGCTATCATCTGAGTGCTATTACTCATTCTATTTGACATGGTTCAAATGTTACTTCCTCCATGAAGCCCTCTTTAATTTCACCAAATTTATCACTCTTCTTCAGAAAACCATTTCTTCATTACTGTTACAGCTATTTTATCCACTTTCTTGTCCTTTTTGCCACATTCTAAGGCAAAGATGGTACCTCATTTAAACACAAACATTTGTTCAAAGATGAATACAAAGGGCATGGTTCAAGGAGACCCAAGTTCAATGTCATCTATTCTCTTCTAGTCCTCCTTTAAGGAGGCTGTAGAAAGGCATTTCATCTATCCACAAAACAAGGAAGGTGGAGTAACACAAATGTCCTTAACCCTTTTGGCAGAGAGACAAGTAAACTTATCTGCGAGACCTAAGTAGACATAAACAGCCTTAGAATTTTACAAAAAGTTCAGGTTTGCCATCTCAATTAAAACAGGACACCTAGCATTCCATTAGTTCTGAAGAGGTGATTTAAACCAGTGGTGGAAGGGAGAAATACTAAATCGAAAGGAACACTATGCCATGGTTATTTATTCCCTAAGAATTTAATAAGAAAACATATTTGACTAAAGTGATGTTTTCTAATTTTTGCATCACAAATTTTACTTGGGTATTTTTAATTTTTTTCTAAAGGTGGAAATGGAGCAGGGGTTGCGTGGCTTGCTCACTTGAGCACGTGACTCTTGAACTTGGGCTCATGTGTTAAAGCCCCACACTGGGCACAGAACTTAAAGAAAAAAGAAAATGGAGCCAAGGTTGACAGCTTCAGGTATTTCCCAACAACGGATTAAAGGCCCAAATCATAGGGTTAGGAAGATGACCATAAAGGCAAAAAAAGAAAAACAACGCCACAAAACTTCCTTATAGAGAAACACTGGGGCACCTAGGTGGCTCAGTCAGTTAAGTGTCAAATTCTTGATTTCGGCTCAGGTCAGGATCTCAGGGTGTGAGATTTCTCCTGCTTGAGATTCTCCCTCTCCTGCTTTCTCTTTAAAAAAAAAAGACAGGGGTAGGGAGGGGAAAAAATGAAACAAAATGGGATCAGGAAGGAGACAAACCATAATAAGAGACTCTTAATCTCACAAAACAAACTGAGGGTTACTGGGGGGTGGGAGGGTAGGGATAGGGTGGCTGGGTTATGGACACTGGGGAGGGTTTGTGCTATGATGAATGCTGTGAAAGGCGTAAGCCTGATGATTCACAGAGCTGTACCCCTGGGGCAAATAATAAAAAATAAAAAGAGAGAAACATTACTTGCACCAGTACCAGAGGAAAACTGGGTTTTAAGAAAAAGTTAACACTTCTCTTAATCATTTCTATGTTCCTCTAATAAGCCTTCAAGGTTTTATTTTTATATTTTTTAAGCTTTTATTTGAGACACAGCGAGAGAGAACATGTGAGCATGTGAGAGGGAGAGGCAGACTCTCCAGTGAGCAGGGAGCCTGTTGCTGGGCTGGAACCCAGGACCCCATGATCACGACCTGAGCCAAGGAAGGCACTTAAATGAGTGAGCCACCCAAGGACCCCCTCTTCAGTATGTTTTAGGTAATCATTTTTTCATTAGTACTAATGCAGTAAGTATTTTAAAAATAACTATCCATATACCTTATCTGTACTAAGATTTACTGGGAATCTATCAGTCCTTTCTATCACCCATGTCCTTCTAGCCTCAAGTCCTTTATTTCTTATATGTAATGATAGGTCAAAAATTATAAAACAGGGACGCCTGGGTGGCTCAGTTGGTTAAGCAGCTCCCTTCGGCTCAGGTCACGATCCCAGGGTCCTGGGATTGAGTCCCGCATCGGGCTCCTTGCTCAGCAGAGAGCCGCCTCCTCCATCTGGTCTGCCTGCCACTCTGCCTCCTTGTGCTGACAAAATAATAAATAAAATCTTAAAAAAAAAAAATTACAAAACAGAAATAACCTTCCTAAAAAGACCTGTTCGGGGTGCCTGGGTGGCTCAGTCGTTAAGCACCTGCCTTCAGTTTGGGTCATGATCCCAGCATCCCAGGATCGAACCCTGCATCAGGCTCCCTGCTGGGTGGGAGGCCTGCTTCTCCCTCTCCCCCTCCCCCTGCTTGTGTTCCCTCTCTGTGTCTCTCTCCATCAAATAAATAAAAGCTTTAAAAAAAAATTTTTTTAAATAAATAAATAAAAATAAAAAGACCTGTTCAGCAGCATCCATTCTTCTCCATGAGTTTCAAATGTTATCTTGGGCTAGCTAACCCTCTTATTCTTGGTTTCTCTGGTATTCCACGTATAAATCTTCCCTACAACGTATCTAATAAAAGTTCTTTTGGTCTCTTCTTGAAACCCTACCGTGACTAAGAACTCCATTTTTAGAAAGTTCTCCCTTCCGTTTACAAAAATCTTCCTCCCTTTAACCTCTACCCATTGGTTCTGGTGCTGTCTTCTGGCATGGAGAAAAAAATCTACCAGTCTTTTGTTTTTGTTTTAAGTGAGATCTATGCTCAATACAGGGCTTGAACTCATGACCCTGAGATCAGAACATCATGTGCTCTACCAATTGAGCCAGCGAGGCACCCCCTAAATCTACAAGTCTTAAAGGCATTTGATAACAGCTATCATATTCCCCTTCCAAATCATCTCTTCTAAGCTAAACATTCTGATAAATGCTAAGGGATAGGACGAGAAGATAATGTGTATGAAACACATCACTGGAAGAAGTGAGCTGTTAGGTATTCAATAATGGTATCTATAATTACCATATACTAGTTCACCTTTACTTCTACAAGCTTCCCACTGCCTTCCATGCAAAGGTAATGACAAAGAGTACCAGATGATATATGGAATTGTTGAATCACTGCTATATTATACACCTGAAACTAATAAAACACTGTATGTTAACTAGAATTAAAATAAAACCTTAAAAAAAGGTAACATCACGGAGCTTCTCCATCCTCAAATTAAACCTTCCTCTTTTTTTTTTTTTTAAGATTTTATTTATTCATTTGACACAGAGAGAGAGATTACAAGTAGGCAGAGAGGCAGGCAGAGAGAGAGGAGAGAGGAGGAAGCAGGCTCCCCACTGAGCAGAGAGCCCGATGTGGGCCTCGATCCCAGGACCCTGGGATCATGACCTGAGCCGAAGGCAGCGGCTTTAACCCACTGAGCCACCCAGGCGCCCAAACCTTCCTCTTTTAAACTCTAGAATTTTTAAACCAACTTTGTGCCTTTCTCAGTTTCCTTCTGTATCAAACTAACTGCATAAACATTTCATTCAACACCCTTTTCCTAATCCAATCTCCAACAAGCTTCCATTGTGGAGAAACCTACTCCAAAATACCAATTAGCCTTGCTCTTAAACTGTATAGGACTTCTTGTTCCAAATTATCTATACAGTGTCACAGATGTGGCTGTCCTGAACCTATGTTCATTGTTCCCCAAACACCTCTGGCTACCTTCTATACATCTTTCAAGGATCAGCTCAAAAGATCACCTCTTCCAGGATTTCTTCTGTGACCAATCCACCCACAACCCAGGCTGGTTTATGCAGTCCTGACTTTCAATTGGCACCCTGTACATATCTTGAGAAAATAGTTTGTTTTGTATGCTTACCTGTCACTAATATAAGGCTCCCTAACAATATATTCCAGATTTCTCGGTAGTATCTAGCGTACAATAAAGATATATATATATGTGTGTGTACNCCCTAACAATATATTCCAGATTTCTCGGTAGTATCTAGCGTACAATAAAGATATATATATATATATATGTGTGTGTACATATATATATATATATATGGCTTCATCTCAATTGTTAAGCAGCACAATAAATCTTAAGTTTATCCAAACATAATCCAAGTCACTATTTTCTGGTCTTCTCCTTGAATATAGGAGTACTTCTAGAGGTATTTAAGAAATACTGCTATTTTCTTTTTTTTTTTTTTAAGATTTTATTTATTTGACAGAGAGATAGCGAGAGAGGGAACACAAGCAGGGGGAGTGAGAGGGGGAGAAGCAGGCAGGCGGCCTACTACGGGGCTCGATCCCAGGACTCTGTGATCATGACCTGATCCGAAGGCAGACGGTTTAACTGACTGAGCCACCCAGGCGCCCCAATACTGCTATTTTCTTTTAATAGCAACAACATTTTTAAAAATATTCACCTTGAGCCATTGTCACAATAATCACACCTTCTCTAGATCTGCCTCTCTCCCATTAGCTTTCTAGTTATTCAGAAAAATCATTTATCTAAGTGCCTGACTGAGTCTAACATTGGACTAGGCTTTAAGAAAATTATGCAGTCCTTGTTCTATTATTCTTATTTTTACCTATTATTATTTTTACCTATAGTCAAAAAGCTGGAAATATAAGACAAAAATTAAAGCAACTATTACGAAGTCTATAAAAAAAAAAAAAAACCTATCACAGGGTGCCGGGGAGGCTCAGTCTTTAAGTGTCTCCCTTCAGCTCAGGTCATGATCCCAGGGTCCTCAGATGAAGCCCGGCATCAGGCTCCCTGCTCAGCGGGGAGCCGGCCTCTACCTCTCCCACTCCCCTCGCTTGTATTCCCTCTCTCACTGCCTGTCAAATATATAAATAAAATCTTTTTTTTTAAAGATTTTATTTATTTATCTAACACAGAGAGATCACAAGCAGGCAGGGCAGCAGGCAGAGGGAGAGGAAGGCTCCCTGCTGAGCAGAGAGCCCTGGGATCATGCCCCAAGCCGAAGGCAGATGCCAAACCAACTGAGCCACCTAGGCACCCCCATAAATAAAATCTTAAAAAACAAACAAAAAAAACCCTATCACATCATTTATGCAGGGAATAACTCTCCCTTTATGCCAGACCATTCTCAAGTTAAAACAAAGAGGTTAACTCACTCTTGTCTTTTGATAATAATCCTTTCAAAAAAAATCTTTCAGAAACAAAAAGGCCCATGATGGCAATATACAGCACAGTCAAGACCTTCAGAAAGCATATACCCTTCGAGCCAGCAATAACACTGTAGGACAGATGTGAATCAGTATTTTTAATTAATGGATGTTCACTGCAGTGTTATTTCAGCTGGAAAAAAATATAAAAAAGCTGACAAATCTGGGCGCCTGGGTGGCTCAGTGGGTTAAAGCCTCTGCTTTCGGCTCAGGTCATGATCTCAGGGTCCTGGGATTGAGGCCCGCATCGGGCTCTCTGCTCAGCAGGGAGCCTGCTTCCCCCTCTCTCTCTGCCTGCCTCTCTGCCTCCTTGTGATCTCTATCCCGCTGTGAAATAAATAAATAAAATCTTTAAAAAAAAAAAAAAGCTGACAAATCTAACAATTAAAGGATTGGTAAATTATAATAAATCTATGATAGAATACTATGAAGCCATCAAAAGTGATGTCATAGAATATTTAACAGTTAGGGAAAGGTTCTAAATAAATGCAGAAAGCAGGTTACAAAATAGTATCTTAAGTATAAAACAGAGTAAACCACATATGGAAGATATCCCTAAAATTTGCTAAAGTTTCAAGCCAGATAGATTCAAAGCTTGAAGGTTCTTTGATACTGAATTACAACATGGAACAGAACAAGTCAGTAATAGTAGGCTAAAATGGCTATAATTCTGCTTCAGTGTGTTCTGCCAAGATACATGCCCAATCATGGAACTTTAGAATAGCTGTGACATCATTTTCAGGATGTGGCTTAAGTATTTCCCCACTTAATCGAGTTACTATGCCCATCCAGAACAATTTTTTGGAATCTTGTAAATAATACAAAAGTGCACACAGAAACACCCCACCTAAAGGATTCTACTGCCTCAATGAGCTAACAGTCTGACTCTCATGAAACTTGTGTTATTTTGGAAGCCTAATAAAGACTGGCTTTACATCGGTTTAAGTTAAGGGTAACAGTGGGCAAGAGAAGGTAGGCAATACTGACTGAAACAGTAACTAGGTTTAGAAGCAATCATAGGGACCTTCCTGAAACCCTAGCAACCTCTTCTAACAGAAGGTAAACTAAAAAGTAATGTGACGTAAGTATAATCGAAGCTTTCATTTATTTTATTTTTGGAGGTTTGTTCACCAGCCTGAGAAGAGTTAGTATACTCATTCAACAGAAGTCTTCATGGAATGGCTTTAAGAAAGATCAACTAGTTGGCTTAACAAAGACCCTAAACCTTGATTATTACTACTATGAAAACTTCAAAAAGCTGGTCAATTCCAACATGTGAATCTTACACCTCCTTATGAGGTTGAATTATTATTCAATGAACCACTCCAGTGAATTCAGTAGATATACAAACTTGATTAAAAGTCTACATAAATTAACAGCCCTCAAATTTGCTACTTCATTTTTAAATCCAAGTTTCCCCACTAGTTCTAACACATACGAGTCGATCTCATCATTTATGCTGTACATTCCTAAAAACACATTCCTGTCTTTGCCCTATTTTTTTGTTTTTGCCTTCCTATTTTTAATCACGACACATAGGAGAACTTTACAGATGAAAGCAAGCAGATTTCATAATATGGGATTGATATTATGCATGTTTAAAGTGGTTAAACTAAGCACCTGGATGTCCCTCACACACATTAATAATCTGCTGTGAAACTACACGACGCTTAAAAGGTCATGGTCTCCCATCCTTGAGTTTCTCTAGATACAGAGACCTATTAAAACATCTTTAGAGCCTTTCAGATGTCTGGTGAAAATAATCAGTAACATATTTCCTTAAGATTATGGCAGATTTTTAAGTAAGACTGTTAAACTGTAGAGAAGGGAAAAGAGGAATTTAAAGAAAAAAGTTTTTTCTGACAGTGAACTTTTCAGTCATGTGGCTCTATACTTCTAGCATGACTGACAAACCTAGCTCCACTTTTTATTTATCTGCACACACTAGAGGGTAAGATGGCATCCAGCCTGCTTTGGCTGGACAACTAGGCACCTCTGATTCTGTGTTACCGAGGTGGAGAATCTAACCATAGAGCCCTCCTCCTTCTGCTCAAAAAATAAGCTTTTACAGAGGCATAACAAGTGCCTCAGAACCTAGATCAAATATATAAAACCTGTATAAATTCATGACAAACTAAGAGAAATATATTTACATAAGCTTAATAGGCTTTATTTTACATTTGAAGCTAACCACTTAGGATTCTCTCAATCATTAATATATCTTTAAAAAAAAACTTTCCTTGCCCATCATGATCTTTTCACCTACTTCTTACATTTAAATATGTCAAAGTCCTAGATAACACATACTCTGCCCCAACCAGTATTTTACCACTCTCTGTGGTCTTAAAGTTTACATTCACTCAATACACACAAACCAAGCATTACCAATACTTTGCAATAAATTAACTCTTTAGTTTGGACCTGTTCTCCATCACTCTGCCCGAGATTGTCACTTGTTACAGAAGGAGAACAAGAGATTACTCTTCAGGAATACAACAGAATTTTAAGAGCAAGAGATCAGCTTTTTCTGTTTATCTGTTTTCCAAGTTTTATATAATACATACTACTTTTTCAAATGGGAAAAGGGTTTTGGAAAAAGTAATTAAGCAGAACACTAAGGAGGACAGGGACAAGAAAAAGTTCCAAAAAATACCCTAATACTTCCAGTAATCAAAGGCAAGCAGAAACCATTGTCAGGGCTTGGTGGCACACCAACTCCTGACTTAACCACCTTACCCGACTTAGGCCAAAAGTTAATTGTAACAGAACTTTTACCTTTTCTCTGCCATATTACAGCCTCCATCTCTTCCTACTTGAATTTCCGCGGTTCTATCACTTCAATTATTCCCTTTGCATTTCTTCTGGCCCTGTTCTTTACCTCTTTTGCATCATTTAAATTGTGCTTTCCATTAATTTAAGCTCACATTTCTACACACTAGGTCAAACAGTAACACCAATTATACTTCCATAAAAGCTTGAACTGTTAAGTGATACGTTTGTCATTTACAGAGCTTTTATTAACCATTCAGAAGAATACCTCTCCTGTTCTCTTTAGTTCCTTCTCCTTCCCTAAGTCTTAAGAATGGTAAACTGGTTACCTTTTTAACACTTTCTTCTTCCTCTTGGCGTTTCTCATAGTGTGAGAAGTCATCAAAAATCGAAGTGGTGTGCTTGTAGCTGGCTATGATTTTCAACACCTGCTTAGCCTTTTCCAGAGGCACTTCCTGAGTGTCCCTGGAGTTGGTCACTGGTTTATTCTCGTTGTTCTCTAGGCGAATGTGTCGCAGTTGGCTATTGGGAACGTCCTTCACAAAAATCCACCTGACATCAAAACGACCCTTCCATTTGTCCTGGGACCACACACCTGCACATGTGTTGTAGTCCACAGCAGATTTCATTTCTGCAACGCCACAGAAGTGTCCACTGCCGTTGACACTGAAAAGTAAGTAAACGGGGCCTTTCCCGTTCATGGAGCGATAAGCAGCATCCAGTCTCTTGTTACCGTGCTCTGTGCTGCACCAGATATTATACTTAATGGAACGGTGGATATCGTCCTCAGAGTAGCTCTTAATGATGAAAACCCGGCCATGTTTCAGGTTCCAGTCAAAATCCTTGGGGTTATAGTTGTTAATGGACCGCAGCTTCTCCAACACTGGGTGAGGTTCTGAAGGAGTAGATCCAGATCCAGCCTGAGACTGTCCTACTCCATTACCATCCACCCCATTATGACCGAACCCACTGCCACGGTTCCGAGGTGCTACCCAGCGGGTTGGCTGAGTTGCCTGTTGCTGGACTGAGAGCTGGGCAGGCTGTGGTGGAGGTGGGGGCAATGGCTGTGTCTGTTGCCCCACAGATGCCTGAGCCACAGGTGGGCTATTGTTAGCCTGCTGACCTACAGGCTGGGGAGACCCCTGGGTTGGCTGCTGACCTATATTCTGAACCAAAGCCTGTGAAGGGGCTTTTGCCACAGGACCCTTATTATCCCAAGTTCCAATATCCATGTTATGCTTTATTGGGGGTGGTGGAAGACTTGACCCTGCAATGCCATTCTTGGTCTTCAATTTAGGTTGCTGTTTCGCCGGCTTGCTAGCAATATCAGCCCAAGATGCTGGTTTTGGAGGAGCAATGGTAGCTGGAGGCAAACTATTGGAAGCCACGATGTTACCAGTAATGGACCCACTACCAACTGCAGAACCTACAACTTTTGGAACATTGCTTGCAACTTCTGTGCTACCCAACTTCAGTGCTGCCATCCCTTGGTCTATAGTATTCATGCCAGGAGCCTTATTGAGGGTCTCACTGGCGAAAGCTGACTGTCCATCAATCATGGCTCCACCTAAGGAGCTAGGTGCATAAGCATAATTGCTACTATATCCAGAGCTCTGAGTAGACTGTCCCTGAGAACTGTTATTTCCCCAAGCTGAGAAGTCAATCCCACTGGGAAAGAAATTAAAACCATGCTGACCAAGAAATGGAGTGCTACCTAGGGCTCCTGGTTGTCCAAACATTGCATCTGGTAGGAAGTGAGGCTCTCCGTTGCTCAGCTGTCCATAAGAAGTTAGATAGGGCATGGCTGTATCACCCCCCGTAGACCAAGCAGCTTCACCCAAAGAATAGGAGAAGCCAATGGAGGGACTGTAGTAACTGGGTAAATAGGAATCTGACATGGCAGTATATGCATTATTCTGTGGAAAGGAAAAAAAAAAAAAGGCAAATCAAAACTAAACACAAAAATTAATAAAACAACAAGCAGGACATTTCCTCTCCCAACTATTCACCAATTCAAATGCACCTAAAAAAGCAAGTGACTATTTCAGGTGGTCTCTTCCCATTAACTTCCTGGAATTCTTATACTGTGAGAGATTTTGGTTTCATAATTAAAATGTTTAAACATTTCAAGTTCGACTGACATATAATTTAAACCTTAACTTTAGCACTATACAGTTTAGGACATACATATATAAGCCTTAACTTTAGCACTAGAATTCAGAAAAAGGAAAACCCAGCATCTCACCAACAGTATTAAGTCTTTGCTCTACAGAAGTGTTGAGATGATGCTTTTATTAAAACCAGTTCTCTCTGGGTTAAAGGAGCATGAATTTTGGCAGATCAGGAGTGTTCCTAAGAGTTTCCTATCAAAACCATACTATAACACATAAAATAACAACAGAAAGAACTGGAAATTTCAAGTTCTATCCCAAAAATCTGTGCAGCCATTCCTCAACCATAAACCGAGGTTCATTACACCTAGTTTACATCGTTAGCCTCTTGGCAAACCATTTAGGAACATTAACAGATGCCACTATTTAATTATAACCTGGAAAGGAAATGTGCAATAACTTCCAGAGTTTAAAACTAGAAAAATGTTGCTACCTGGTCTACTTCACCTATAAAATTAATGGCTTCTAATGCACACCTGATTTTTCCATTAAAAGTACGAGAATTCCAAAAACATTGTAAAGTCTGTATCTTTAAGATTTAAGGAATAACCAAAAATATAAACTTACACTCAACTACTAAACACATTAGAAGACAGATTGCACTGCAAAAACTTCATTCTTGACCTAAGTAAACGCTGTAACTCACAGAATAATCCCTTAAGTGAGAAGCTGGAGATATAAAAAATTGGTCTGTGTAGGTATGGATACAGCTCAACTCAAAATAGAGTACTTTACCCTAACTTCAAAATAGCTCTGGTACAAGAGTACACTTATCTTGATGAGCACTGAGTAATATACAAAATTGTTGAATCACTATATTGCACTCCTGAAACTAACGTTAACAGTCGTTAACTACACTGAATTAAAACAGCAGCTCTGGTACATAAGAATCCATTAACTAGTGAATAAAGAATTTTGTTCTTAAGAAACTTGGATGACGGGCGCCTGGGTGGCTCAGTGGGTTAAAGCCTCTGCTTTCGGCTCAGGTCATGATCTCAGGGTCCTGGGATCGAGGCCCGCGTCGGGCTCTCTGCTCAGTAGGGAGCCTGCTACCCCCTCTCTCTCTGCCTGCCTCTCTGCCTCCTTGTGATCTCTCTCCCTCTGTGAAATAAATAAAAATCTTTAAAAAAAAAAAAAAAAGAAACTTGGATGACCATAAGTATATCAGGCCTTAAATTTGTATTACCAAAGCCAACAGCACTTCTCCCTAGCCAAACACGGCTCTTGAAAATTAAATGTTTCAACTAATGTGGTTTGATAAAATGTTGCTTTTCTCTGCCAATATTTTCCTTACCCCCCGCCCAAAAAAAGCTAAGTCTTTTCACACATACCTTAAGCTTAAGAGNGTTTCAACTAATGTGGTTTGATAAAATGTTGCTTTTCTCTGCCAATATTTTCCTTACCCCCCGCCCAAAAAAAGCTAAGTCTTTTCACACATACCTTAAGCTTAAGAGAAATCTATTTCTCGAAGATAGTGTTAAAATGTTAAGACTCAAATCCATTATAAGAAATTCAGTCTATAATCAATGGATTAAGCCTGAAGGATTATTCCAACATAAGGCGATGAATAATGGTTAAAAAGTAGATGAATTACTCTTGATAAATTACAAAGATTCTCAAATTATCCATCTATTCAACCATTTCTATTCCCCTGCACCCCGGAATTTTTTAAAGACATTCAAGCTCTAGTTTACTTGAGAAGTAACATGTACTTAATAGGACAGGCTATGCCATCATATAGCTGAGTGCCTACACCTGAACTGGCAGGTTCCCACATGCCCCTGAGCTCAAAAATCTGAATTACACAATGTTTCAGACGAACTACCTAGAATTATGTTTCCAAATGCTCCCACTCTCCCTGTGTAACGATTATGTAAGCAAACTACTTCAATAGCAGGAACCTATTAATAGTTCATTCCTCTACTTCCTTCCTACTTTTCCTGATTAACTGGTTGACTCCTCTGAAAACTTTTCCCAATCACTTGCTTAAGTGGTTTCTACACTCTCAATGGAGAAAATTTTACATGGGGGATCTAAAAGTTTTATGCAAGAATTAGGTCCAAATATGAGCATGCACCAATATGTGAAGTTTTCAAATCACCTATGTGACATCTGTTCAGAATTTATATAAATGTCTCATAAGCTTTTTCATTTTTTAGGATACCATAGGTGAGCTACTGTAAGTTTTCCTTTTGGTTTATTAATTTGTGGGTTTATATTTATTAGCTAAAACCTTGTGAGTTATATCTTTGGGATCCAGGATATTAACAAGAACGGGCAATCAACGTAGTTTCTACATGCACAGATCACGTTAATATAGAAACCTGTATAGACCTAGAAGAAATTAGAACAACAGGTTACATGGCAAAATCCTCATTCTTGACCTTCATTTGTGCTAAACAGTATTTTATCTTCCTTTAACTCTGTTTTATAAATCCTATGGCCCCATAAGTAAGAAACTGGACGTGTACAGAACTGGTTTCTACAGATATAGATACATCTCAACTTGAAAAAGGACTACCTAAGTCCAATAGTTAGGATAACCGAACAACCAACTAACTAGTGACCAGATGAAAAGGAAGATTCCAGTTCTGCAGCACTGAATAAAGTTCAGGTGATTTTTAACTAGTTTTTTCCCATCACACATGCATCCAGTTTTCCTAAAAGAAAAAGGTTTGCCAAGTAAAAAGTCAGAATACTTAAACTGGAAAGTATTCTTCAGTTGTGCACTGTTACATTGTTGGTAAGGAAAATAACTAACAGAAGCTGTTAGTATACTATACAGTGCTATCACTTCCAATCTCAAAATATATTTGATGTCAACAAAGATGGGAATCTTAAGTCTGTAACATTTGTAGTAACTTTTACAACACATGGATTGGTATTAAGAAAGTCACCCCCTGAAAATGAGATTCACTGATAGGGCAGAGAAAAAAATACGGTATATTACACTCTTTGATCAGGCATGTAAATGGTTAACTACTCACGGGCCTTGCCTGTGGACTCAAGTAAGGTTCAAAATCATCATCATTTAATCCATCCTTTTGATGTACAGATCCATTTTGTACTGAAGGGGAAAAAATTCAAATAAATTAGGAGTGTCTCAATCGCACAATCTACCTCCCAAATCAAGCAAATCTATTCTAACAGAAGAAAAACCTCACTAAACAGCAAATAAGTTTGAATTTCAGAAAAAAGGATAAAGAGTAGAATGAATGCTGAGCAATATTCGTCAATGAAAATGTCTCCCTCCACCCGGAGCAAGTTGATCTAAAAAGGTCATTTTATTGGCTCCTCTAGATTTCAATTCCCTCCGGCTTCCCCTCCCCCATCACATGTGAGTACTTCCAGAGTGTGATCCACGAGGATGAAAAACAAAGGCCTTCTAAGACCTACAGGAAACTAAGGACCTGGGACATTTCAAAACCGAATCCACCCCCACCCTTAATGAATTACTCCTTGTTCACTGAAAAGCTGTTCCCCAGCTGCCAAGAACACACCGAAAGGGTCAAATACTTAAGTGTAAAGCACCTGCGAACTAAGCGGCTTCCGAAAGGTCCTCTCCCTGGGGCGCTTCCCGGAGACCCCGCCCCCACTACTCAGCGTCCCCCTCCCGGCCCAGGGCCACCGGCGGAGCTGGGCTCACCTTTGTTTCCTTGACCTTTTGGTCTCTGCGGGCGAAGAAAACGTCGCCGAGCAGCAAGTCGTCCGAGGAAGAAATGGGAAAGGAAAGACAAATTAAAGCCGGGCCCGAGAAGGGAATAAAGGAACAGGCCTGAGGGGAGGCGTCAGGAATGATGGTGAGGGGGAGGCTGAAGATGGGAGGCGGGGAAAAGCGCAGACCGGCGGGGCCCGCGGAGAAAAAGCGGGGGACGCGCCAGAAACAACGCGAGGGGACCAGGGCTTCAAGGAAGGGGAAGGAAACAAGGCAGAAAACGAGGCCCGCTGAGAAGAGAGAACGCGGCGCGGCCGGTGAGCTCCGAGGCCCGGGGAGAAGCGGGGAGAGCGAGCTGAGGGCGAGGCGCTGGGCGCGGCCGGCCTGAGAGGCCCGAAACCCGGCCCGCGAGAGGCGCCGCCTCGACTCGGCCCGACCGGGGGCGGCGGGCCCGGGCCTAGTCGGGCTCCCTCTCGCCTCACACAATGGCCGAGGCATGCGGGCCGGGCCTGTACCTGCTCCAAGAGGCTGCTGGCCGACATGGCTCTCGGATCCTCGCGGGTAGCAACAGCGGTAGACTCTCGTCAGGGCGGCGGCGGCGGCGGATGAGCCCTGGAGGCGGGAGCAGGCGGCGCGGTGGCGGCTTTTGTCCCTGACACTCGGGGGCCTCGGCGGACGCAGCAGAGACACAGCGCGCGGCTCGGGCTCCGGCTCCGACTCGGCGGCGCTCTAGCCTGAGAGCTCAACGCCCGTCTCTATGCCTTTACGCGCGCGCCCGCCCCTCGCAGCCGAAATAAGGGCGCCGAGCGGCGGAGGCGGACGGCGCGCGCGGCGCGACGCTGACTCTCACATTCACTCACCCACGCGGAAGGGGTCCGGCGCGAAGCACTCCGGGAAGGAAGGGACGAGACCGCAGTGCCCTCTGGTGGGCTGGAGGAGCGGAAGCGGCGAGTGCGGCCTCCCCCGCCCCCACCGCCTGGGGATTGGGGCCTATAGGAAGGTGGGGGCAGCCAGGTCGCTCCACGAGGTTTTGACTAACACCTGGAGAGAGTAGCTTTAGCTTGAGAAAACCCACACAAGCCGGTTTCTCAATGAAGAAACGACCCCCGGAACGCGAGAGACCTCAAAATAAACCTGCCTCCAGCTGCAGATGGCACCCCTCCCCCTTCTGGAGGGCGGGGGGCGGGGGGCCCTGAGAGGGGTCACAGCCCACAGGGAAACTTAATGGGGGCCTTGCCCCAAGAAAGATACACTACCAAGACTACCAGCAGGGACCTGGTTATCCTTCTCTTTTGGACTGCAAAAAGAGTGCCCAGAGAACAAAAACATCCACCAAAAAATCTGGTACCCTGCAAAAGAGATTTGACATTGCAGGGAGGACAGTCTACAGCTCTTTTTTTAGGGAAGTCGTTGGCCACCGTGAATCTGTTAAACTGTGGTCTTTATTTCCAAGAAAAACACACCTCATACATCTACACAAAATGTTCCGTGTACTTTCAACAAGTCCCAAGAATCTATAAATCTATGGACTTCAAGAGAGAATGTCCTTGTCTGGGGAAGGAGAGAAATTAATTCTATTTGAATACCTGCTGTGGGTTAGGTTTTGTTGATAGGTGCTTTCAAACATTTCAAAGCTAGCAGCATCTTCCAAATAATCTTCAGTCTCTCTGTTTGACAACTGGGGAAACAGAGGTTAACCAATGTGCCCAAGGCTGCAAAGCTATTAAATAGTCATGTGTACCTGACACTAAGAAACATAATAGTGTCCCTTCACCCCCACGAGAAATCCTGTATTCAGGAATCAAAATCCAGGGGAGATCCATAATATGGGCAAAAGCATTCTTAATCAGCAGCAAACCCAAACTCATGCAGTTATATTTGATCCTAGGACAGCCCATCTCCTAATAGCTTTTATTATTGCAAATAGTAGTAAACAGAAAATTATGCACTATTAAGGGTCAACCTGATATCATCCACTCTGGAAACAGGAGGCTTTGGTGGACTCAGTAGTAAAATAAATGATAACACAGCATCTTAGATTTTGCATTATAATTTTGCTCAAAGTGCTCAAAGCATTTTTTCTGCCCATAATCATATTTATGGTTGGAAAGAATAAAATCAGGCACCAATATGTAATGGACTTCTGGTAAAGACAGTAAAATGTCAAGTCTCAGAACATAGATCCCAGCAAGGGAGTAAAGAAATCTAGTAATCCTTTTTTTTTTCTTTTTTTAAGATAACCAGTTAACTCCATAGCCCACATTTTTGTATAAACTGTAAGCAGTTGCCTACACTTACCCTTGAAAGCAGCATGATATGATGAAAAGAGGATTGAGAAAGAATCATATCCTGGAAAGAGGAGAGACTAAATACTGGCCTCACCACCAGATTTGTAACATTAGGTAAATTACTAGAACTTTTCAGAGATTCCCTCATTTGATAAAGGGAAAATAATATCTACCTAACAGTTTTGTTGTGGAGAAAAAATTTTAAAGAAACAACACAGAAGCAAGTTTGGTACATTGCAGATTCCTTTCCTGTACTCCCATTAAGGGATAATAGTGAAAATTCCTTCCTTCCAATGACATTTCTAGTGCCTGAAATTTTTTCTTACAGTAGTTCCCTCTTATCTGAGGTTTCACTTTCTATGGTTTCAGTTACCCATGGTCAACTGTGGTCCAGATCAGATGATTCTGCTGACATGTGGTCAGAAGATCAGCAGTAGCCTAATGCTAGGTTGCAATGCCTACATCGTTCACCTCACATCATCTCATCACATAGGCATTTTATCATCTCACATCATCGCAAGAAGGATGAGTATGTTACAATATTGGGGGGGTTGCTATTTATTTATGACAAATGTCCCACATCCATAATCCTCTCCCGTCAGAAGTTCTTTGAAATGATGCCATCAGCCTCGGCCAGTCAGAGGATGGAGTCATCTGACTCACCTAACTGGTGCATGTCCTCACAGGTAGTATAGGTTTTAAACTGACCATTTGAGGGGTGCCTGAGTAGTTCAGTAAGTTAAGTGCCTGCCTTTGGCTCAGGTCATGCTCTCAGGGTCCTGGGATCAACCCCGTACATCTCCCTCTCCCTCTGCTCCTCCCCACTGCACATGTTCTCTCTCTCAAGTAAATAAAATAAAACCTCAAAAAAAAATAATAAGCTGACATTTGAAACTGCCTGTCACCTTGTCAACCTCAGCCATGTTCATCTGGATGGACATGAGGTCCTTAGTGCCAATGATGCAGTAGCTGACAGAGACTTTCTGCAACAGGTGCGGGTCCACAAACTTGCTGGCATCCTACTGCATGTCCAAGGTGTGCCTGCTACCACCACCAGGACCACAAGCAGACAGCTACAATAAGATATTTTTGAGAGATCACCTTCAAGTAACTTTTATTACAGTATATTGCTATAATTTTTGTTGTTAATCTCTTATTGTGCCTAATTTATGAATTAAACTTTACCATAGGTATTTATATACAGAAAAAAAACAGTAAATATAGGGTTCAGTACTATCTGAAGTTCCAGGCATCCACTGGGAGATCTTGGAACACATGCCCCATGGACAAAAGGGGACTATGTAGCTCCTTTGGGGTTACTTTCTGTCCTCCAGAAGTTCCCAGGAGTTAAAATGCAAATATCCTTGAAGCAAAGGTAATCTCTAAACCTGTTCTCCAGATTGGCTGTAACAGGCCCCTGAAGAGAACACACAAGATCGATAATTTATTCACCAGAAAAAGGGTGAGGAAGTCTGGAGTGTGGGGTGTCATCTTACCGGGATAGATCCCTCCCTCACGGTTTGAGAAAAGAATACTGTACGGGAAATGGGCTTGGGTTCTAGCTTCAGCTCTGCCACCGGGTGAATAAAGCACTCAATACCTCTTTTAATAAGTATGTATTGAGGGCCAGGCGATGTGCTGGAGAGAAAGTCTTAAGAGTTCACTTTACCCCTGAAAGCTCATAGACCAGTCAGGGAAAACGACAATAAATAGTTATTCAATTACAGTTGTGCAAAGTGCAACAAGAAAGCACCTATGGATCTAGCCTAGGCTGGGGGCGGTGGGGCCAGGGGTGGGGGAGCCCGAGGAAGTTTTCCCTGAGGTGTTAATCTTCAGCTAAAACCTAAGGATGACCAGAAATTAAACAAGGAGGGAAGGGAAGTGTGGGAACAATATGTGCAAGGGCCCAATATGGGAAGGAGCTTGGCACTGATGAGGAATGGAAAGGAGGCCAGCATGACAGGCACATAATGAGAGGGTGGCAGCAGATGAGGCTGGAGAAGGAAGGAAAACAGAGACTTTAGTCGTTAACTGCAAATGACGATCGTCGAGGAGAGATTTAATGGGAGTATAGCATTCTCAGGTTTACGTTTTAAGAAGTTCCTTCTGGGGTGCCTGGGTGGCTCAGTGGGTTAAGCCTCTGCCTTCTGCTCAGGTCATGATCTCAGGGTCTTGGGATCGAGCCCCACATCGGGCTCTCTGCTCAGCGGGGAGCCTGCTTCCTCCTCTCTCTCTGCCTGCCTCTCTGCCTACTTGTGATCTCTCTCTCTCTCTCTGTCAAATAAATAAATAAAATCTTAAAGAAAAAAAAAGAAGTTCCTTCTGGCTGCAGTGTGGGAAATAGATCTAGGGAGAAGACAGTAGATGGGGAGTTAGAAGAGGATTGTAGAAGTCCAGGCAAAAGGTCATGGTCTAACATAGTGGCAATGAATACAGTTACAAATGAGCAAAGTGGATATTTTGGAGGTAATATGAGAGGTCTGGAGGATGGATTAGACTGGGAGAAGGGCACTAAAGGAGAAAAAGTTATCAAGAATGATACCTGGGCACCTGGGTGGCTCAGTGGGCTAAAGCCTCTGCCTTCGGCTCAGGTCATGATCTCAGGGTCCTGGGATCGAGGCCCGCATCGGGCTCTCTGCTCAGCGGGGAGCCTGCTTCCTCCTCTCTCTCTCTGCCTGCCTCTCTGCCTATGTGATCTCTCTCTGTCAAATAAATAAATAAAATCTTAAAAAAAAAAAAAAAAAGAATGATACCTGATTTGATTTGAGCAATTGGGTGGATGAGGTGGCATTTTTTTAATGTGGCGAGATTTGTGGGAGTAGAGAAAGATCATAAATTGATCTTTGGACGTCCCGGGTTTCAGGAGAACATAAAGTGTGAAAATTGTTCTGTAAACAAAGGGCGGGGACACAGCAAAACAGCTGGGAGTACAAATCTTAGAATCGGTGGTGTAGAGATGTTAGTGGAAGTGAAAGAAATCTGAGGACATCCAATTTCCTCGGAAGAGAGGGAGAAGTGCAAAAGACCCTACAGCAAACCAGACAGATAGTAGGGGAGACAGGCAGAGTAAATCATTCCCTCACTCAGAATCTATTTCCAAGGCTGTAAAATAAGGGTGTTGGACCAAAATAAATTCTAAGGCCCCTTCTGGTTCCATTGTTTTAGACTTCTCGAAGGTAGAAACCAAAGTAGTCCTTCCAGGTACAGGAAATGAGGAGCGGGGATGAGAGAGAAAAAGAAATAGTAAAGAGGACAGATTTTACATACTCTTCAGAATTATGCTGTAGGCTGGGGCTGGGTCCTTGAGCTCTGGTTCTCAAACCTTTCCAATCTTCAGGAACAGTAGACCTCACAGCCCAATTCACCCCCTTAGTAAGGCAGGAATAGAGAAATGTTTACATCCTTCACACAACTGACAGCGTAAAATCCTATTTTTAAAGATTTCTGCTGGTTCTCTGTAGTCTACACAACATACAAAGTTTGCCACTCTCTACCCCTGTGTATTTCTCACCATGTACTTAAGCCCCAGCCACATTGAACTTTTTTCCCAAATACGTGTTTTTTCTGGAACCCAGAACTCTGCACATGCAGTTCTGTCTGCCTCAAATGCCCTTGTCATCTCGCCTATCCAGCTCCTGTCTACCTTTGGGACCCTCATCAAATGATGCCTTATTTCTTCACCCAAGCAGAAAGGTGCTCTATTCTTCATTCACCCATAATATTAGCCATATTTACTTATTGTAACATTTTAGTGTATTAAAACTGTTTACATCAATATTTATTTTTCCTTTGGAATAATGAATTTTGTCCCTAGAAAAAGGTACATGCACCCAAATTTTTGCCAACAATCTCATTGAGCAGACCCTTCCCCAAGGCTGTCTCTCCCATGGACCCCAGGTTAAGAGAACCAAGCCTTGGGCTTACATATTGCTTCTCCAGTAAATCTGGAACTGCTTAATAGGACAAGGAACATTTTTATTATTAATCTTTATATTCCAAAGCTAAGTAAATACTCATCGAATTAATTTGTTATCTCATTCATTTTCGAAATTCTCCCTAGTATTGTCAATCCCCATTTTATTAATGAAAATCTAGTGGGGCCAACTTATGTGTTAAAAAGTTAAATGTGCAGGGGCATCTGGAGTCAGAAGAGCATGTGACTCTTGATCTCCTGGTCACGAGTTCAAGCACCACATTTGGTGTAGCGATTACTAAAAATAAACACTTAAAAAAAAAGTTAAATGTGTAGAGTCTTAACTAGCTTAATTGAATGTTAAAAGAAAGGCACTGTGGAAATCCCAAGGTAGGTGGATGATTGACTTTGTAATGTGCAGGTGTGTTTTATGATGGGCTGAATGGAAGCCTGAAAAGAGTAATGTGAGAACAAGGCTAAAGGAAGAAAAGACCTGCAGCTGGGCCGGGTGGCCTTCGACACGCAGTTCACAGCTGTGCAAATCCAAAAGCAGCTGTTAGAGATTTCGAGGGCAGAGAACAGCACCAAGAAAGGGGGAGCAAAAGGAGCCTTGAAGATTGAACTCAGAATCTAGAGGTAGAGTACAAATTTTCACCAGTCCTCCAGGAAATAAGAAAGGTAATGATAATGTAATGAACTTTTCATAACGCTAAATATATTCAGTGTAGAGGACTGTTCTTTATCCTGAGATTATTTCTCTCCTATCTTTGATGTAAAAATGCACTTTCTTTTCAAATGATTCCAGTAAGTGTTGACCGTTAAAAAAAAAATCCTTATTTGGTAAAATATAATGTCAGGAACCCCATGTTGGTTCCTAAGACTTTTTTTTTCTCCTTTATTGATACTTGGGATCTAAAAGTACAAGTAGCAGTGTGCTAGAGAACAGCTTAAGGTCTCAACCTAAGACAATCAGAGAGAAAAATGGAAGGCAAACAAGATTTCTGGAGATAATGCCAAAGGGAAATGAAGCCAGGGAGCCCCTGAAAGGGCTGGTTCAATTTTAAGTTTGTGCCAAGAAAAAATAATTAAACCAATGAATGTGGGTCTGAAGTATTTGTGACAATGTTTTTTGTTTGTTTGTTTTAAAGATTTTATTTATTTGTTTGACAGAGACAGCAAGAGAGGGAACACAAGCCAGGGGAGAGGGAGAGGGAGAAGCAGACTTCCTGCTGAGCAGGGAGCCTGACGCAGGGCTCTGTCTCAGGACTCTGGGATCATGACCTGAGCTGAAGACAGCCGCTTAACAACTGAGCGACCCAGGCGCCCCTATTTGTGACAATGTTTTACAGATAAATCCTTCCCTGGTCCTTTGGTGGGAACTACGGAGAACTTAAGGCAAGTATATGAGAAGTTGTGTCCAATTTGCTCAGAAAAGCTAACCAGAGTGTCTCAGTCAATGGCAGGGTGAACTTAGCATTTCTGTAGCAAAGTAGTTCCCGTAGTTCCTAGAGCAAAGGAGTATTAGCTTTCTGCTCAGTTAGAAAAGGCTTTACAGTGCTATCAATGTTCTATGGAGTAGGACCCCTGTGTAACAATTGGCACATGGACTTGGGTTCTGCACTGTAGGACCTTAACAAAGAAATGAAGGAGTTCTGGGATGCCTGAGTGGCTCAGTCATTTAAGCATCTGCCTTCGGCTCAGGTCATGGTCCCAGGGTCTTGGGATCCAGTCCCACATTGGGCTCCTTGGTCAGCAGGGAGCCTCCTTCTCCTTCTGCCTGCCGCTCCCCCTGCTTGTGCTCTCTCTTGCTTTTTCTCTGACAAATAAATAAAATCTTCAAAAAAAAAAAGAAAAGAAAGAAATGAAGGAGTTCTAAGCAAGGACTCTGATACCAGCATCATTTCAAACAGGGCCATTAACAAATAAATCAGGGGCACCTGGTTGGCTCAGTAGAGTGTGAAACTCAGTTTTGGGGTTGTGAGTTTGACCCCCATATTGGGCATAGAAATTACTTTAAAAAAATAAAAAGTAAAAAAAAAAAAAAGAAAGAAAAGAAAACCAAAGTGATAAATCAGTACTTCCTGTGACAGACAGATGATCTGGGTTCTAAAATCCTTCATCCAGTAAATGAAATTTCCCTCCCTCCAGTACTTCCTCTCAGGAACCCTGGAGAGATGGGGAGTGGAACTGGCAGCCCAGCACAGATCACAAAATTTTATCAACTACCACTCCTCCAGATCTCCACAATCCTATCTAAGCTGCAGCCTGATTAAGGCCCAGTCCTACTACTGAAAATTTTAACTTAAGTAGTAACTAAACATGTTATCAAATAAAACACCATTATTATATAATGATTCATTGAAGGGCTCCTTTTAGTTATTAAGTTTCCCTAGTAGTTTAAAGACTGTTTAATAAATTTGATGAGTTACAATGATTCAAATGTATCTATTGTTTAGGGTAGAATATAAATATGTTTCTTCATTGTGAGATGAAGTAAATAATGTTATCCACCACATAAGGGTTGTGAGGATCAAATGGGTTAACATATGTAAAGTGTTTAGAACAATGCTTGGTCCACAGTTCCCCTTTAGTGAGTATTGGCTATTTAGTATTCGTACATCAAATACCTATTCAGCTTCTCCTACAAGTCAGTACTGTTCTAGGGCCTGTAGAAACAGCAGTGACAAAGAGACAAGAAAGATCCCCTGCTCTATGGAGCTTCCATTCTAGTTTGGGGAGGGGAAAAAATGTCAGAAACATAAAATGGAGGAAAATAAAACAGGGTAAAGAAAACTAGAAAGCACAGTGCAGGGGAAGTTGCCATTTTTCATGGTGCGGTCAGGGAAGTCCTCTCTGATAAGGTAACATGTGACCAGAGACTTGAAGGAAGTGAGGAAATAAACTTTGCAGTTATCTGGGGAAAGAGTGTCCTAAGAGATTACTGAATCAAAAAAAACAGGCTCAAATAAGAAGGTCTAGGGCTATAATAGGGTCACATATTGAAGACCCCATGCTCCACCAGAGACAGGCCTCAGTTCCAGACAAGGGTTGCTATGAGGAAACGTGGACCCAGTGTTGTCAGATCTTCTAGGTTCTTTTTTGTCTTTTAAGAAAAACTGTCTGTTGGGTGCCTGGGTGGCTCAGTGGATTAAAGCCACTGCCTTCGGCTCAGGTCATGATCCCAGGGTCCTGGGATCGAGGCCCACATCGGGCTCTCTGCTCGGCAGGAAGCCTGCTTCCTCCTCTCTCTCTGCCTGCCTCTCTGCCTACTTGTGATCTGATCTCTCTCTCTCTCTCTCTGTCAAATAAATAAATTTTTAAAAAAATCTTAAAAAAAAAAAAAAGAGGGCGCCTGGGTGGCTCAGTGGGTTAAAGCCTCTGCTTTCAGCTCAGGTCATGATCTCAGGGTCCTGGGATCGAGGCCCAC
>LNAC01000035.1:2704891-2742505 GCA_002007465.1 Ailurus styani | reverse complement strand
ACCCCCACCCCCACCCCAACCCCCGCCCAAAAAGACAGGTTTTAGATAGTCACTGCACAAACACATCCCGAAGGTGCTTCAATTCAGGTGATTGATGGAGTGGATTGATGGGGAAGCTGTTTTAGGTCATGAAGACCACAGCTATGGATGTATGCTGAGGTTTGGGTCTTGGCGGTCCCTTGAGAAAAAATGATTGTCTCGAGTTACTGACATGGTAGAAAGATAGAATCACTGACATGGCAGAATTTAGTAAAGAAATCAATTTTGGCTCCCAAAAGCTAGGGCTAGGGAAAAGGAATATGGATAAGGAAGTTAGAGGAAAGTAGAACCTTCTAGAGGAAGTCAAATTGTATATATCAGGACTAAGAAAGTTGTTCCTTGATTGGGAAGGAATCCTGGAAAGGACTCAATTAGGGTTGCCTAAGAGAAATTCCAGGGGCAGAGTCTAAATCTAACAAAACTTATACCTTGTCTAGCGCAACAACCTTGGTTGTTATTGTAATACATTAGACCATGCAAGAATTTCCCCAAGAGGTATCTTAGAGATGAGGAAATCTGTGATCAACTGTACTAGGTTAAGTTGTCTGGAAATGCAGTGACTAGGCTAGTTTGTGACTTTCTTCTCCGAGAGGACTCTTTCCTCAGGAGCATGGCCCAAAGTGAATCACAACCTCATGCCCATTTCCAGAAATCAACCTTTCGTTTATCCTTTCCACGTCCTAACGGTACTAAAACCTGGAACAGTTATAATTCAGTGAACTAACTAGTAATTACATATTTCATGTTTGATTATACTAACTTTATAATCAGATGTTACCAATACCAGTATTTCCCACCACACTTACCTTAGTGCCTTTCATGAAATGGGATAAAATGCCACCAATAAAGAGTGTCAGACCACCTAAACTGAATATCAATTTCCAAGGTATTTGTATTAACATTGGTCTTCTTTCCCTAATGTGGACAGAGGTAGGAAAGAAACTTCACATGAGGTGGCCTTGAATCTTGAATATTCAAGTATATTGTCCATTTTTACTTTAGAATAACTGGGAGTTGTTTTGTTTTGGGGGTAGGAGCAGGGAAGGAGCCTGGAAATTGAAAAGAGGAAAAGAACTATGCAGGGACGTAACCAGGGTGAGACAGTTCCACAGTTGACTCCAAGGCCTTTGTGGAAACCACATGGCAGGAAGGTTGGGGGCATTTACCATCTACCAGCTAAACTCCAGTTGGGCACTGGATTCCTCTGATGGAAACTCAGAGAAGCTAACACATGACTTGGCTTTTCCCAGTGGGGTACTCTCGGGAGACTGCCCATGCCGCTGACTTTGCCTAGCTCTGGAGGCAGAAGCACCAAGAGACTAAGGACTTTTCCCCCCTCTTATATAAGTAAGCCCCACTACTTGAAAATGGAGTACTGGGATGCCTGGGTGGCTCAATCATTAAGTGTCTGCCTTCAGCTCAGGTCATGATCCCAGAGTCCTGGGATCGAGCCCCACATGGGGCTCCCTGCTCTGTGGGAAAGCCTGCTTCTCCTTCTCCCTCTCCTATTCCCCCTGCTGGTGTTCCCTCTCTCTTCGCTGTATCTCTGTCAAATAAATAAATAAAATCTTAAAAAAAAAAAAAAGGAAAAAAGAAAATACCAAAAAAATTAGCCAAAATGATCTCTCCTAAACTAGCTGAAGTGTACACCTTCTCCAGGAAGTACTCCCGAATTTGCTGACACCCACCACCCTTCCCAAGCCGGGTTAGGTGCCTGATCCTCTGTTCTCTCAGATCCCAGCCAGTAGCTCAGTGGCTGCACTAACCCCAGTATGAAGATGTTTCAGTATCTCACTAGAAAAGGTTTAACTTCTTTGTGTCTTTTATAGTCTGCTGAAACCTAAGGACCAATTTTCAGAATGTTTTTCAATGCACGAAATAAAATACATAGGGTTACAAAAGAAACCAATTATATTGAAACATAGTTCTTAACTCCAGACAACCTCTGAAGTATGAAGTCCTTGAGTGCAGGAACTCTGTCTTCATTTCTGTACTGCCAGTGCCTAGCACAAAGCCTGGCACATAGAGGGTACTTATAAATGTTTATTTAATGAATGAACAGAAATATAGATGGCTACTGCCAAGTCAGCCTGAGGAATGATTCATTGCAACTGCTTGTGCACATAACAACGGCTTGCATATTTCTCACACTGTCTGAGATCATTGAGACCAGGGCTCTGAGGAAACCCCCACTGAACAACAGGTACCACAGCAGCTAGCAATAATGACAGGCTATTGGAAGACCAGGAAAACAACAAAGCTCATGTATTTCCACCAGCCAGAATACTCAGATAGTGAAAGTAAACAGGTTCTGTCTTCAGGAGGAGATCTCTTGACTTTGGAAGCATGATGCTCACACTGCTTTAAAACACTACAGACAGCTGAAGGAGGGAAAAAAGGAACCTGAGCTAGTGTGTAGGTGTTCTCCAGAGCTCCTCCTCTGTCCTGAATTGGACCTCCCATCTCTGGGAAAGAGAAAAGTGTCCCTAAAAACCATGATAAGCACATGACATGTGCCTTTATAGGTTCAAGTAGCAGTTTTAGGCTTAGATAGAAATTCTGTTTTTGTTTATGTACCATCAGAAAACCTAAAGAAGCAATAATAAAAGCCAATTCCCCCACTAAAGGGCCAAAGGTTTGTTCTAAGCTGATTGCTACATCTATTAAACATTTTGAAGAGAAAAGTAAAACCCCAGAAAATTTTAAAGCTCAAAGCCACAACTATATGGGGTTCAGAAATTTTACCCTTAAGGCTTTTAAGATTGACCCTCCCAATTTAGAGGGCTTCTCTAGCTATTAAAGCCATCTGAGGGATGGCAGAACAGTTTTCACTTGCTTGACAACAGGGTTTCCAACATCTGTTGGAAGACACATGGCTTCAGGTGGGTGCCTTCTCTTAAAAAAAAAAAAAAGAAAAAGAAAAAAGAAACTATAGGTCAAAGTTTTGCTTTTAATTAAAAAACAAAAAAACAAACCCTCCCACCCCTAAGGTGTGTGCTTTCTTTTTTGCCCTCGTTTTCCTTTAAATTGTCTGCAGTTTCCCTATATTTGTCCTAGTGCAGTAAATGCAATCAAAGAAATAAAAACTAGGATCCACTCTTGCCACAAACACTGAAGATGGTCAAAGAGCAGGAATCACAGCACGGAAAATGGCCCAGCTCTAAATATAAACAACGTTAAAAAAAAAAAAACCCAAGATATTATTGACATTCCTGGTACATTTCCTATAATATAATGTTGCAGACAATGCTTCTTTCCTAGGGAGTCCAGCTCACTCAAGAGGAGACATCTACTCGGTGCCTCAGGATAGGCTGGGGCTGTTGAGTCTTCCCTGCAAAGCTTAAGGTTTTTTTATGAGCTTAGTATCTCACAGAAACACCTGTGGTATAAATGAATCTAAAAGAAGATGAAGGCAGGCAGGCACCTGTCACTGTTCTCCAAATCAGCCAAAAAGCTGAAAAGCGTGGGATCCAGGAGACAGATGCCATTAACAATTGAGGGATGGAGGGTAGAACAAGAGGAAGCACCAAATGAGTGGCTGCTTTTGGTTCCAAAGCCAAAAAAGGGCCCCACCAAAAAGGGCAGCTGGTCTAGATGAGGAACTCCCCTGTGCCTGGAGTCATGCAATAAAAATGATGGCCCTGGAGTCCCACCCCCATGACAGCCATAGTCCAAGAACCAGAGAAATTTACACCACATCACATCGTTTGTGAATGAATGGACTGATCCTAATTTAGGAGGGTTAAGTGCTTTGACAATGCTGGGGAAGGGAGGGAAGGTGAGCTTGAATCACAAAGCACAGCTGTGACAACCGGGGTTTCTATTTTTGCAAAGCCACAGGCCTCCAGGCCCCTGATGCCACTTGGTCCATGGAGATGTACCCTTCCACTTATTACTGGCCTTTCCTCAAAATGGCACCCATAGTAATAACCCTTAGAGATATCAAGAGGCATCAGTTGCACTTCTGGAGCTAAGATAATTTCCTTGCCCCATCCTGGCCAAAGCACTTCCCTTTCTAAGCTGCTGCTGGTATGCTACCTTCCCCTCCAAGTACATTAAATTTTCTTTCGTTTCAGAGTTCTGCACCGGCCTCTGAGGGTCCTTTCCAGGATACAAAATAAAGTATCCTTCCACTTCCATGTGTGGGTGGGTTGCTTTCCAGTGTCAGATCTGCATTCCAGAGTTTGGTCAATGCATCTTTACAAAACTAAAACCACATGCGTACACAGACTAGCCTAGAAAGGGCTTTCTGGACAGGGTTTCTGATTATCTTGATGCCTCCCCTAAAAGAAATAACTTTCTTGGTGTACAAGGATTAGGACACTGAGTGACCTACTCTCAACTTCTGGAAGGACAGCTTGTTTTTGTCCTTTTTTCAATAAGGGGGTGGGAGGAACCCAACATTTTCAGTTACAACGAGATTTTGTTTAAAAAAAAGGATCCTATGTGGAAATGAGTGGGACAATGATAAAAATAAACAAATAATTAAAATTCCAAACCAAAACATATCTCCTGGCCCCAAGATCCCCAGTTAATCCTCTAAGACCACAATCTCCACATTGTGGACTTGATGCTGGTGGTCTTCCATCTCAGCCACAACTTTCTCCTCAGTCCTTAGCTCTGTCTCCAGAATGACTGCTTTGCCCTCAGTATCCTCAGCCTCTGGGTCTGGGGCTGGGTCAATCTCAATGATGGTCTGCCCATCCTCCGAGGTGCTTTCAACGGCCTGGATTGCTGAGGTCAGGCCGGATTCCATGGCCACCAGCTCCACGGGGCTTACCATGGTGGTCATGTTGCCCAGGGTACTCCCATCCTGCATGGCGGTGGAGCTTAGCAGTGCCAAGCTGGATGAAGGGTGGATGGTCACTGTGTCTGGTGAGCTGCTCTTCGCAGAGGAGACCACTGTGGCATAGCGGAAGAGCTGAGGGCCAGAAGGCAGTGTGTGAACAGTCACAGGACTGGAGCCCTGGCTGAGGGTGGCCACTGGAATATTGCCCATGGAAAATGACTGGCCCACTGGGGTGATGGTGATGGGTGAGATGACTGTGAACTGAGGCTGCTGGACCGGAGGAGAAGGGCTCAGGACTGTGGTGGAAGCTGGCCGCTGGAGCCGGGGCCTTTTTGGAGGCTTAGGAGTGCTCACAGGCATCAGTACCACGTTTTGAACCGTCTGGGATTTCAGCCTGTGATCCTGAGCTTGTTTCTTTTGCTCTTCCAGCTGGCGTTCCAACTCTGTGAAAAAAAAGACAGACTTTGTGGGGAGAGAAGTATATTCTTGGGAACAGTGAACGGAGTCAGGAAACCTGAGGTCTTGTCCTGGTTTTGCCACTATATAGCTTCATTGTTTTCAAAACAAAAAACCAAACTGGACGATTTTTAAAATCCCTCCAGCAACTACTATTTCATTGTGATTATAGGCAGGGCAACAATTGAGAATCATTTTCATGCTGCGATCCTACTACAGCCCAACCCTAGAAGCTCCTGTGGCATTTTGTCACCTGTCACCAAAATGCAAACCAAAGCAGCCTGCAGTTGATCTTGCGGCTTATAGATGTCTTGCCTAGATCTCCAGATGATAAGGAATATTTGCACAATCTTTTTGGAACTAACATGGACCTACAAGAGGAGCTACAATGGCTGTTCCAAAAAACAGTGATTCCCAAACTGTCCTTCAAGGCAAGATCACCTTGCTGGTGACCTTAATCTACCAAGTGGCTTTCATCTACCATTAGCACCCAGAGAAGTCTACAGAAAATTATGAAGGATGTCCCTAAGAACTACAGAACTAAAAGAGGTCTTAGAGTTCTAACACATTCATTTTTTAACTGGGACCCAGAGAGGTAAAGTGACTTACTTAAAGTCTCAGAGCTTGGGCCAAGACAAAAGTCTTCTGATGGCCACCTTGGTGGCTTTTCCACAACAATACGCCTATCACTATCCCTCTCCCAAAGTACAGTCCAACCCTGCTGACCACTGGTGAGTCTGGTTCTACACCAGAACTACTTCTACTACTTAGTACCTGAGAAGCATTCAATAAATAATTAGTTACATCTGGAGAGCACTTAGCTCCTATGGAACACCAAGAGCAAATCAATTCCTTGCTTGGAATAAAAGGAGTAGGCAGGGATCAAGAGCACATTAAAAAACATTTTTTTCCATTCAAAATTTTTAAACTGCCTCAAGGTACAAAATACTGCATTTTTTTCCATTTTCCATAGTAGTCAAAGAAATGTAAACCTCAAGAAGATAACAATTACATGGGACACCTGGGTGGCTCAGTCAGCTAAGTGTCTGCCTTCAGGGGCACCTGGGTGGCTCAGTCAGTTAAGTGATTGCCTTCAGCTCGGGTCATGATCCCAGAGTCCTGGGATCGAGTCCCACATCAGGTTCCCTGCTCAGCAGGGAGCCTGCTTCTCCCTTAGCCCCAATCCCCTGCTCCTGATTTCTCTCCCTCTCTCGCATAAATAAATTAAAAAAAAAAAAAAAGACAACATAAACTGTTCTTCTCTTACCAAATAATCTTGCTTTTTGGCTTCATGATTAACTATAACATATTCTGCATCATTCAAAGGTGATATAATACATACCTCTGACTCTTTTTATATCTCTCACCCACTTTACCCAAAACATTTTCTTGATTCTCTCTGGGTATAAGTGACAACTCCTTTTGTTCTTCCACCATACCCACTATATGCCTCAGTTACAAAGTTGACTACTTTTTGCTCTTATTTCTATGTCTGCTTTCCCTTGAGTTCCTTAAACACCATGTAGAGAATGAGGCTGTCTTAGTCAACATTATATTTCTACAACCTAGTTTGGAGACAGTGCAAATTTTTTTTTTTTTTTAAGATTGTATTTAGGGCGCCTGGGTGGCTCAGTGGGTTAAAGCCTCTGCTTTCAGCTCAGGTCATGATCTCAGGGTCCTGGGATCGAGGCCCGCATTGGGCTCCCTGCTCAGCGGGGAGCCTGCTTCCCCCTCTCTCTGTCTGCCTGCCTCTCTGCCTCCTTGTGATCTCTCTCCCTCTGTGAAATAAATAAATAAAAATCTTAAAAAAAAATAAAAATAAAAAATAAAAAAATAAAGATTGTATTTAGGGGCACCTGGGTGGCTCAGTCGTTATGTGTCTGCCTTCAGCTCAGGTCATGATCCCAGGGTCCTGGGATCAAGTCCTGCATCAGGCTCCCTGCTCTGTGGGAAAGCCTGCTTCTCCCTCTCCCACTCCCCCTGCTGGTGTACCCTTTCTTGCTGTGTCTCTCTCTGTCAAATAAATAAATAAAATCTAAAAAAAAAAAAAGATTTTATTTATTTATTTGTCAGAGAGAGAGAGCACGTGTGCGTGTGCACAAGAAGGGGGAGCAGCAGAGAGAGATTACAAATAGGCAGAGAGGCAGGCAGAGAGAGAGGAGAGAGGAGGAAGCAGGCTCCCTGCTGAGCAGGGAGCCTGATTCGGGACTCAATCCCAGGACCCTGGGATCATGACCTGAACCGAAAGCAGACGCTTTAACCAACTGAGCCACCCAGGCATTCTGGAGACAATGCAAATTAAGTACTTGATAAAAGGAGTTAAATTACTCATGTGCTTATAGTTTCTGGTTACCACAAATAATGGAGAAGGTGATAAATTTATAGTTATCAAAAGATGCAATATTGATAATGTAACAAAAACAAAGGCCAATTTGTTTCTTCTGCCACTGATATTACTGGATTAATGGAGCAACTGAGCAGACATCTTTTTTTTTTTTTTAACATTTTATTTACTTATTTGACAGAGAGAGAGATCACAAGTAGGCAGAGAGGCAGGCACAGAGAGAGGAGGAAGCAGGCTCCCCACTGAGCAGAGAGCCCGAGTCGGGGCTCGATCCCAGGACCCTAAGATCATGACCTGAGACAAAGGCAGAGGCTTAACCCACTGAGCCACCCAGGTGCCCCCTGAGCAGACATCTTAATCCTCCAAAAGATACAGAAGGAGAACCATGATGAAGGAAGGAAGGAAGGAAAAAGGAAGGAAGGAAGGAAGGAAGGAAGGAAGGAAGGCAGGCAGGCAGGCAGGCAGCCCCAACGGAAGTCCACAAAGGAATGGTAAAACTCAAGGATATTAGTATAATATCACCTAAGAAGAAATAAGTTATACACACCTGTCAGAGTATAGAGAAACTGCTCTTCTCCCTGCTCTACTTGGTTCCTTCTGTTGTCCAAAACCTTCTTCACCGTGTCCATTAGGCCAAATGTATGTGCTACATTGTTGAGAACAGCAGCATCTATTTAAAACAAAGACATGCCTGTCAAGTTAAAACAGAAAATTTTCCCCAGCTCTCTGTTTACTGGTTATAAATATGAAACAACGCAGAAATGATGGTACTATTCTAATTGCATTTTCAAAAATTTTGACAAAGGTTTATCACATATATAATTAACTTTAATTGTTATAACTTACATATCTCTCTATATAAATAAATATAAAAATTTTTTAAAATCTTGCATCTGGTTATAAGTTCTGACTTCTGGTTTAGAAAACATGGTCACTGTGCTAGATAGAGCTAAGTCTGAATCTTAGTTTTAGGTTTCCTCCTATCCGTGTGAACTTGGATAAGTCATTTCACTCCTCAGTTTTCTCATCTGAAACAAAAGGGCCTAATAATACTTACTTGGCAAGATAGACATGAAGATTAGAAATATCATATTTTAAGAGCACCTGAGTGGCTGAGTTGGTTAAGTGTCTGACTCCTGATTTCGGCTCAGGTCATGATTTCAGGGTCATGAGGTTGAGCCCCACATCAGGTTCTGCCCTTGGCATGAAGTCTGCTTGTCCCTTTCCCTCTACTCCTCCCCCTGCTTGCTCTCTCTCTCTCAAATAAATAAATAAAATATTTTCTTAAAATACAAAATAGCATATTTTGAGTGTCAGACATGGGAACTGGCATGCAATGTTATTTGTAGTGTTATCTCTGTTCCTCTTTATACAAAACTTCTTGAAAGCATTGTCAGTAGTTGTGGTCATTACTTCCTTAACTCAGACCACTTCTCCACCTACAGCTCTCTTCCACAGTCATCTCATCCAGTTCCACGCTTTTAAATAACATGTACATGCTGAGAACTCCCACATGCAGATCTCCAGTCCTAACCTCTTTCCTGCGTGCCAGATTTCATACTTCCATCTAGCTGAGTGACATCTCCATTTGTTTTTTGTTTGTTTGTTTTTAAAGATTTTATTTATTTGACAGAGAGACAGAGAGAGAGGGAACATAAGCAGAGCGGGGAGAGGGAGGGAGAGGGAGAAGCAGGCATCCCCCTAAGCAGGGAGCCCCATGCGGGACTCAATCCCAGGACCCTGGGATCATGACCCAGCCGAAGGCAGACGCTTAACCAACTGAGCCACCCAGGCGCCCCTGAAATCTCCATTTGAAGGCCTCATAATCATTTAGCAAGTCAAAACTAATTATTTTCTTTCTTTCTTTTCTTTTCTTTTTTCTTTCTTTCTTCCTTGCTTTCTTCCTTTCTTTCTTTTCTTCCTCTTTCTTTCTCTCTCTCTTCTCTCTTTCTTTCTTTCTTGTAAGCTCTACGCCCATCGTGGGGCTTGAACTCACAACTCTGAGATCATGAGTCACATGCTCCAGCCACTGAGCCAGCCAGGTGCCCCAAGTCAAAACTAACTTTGAGGGGTACCTGGCTGTCTCAGTCACAAGAGTATGTGACTCTTGATCTCAGGGTTGTGAGTTCAAGCCCTACACTGGCTATGGAGCCTACTTAAAAATAACAACAACTACTACTGCTACTAACTGTACTAACTACAACTCTCCCAGTGATCTTCATCTTAGGAAATGGTGTTATCATTCATTGCTCAGGCCAAAAATGTATGAGTCATCCTGGATTTCTGTCTTTCTCTTTTACCCTACATCCAATCCATCAGCAAAACTTGTTAGTTCCACATTTAAAATATATCCCCAACATGATTACGTCTTCCCAGGTCTACCACTATCCACTCTAATCCATGCCACCATCATCTCTTGTCTGGAATAATTCCTTCAGGAGTCTCCCAACTGATTTCTTTTTTCTTTTCTTTTCTTTTTTTTTTTTTTTAAAGTAGGCTCTATGCCCAATGCTGGGCTTGAACTCACAACCCTAAGATCAAGAGATGCACTCTCCACCACTGGAGCTAGCTACGCACCCCTCCCAACTGATTTCTTGCCCCATACAGTCTATTCTCCATATGGCAACCAAAGTGATCTTTTAAAAATATAAAAAATAGGGGTGGCTCAGTCGTTAAGCACCTGACTTTGGCTCAGGTCATGATCCAAGGGTCCTGGGATGGAGCCCCAAGTCAGGCTCCCAGCTCAGTGGGAAGCCTGCTTCTCCCTCTCCCACGCCCCCTGCTTGTATTCCCTCTCTTGATGTCTCTCTCTCTCTCTCTGTCAAATAAATAAAATCTTAAAAAAATAAAATAAAATAAAAAATATACAATTGCAGGGGTGCCTGGGTGGTTCAGGGGGTTAAAGCCTCTGCCTTAGGCCCAGGTCATGATCTCAGGGTCCTGGGATCGAGCCCCGCATCGGGCTCCCTGCTCGGCAGGGAGCCTTCTTCCCCCTCTCTCTCTGCTTGCCTCTCTGCCTACTTGTAATCTCTCTCTCTCTGTCAAATAAATAAATAAAATCTTAAAAAATATATATATATATACAATTGCATAAAAAATATAAAAATGTAATAAATCTTTATCACTTCACTCCCTTGCTCAAAATCACTATGATGGCTTACCATCACCTTAAAATAAAACCAAAGTTCTAANAAATCTTTTTTTTTTTTTTTAAAGATTTTATTTATTTATTTCACAGAGGGAGAGAGATCACAAGGAGGCAGAGAGGCAGGCAGAGAGAGAGAGGGGGAAGCAGGCTCCCCGCTGAGCAGGGAGCCCGATGCGGGCCTCGATCCCAGGACCCTGAGATCATGACCTGAGCCGAAAGCAGAGGCACTAACCCACTGAGCCACCCAGGCGCCCTAACCAAATCTTATCTAAACTGTCCTCTCGGGGCACCTGGGTGGCTCAGTTAAGCGTCTGCCTTTGGCTCGGGTCATGGTACCAGGGATCTGGGATGGAGCCCCACATCAGGCTCCCAGCTCAGCAGGGACCCTCCTTCTCCCTCTCCCCCCTGCTTGTGCTTTCTCTCTCTCTCTCTCTCAGGTAAATAAATAAAATCTTTAAAAATAAATAAATAAACTGTCCTCTCTATTCCTCTCCAACCTTATCACCTGTCAATCTCCTATACTCTACTCCACTGTGGCTGCCTCAGAGCTTCTGTAATTCTTTGAACCTATGAGGCCCATTGCAACTTCAAGGTCATTGTTCCTTCCACCTGAAATGTTCCTTCTCCTAGCTCATCACATGGCCAGCTTCTTCAATTCAGGTCTCTGCTTAAAGCCACCTCCTTAGGGAGGCCTCCCTTGATCACCCTATCTAAAAGAGTCATCCCTGCTTTCTAAATTACTTGGCTTTTTTTCTCTCCAAGAACATAAAAAAAGATTCTACTGTAAAGTTTATTTATATAATGTATAAATTAAAAATAGGTAATAAGACACAAGTAACAAATCTAGGAACTCACTGACACACAAGCTTATAAGACATTACAACCCTTTTTTAAAGTAAACTCTACCCCCAACATGGAGCTCAAACTCATAACCCCAAGATTAAGAGTCACATGCTCCATGACTAAGCCAGCCAGACACCCATCACAACCCTTTTGTATCAGATGATTAGAATATCCTTTTACATTATGCACAGTAGCAAGTACCCTATAAACAGCTGTAAGTGCACACAATTGTTCTGGAAACCCTAAACTGATATGAGACTTATCTAAAACCAGGTAGCTTTCTCCAATTTTCAGACTCTATCTATCTATATGTAATAGAAAGAGAGCCTGCTTTCTGGCACCATCTACAAAGGCAAAAATTACCTGTGGAAAAGCATGACTAGAACTGAGTTCAAAACCTTACTATGAACTATGGACAAGTAACTTAACTCTTATGAGCCTTAGTTTCCTAATCTGTAAAATGGGGATAATAATACTTATACACCAGTGTTTTCATGACACTAACAGGATCTGCCTGCAGTTGTTAGTGTTCAGTAAAATGACGACTGTTGTTAGAATTAGTGCACTTACCTGTTACCTGGAAGGGAGCCTGAATGAGCCGCTGCTGAACTCCCCTGAGTAGCTCCTCTATTTCCTTCTGTATATTGCAGACAACCTCTTCCATCAGCCCTACATCAGCTATTCCTTTCCAGAACATCAAAGTGTCCTCTGACACAAGAGGGATAAGACAAGAAGATAAACAAGGGATGCTACATATACTTAGGCACATCTCTACAAGTTAAACTCGAAATTATTTCAATTTGAAATGACTTCTTTTGGGGCCATTTCTGGGAAAAAGGAAGATGTTTTTGGAATACTAGCTGCCCCCCTAGGTTGCTACCCAATTATCTGGCCTCTTCGGCAACACAGTGACTTGAGATAATTGCCATAATTTGTCATGGGTCTGGCTGTAAGGAGCAGGTTATCTTCCTCCAATAAAGATACTAAATAAATACTAAATATTATTTATTTAAATAATTTAATTTAAAATTAAATAGTTTTTAGTATCTTAAAAGTTAAATAATAAAGATATTAAAGATATTCAGGCAAGCCTTGTACAACATAATGTGAACCGTGAGGGTCCACCTATATACAGATTTTTTCAATAAATACAGTGCAGTGATGTATTGTATTTTTTAATTAAAAACTTTTTCTTATGATTTTCTTAATAACATTTTTTCCTCTAGTTTACTTTATTATAAGAATACAGTATATAATACATATAACATACAAAATATGTTAATCGACTGTGTTATTGGTAAGGCTTATAGTTAAGTTGGGGGGGGGCAGCAGGGGAGTCAAGTTACACAGGGATTTTCCCTTGCACAGGAGGCTGGTGCCCCAAACTGCCACTTTGTTCAAGGGTCAACTATACTCCCTCTAGTCCTATACTTACAAAATAAAATAATACAACAGTTGAATCGGTGGGATGATCAGCTCTCTGAGGGCAGAGGCTTTGTCTTTTCATCTATGATGGAAACAGTGCCAACTAAAAATGGGCAGCAATAAATATTTTTCAAGTGAATTAATGAATGGAGGATGATGTGAAAACCCTCCTGGTCCCCTCTAAGTGAATCATCATTAGTCACCATCCTCTACACCACCTGCTTCCTAATTTTTCCTTCTAACATCTTGCAGCTTGGTTTATCTAAGAAACGTTCCAAAGTTGAAGGCAGTTTGACAGGATGAAAAGCATGGACTACAGAGTCAAACAGCTAAATTCGACTCTGATACTATTGGTTGTGTGGCTGGTCTGAGGCAAGCTGCTGAATCTTTTTGAATCTCAATTTCTTCTGATGCAAAATGTGACTGTGCATGGCTGTTGTTGCAATGGATTAAAATAAAATGTTTGCAGCTACAATTATTATTAACGTGCCTGAGAAAAACCAGCAAAAGTAATTAAGAGACCTTCTGTGTCCATGATCATAATGGTGAGAAGGGTCACGAGACCCTGCAAGGTATCTGTGCCTCACAGAAAAGTACCTGAAATTTCCTCTGAGTCTTTCTTCACACCCTCCTCTGTAGCCATGGTGACAGTAGCAGTGAGAGCAGAGTTCCATTCCAGCCCTGCCTCTTCCATGCTCTCTTCTGAGATGGCAATCTGTGTGATGCTACCTAAAAGCAGTCCATTAGAGGTAAAGCCAGTGAATTCCATGAAAAAGTCATAGCTATCCTTTATCTCATACAGCCAAAGAGACCCTGTTATTTTAACATTCTGGCCTTCTGCCTGCAGGTCCATATAGTAAAAACTAGAATCCTTGGTAAGCCAGGGTGAATATTGGATTTTCTAAAGAAAACCTGCCTTTCAAAAGAAAATGCTTTCATCTTACCCTGAATAGAAAAGGAAAAATAACGTATAAAATCACAAAAGAGCAAGCTGCTTCCTGAGCAGGTATGTTTTTTAAATAGACGGAAGGTGAGCCTGATTGCCGGGCTGTCTGCCCCAGACTTAGTGAGGATGAGGAGGACCTGAAATAATTTAAGAGGAAAGTATGGTCCTCAGCCAAGAGCCCTACTATAAGCATATTTGACACTAACCATCTAGAATATCAGAAGTTGTTATACCTTAACAATCAGGCTATGAAGAGAAAGCAAGAGCAAAAAAAAAAAAAAAAAAAAAAAAAAAAAAAAAAAAGACCAAAAAATTCAGATAAGAAAGATCCATGAATAGCAGATTCACAGAGGAGAAGAACTTTTGCTATTAACATTGTATATTAAGATTTTATTTTATTATTTTTTTTAAGTAATGTCTCCACCCAACATGGGGCTCAAACTCACGACCCTGAGATCAGGAGTCCCATACTCTTCTGGCTAAGACAGCCAGGAACCCCTTGTATATTAAAATTTTAAACTGGGGCACCTGGGTGGCTCAGTCAGTTAAACGTCTGCCTTTGGCTCAGGTCATGATCCCAGGGTCCCAGGATCGAGTCTCACATCGGGCTCCCCGCTCAGCAGAAAGCCTGCTTCTCCCTCTCCCTCCGCCTGTCACTCCCCATGCTATGTGCTCTCTGTCAAATAAACAAAATCTTTAAAAAAAAAAAAAAAGATTTTAAACAAAGAGAATGGAGAGAAATCAAATTGATCCAGACAGATATATAGACAAGTATGGACTCCACATGCTGGAGGACATTAATAATCAAGCAAGAAAGTAATATTGATATGGATAATCAACTAACAGAGTTTGGGCCAATAAAAAGTAAGTAAATAATTTCATAGCATTTTTTTTTTAAAGATTTTATTTATTTATTTCACAGAGGGAGAGAGATCACAAGGGGGCAGAGAGAGCAGGCAGAGAGAGGGGGAAGCAGGCTCCCCGCCGAGCAGGGAGCCCGATGCGGGCCTCGATCCCAGGACCCTGAGATCATGACCTGAGCCGAAAGCAGAGGCTTTAACCCACTGAGCCACCCAGGCGCCCTTCATAGCATTTTTTACTTTTCGAGTGAAAGACTCACAGGACCAAGAATTCAAACTGCTAGATATTTTATACTTTCCTGAAGGGAATGTAGGTCCTAAGAGATTTGGCTTCTACTCACCCAGTAGTTACTCACAGAATAGTAGGGCTGACCAAAAGAAACCTTGAGTGGTCATTATTAAAACATGGTACTTCCCTTACATCCATTAGTGTCCTTGCGACTCTGTCAGGCATATTTTTAAGTCTTGTGGAAGTAGCTGAGACAAGAATCTTAACTAGACTAACTGAATCTTTTTTTTTTTAAGTTAATTTATGTATGCATGTATGCGTGTAAGTATGTAATCTCTGTACCCAGTGTGGGGCTTGAACTCATGACCTCAAGATCAAGAGTCACACGCTCGGGGCTCCTGAGTGGCTCAGTCGGTTAAGCATCTACCTTTGGCTCAGGTCATGATCCCAGGGTCCTGGGATCGAGTCCCACATCGGGCTCCCTGCTCAGCAGGAGGCCTGCTTCTCCCTCTCCCTCTGCCTGCTGCTCTGCCTGCTTGTGCTTTCTAGCAAATAAATAAATAAAATCTTAAAAAAAAAAAAAAAGAGTCACACTCTTCCAACTGAGCCAGTCAGGCTCCCCTGGACTAACTGAATCCTTAATAATCATATCACATGGCTCCAGCTTTCCTAGAGAAGACCAAAGAGCTCTAGTCCCAAGGTCAACAATACTGAAGTCAAGTGTATACCCATCCTGCCTCATTTGTGAGGAAGCCTCAACTTGGTTTTGTGAATCCCTTCCAGGCAGAGCTCTCTGATCTATATAGCAACAGAGTCTCCAGAGTCCAGACCAGCCAACCATACATAATCTTTGATACATCTCAACCCAACAGTTGAAAACCATTCACCATTATACCTTCCTTCCTGACCACCAGCAGAGCAAAGGATTTTCAAAACAATCTAATTTCAAAGATATGCCAAGTGGTACCAAAGTGAGACCACTGAATAAACATTATAACTACTGAGTCATCTTTCTTTCTTTACTTCTTTCAAGAGAGCATGCTTGGGCGCCTGGGCGGCTCAGTGGGTTAAAGCCTCTGCTTTCGGCTCAGGTCATGATCTCAGGGTCCTGGGATCGAGGCCCGCATCGGGCTCCCTGCTCAGCGGGGAGCCTGCTTCCCCCTCTCTCTCTGCCTGCCTCTCTGCCTCCTTGTGATCTCTCTCCCTCTGTGAAATAAATAAATAAAAATCTTAAAAAAAAAAAAAAAAAAAGAGAGCATGCTTGGCGGGGAGAGAGAGAAAATCTTAAACAGGCTCCACACCCAGCACAAGGCCTGACGTGGGGCTCGATCTCATGATCCTGAGATGGAGACCTGACCCAAATTCAAGAGTGGGACTCTTAACTGAGTGAGCCGCCCAAGTGCCCCTGAACCATCTTTCTAATGTTTACCATTTAGTTAGAAAGAAACAATGAAGTAGGTATGGGCAATAGGAATCATTTAGGAGAAAACAAAGAGATCTGTTTCTAAAGTATAGAATCATGCCCAAGATTAGCATACTTTACAGGGACATCAATGCTCATCAGAATTAAAATTAAGAAACACGGGGCGTCTGGGTGGCTCAGTCGTCAAGCTTCTGCCTTCGGCTCAAGTCATGATCCCAGAGTCATTGGATCAAGCCCCACATCCGGCTCCCTGCTCTGCGGGAAGCCTGCTTCTCCGTCTCCCACTGCCCCTGCTGGTGTTCCCTCTCTCGCTGTCTCTCTCTGTCAAATAAATAAAATCTTTAAAAAATAATAATAAAATAAAATAAAATAAAATAATAAAATAAATAAACACAAAAGAGAAGGGGAAAAGTGTTACTAAAGAACACTGGGTTTTCAGGTGGTTTCCTACCCCCTACCATCGGCCGAAGTGGGTGTCTGCACCACACTTGTCTGCTGTCCTGGCACTGGAGCTCTTGCACTGCTGATCAGAAGATCAAATTTGGTGCTTCTGCAGGTATTGGAGCAAACCTTGTCATGTTGATAAAAATCAATCTGTCCGGAGTCCATCATTTTCCTGTGTAAAGGGAGACAAGAAGTACCAGTTCAATCTGCACTACATCTAGATGGAACTAGGCCTCAGGGACAAATAGAAACAAAGTTGCTGCGTCTGTTCTACAGATTAGTGAAACCTAATAGCATTAAAAGTCATTAGGTTGCAAAAATTCTAATTGGGATTATAAAATTTTCATTGGTCCTGCCCACATTTACAAGTACTCCTCTTCCCTCCCCGGTCTGCTCATTATGAGTATTCTCTCATTTCCCGTTATCACCAAGCTTTAGTTAGGGACACATTCCTGACGACATCTGAGTATCCCCATAGAATCTCATTGAAACCAAACCCAAAAGGGGAAAAGACTAGTTCATATATCCTAGCACAACTGAGAATTTTATGATGAGATTCTGATGTATTAGTATTCTTAGACCAGCAAGCTCTGTTGCCACTTTTGGAGACATAAAACTTCAGCACATTTCTTTCCTAAAAAAAAAAAAAAAGGATAACAACTCTCCTATAAATACAGTGCAAAGTTGATCATACTAAACCCCCATTATAAATGCCCTTATAACTGGATTCACAAGACACTGTTATTATAAGCCATGAGCAAAGCCATGGGGTATTTTAATTATAGTAAACTCTATGTTATAATGTTACTCAGCTTTCACTAAAGATCTTTTAGGCATTCTGATTCCTTCTTACATTTGGGGAAAGTTGGCATGTGCTTGTTTTTCTGGGCACAAAGAACAGGCCAAGAACAACAATAATTAAAGTTAAAAGCATTCCTTCCCAATTTTATTTAACTGATGATTCTGCATACAAATCATCTGGAATAATTTCTTTTTTTAAATGTGTCTCTCTATTAAAATAATATGTGAAGAAAAAATTAACATTTTCAGTGGAAAATACAGAAAACTATAAAGAAAGCAACCACTCTTTAAAAAAATCCAACAACACAGAGATACATTAACATTTTGGCATATTTTCTTCTATTAAATTTTATGTATATATGTATGTGTCTGTTTTTTACATAACTAAAATCACAGTTTGATATATATATAATTTTTTTTCATAGGCTCCAAGCCCAGCGTGGAGCCCAATGAGGGGCCTGAACTCACAACCCTGAAATCAAGACCTGATCTGAAATCAAGAGTCGGACACTTGGGTGCCTGGGTGGCTCAGTGGGTTAAAGCCGCTGCCTTCGGCTCAGGTCATGATCCCAGGGTCCTGGGATCGAGGCCCACATCGGGCTCTCTGCTCAGCGGGGAGCCTGCTTCCTCCTCTCTCCTCTCTCTCTGCCTGCCTCTCTGCCTACTTGTAATCTCTCTCTCTGTGTCAAATGAATAAATAAAATCTTTAAAAAAAAAAAAGAAAAAGCATCTTCTAAAAAAAATAAATAAATCAATAAATAAAAAATAAAAAAATCCAACAACACAGAGATACATTAACATTTTGGCATATTTTCTTCTATTAAATTTTATGTATATATGTATGTGTCTGTTTTTTACATAACTAAAATCACAGTTTGATATATATATAATTTTTTTTCATAGGCTCCAAGCCCAGCGTGGAGCCCAATGAGGGGCCTGAACTCACAACCCTGAAATCAAGACCTGATCTGAAATCAAGAGTCGGACACTTGGGTGCCTGGGTGGCTCAGTGGGTTAAAGCCGCTGCCTTCGGCTCAGGTCATGATCCCAGGGTCCTGGGATCGAGGCCCACATCGGGCTCTCTGCTCAGCGGGGAGCCTGCTTCCTCCTCTCTCCTCTCTCTCTGCCTGCCTCTCTGCCTNAAAAAAAAAAAAAAAAGGGCGCCTGGGTGGCTCAGTGGGTTAAAGCCTCTGCCTTCGGGTCAGGTCATGATCTCAGGGTCCTGGGATCAAGGCCCGCATCGGGCTCTCTGCTCAGCAGGGAGCCTGCTTCCTCCTCTCTCTCTGCCTGTCTGTCTGCCTACTTGTGATCTCTCTCTCTCTGTCAAATAAATAAATAAAATCTTTAAAAAAAAAAAAGAGTCGGACACTTAACCGACTGAACCATTCAGGTGCCCCTACATATCTACATATCTATCTATACATATATTTTATTAAGTAAGTTCTACACCCAAAATGGGGGTTGAACTCACTACCTCAAGATCAAGAGTCACATGCTATACAGACTAAGCCAGCCAGCCGCCCACAAT
Source organism: Ailurus styani (assembly GCA_002007465.1). Classification (NCBI taxonomy): domain Eukaryota; kingdom Metazoa; phylum Chordata; class Mammalia; order Carnivora; family Ailuridae; genus Ailurus; species Ailurus styani. Next base: position 2,723,230 of record LNAC01000035.1, on the reverse strand, counting down.
TTTATATTTTGTTTTCTTTCTTTCATTACATCATAAGCATTTTTCCTGTAAAAACTCTTTAGAAATATTTTAATAATCTCATAATATCTCATAGTATATACTCATACATGTTTAGATGAGCCATAAATTTACTTTAGATATAACTTGACTATATATTAAAGCAGAATATAATTTTCTTTTTAAGATTTTATTTATTTGAGAGAGAGAGAGATCGAGCAAGTACAAATGCCGGGAGGGGCAGAGGGAGAGGGAGAAGCAGGATCCCCACTGAGCAGGGAGCCTGATGCCTTGGGATCAAGACCTGAGCTGAATGCAGATGCTTAACTGACTCAGCCACCCAGGTGCCCCTAAAGCTGACTATAATTTTCAACAATGTTGCAATAAACATCTTTATGCTGGAATCTCTACAAACACTACAGATTTTTCTTAGGACAGATTCCTTGAAAAGAATTAAAGACAATGGGTAAGATGTTCTTAAGGCTGTTGATACATGTTCTGTGAGGAACTTTCCATTCCCGACCACATTTTAAAATCCATCAATAGGTGAATGCTCAAGGAACACCAATTAATACTAATCTTCACCAGAGGGAGGAAAATTATAATAGTAAGCTTACTGCATAAAGATAGGGTTGAGGATATTACACATTCTGAAGTTTATTTCTATGGTACAATGATGGCAAGGACTGTATTCACTGAATATGATGGTTACTTATCAACAGCACCCTCTATTTTACCAGATTATCACAGAACTTGTTAACCAGCCTACACTTCTCCGTGGTGGGCAGGCTTCCTCAGCACCAGGCTTAGCCCTGCCTGTACTTGGTGATCTCAAGTAGGATTGTCATCTACCCCTGAGCTTCTCGGCCCCCAAAGGATGTGAACATCCTGACATCAGAAAAAATTTGCCCTAGATGCTGGGAAGAGTTAATTCAATTCAATCTTCCTTTTCTCACAGGGATTTTAAGAACTAGCTGAGGAAGGTTAATACATGGATTGCACAACCCAATTCTTCAGAGGGAATAAAAAATTCAAATTAAAGAGAGAATCCTGAATTATCTGTATTCTACCATGATTTAGTGCCCCAAAGCCAGTTGAGAGGTATGCGCTGAGGGGCGCCTGGGTGGCGCAGTCGGTTAAGCATCCGATTCTTAACGACTTGATTTCAGCTCAGGTCGTAATCTCAAGGTCATGAGACCCAGCCCTGCACCCGGCTCCACATTCCTTTAGGAGTCTGCTTAATGCTCTCTTTCCAGGGGTGCCTGGGTGGCAAAGCTGGTTAATCATCTGCCTCTTGGTTTCAGCTCAGGTCATGATCTCAGGATCATGAGACTGAGCCCTGCCACAGGCTCCATGCTCAGCAGAGAGTATACTTGAGATTCTCTCTCCCTCTGCCCCTCCTGCTCATGCTCTCTCTCTCCCTCTAAAATAAACAAGTAAATCTTAAAAAAAAAAAAAAGACTCTCCTTCCCTTCCTCACCCCGCACTCTTTCTAAAATAAATAAATAAATCTTTAAAAAAAAAAAAAGGCATGCGCTTTTTTGTTTTTAATTTTTTATTTTTTTAGTAATCTCTATACTCAATGTGGGGCTCTGAGATCAAGAGTTGCACGCTCTTCCAACTGAGCCAGCCAGGCACCCTGGTATGTGCTTGTTATTAAAGCTCACCTGAGCATTATGCCACCCAGACGAATGGCTCTCTTCCAGTCCTTTAGGGTGGACTTGCCAGCCAGATGAACAAAATGCTTGGGGCTGATCAACTGATCATTGAACTAAAGTAAAAAGAAAAGTCCAAAATAACCGAAGGTCAACTTAGGCAGGCCAAGAGAGAAAGAAAGGTAACTCTACTTGTTATGTATGAAAAATACCCAGATGGCATCTTAAGTCATAGCCTTGTATCTTCCAGCCTCCTGACCTGCTGTGCCCAGAGAAGATGATCTTCTCTGGGCACAGTGCCCTGTCCTGGTACAGAGCTACAGAAGACAGGAGGAGGATCAGAGATTAATATACTGATTAGCATCTAAAATCCATTTATGCCCTAAATCAGGCACTTGGGTCCAATGTTGCAAAGGCTATTTAGATAAACTGAAGTACTAGCCCTAATGACAAGATTCAGGATGTGGTAGAAAGAATAAGTACCGCAGAAACCACTACCACTGCAGAGCCTCAAAACTCTGTAATCCTTAATGATTCTAGGATGATGCCACTGATGGTGACTACCATCTATGGATACTGCTGTGGCTACCAATGGAGACAGAATAAGCAATTATTTCCACTTTATGCTCTCATGAGAATTTAGTGTTATCAGTAATAATTTTCAATAAACTCTACTATAATGCACACTTCTATAAGGCCTTTTACATATATTATCTCATTTTATCTGCTAGCAACCTTACAGTGTGTGATTATTCATATTTTAACATGAGCCCCTAAAATATTAACTTGTTCAAGGTCACCCAGTCATAAAGATGGACTCCGTTCATTCATTCAACAAACATTTATAGATAAATATGCCAAGCAGCATTCTAGGTGTTGGGAATACACTGGTGAACAAGACAAACAAGTTCTCAGCTCTCTTAGAACTTGTATTCTGCTTGGGACTTGAATCCAGGCCAATTTCACTCCAAAGTCCTTATTTTTTTCTGTGACATCATAGGGACTATAGTCACAAAACTGAAAACATTGATATAGTAAACAAGAGAGAAAAGGCACTGAAACTATACTCTTTGAAAACAAGGAGCCCCCAAATAGGCCCCAGTAAGGAGAAAAGACAATTACCTTGACGCACTTCACATTTATTCCTGGACATACAAACTTCTTCCAGAGGAGAATGGCTTTGCTCTCCCCACAAGTTATAGGGTAAGCAATTTCCATATCCTCATTTGCTTCTATAGTGCTTGCATCTGAAAATGGAAAAAATGGGGAAAAAAAGTTATTTATTGAACACTTCTCCCCAAAAGTTTAATTCAAAATCTCTAGTCTCTTGGTTCCTTTGAGTACCTAACAGTTCACATTCGCTGGTATCATTTTGGAATCTTCTGGAAAAAGTCTGGCATAACAGCTCTCTTACCAAGCTCACACTATGTGCCAGACACTGTCCTATGTGCTTTACATGCTTAATCTTATTTACTTCTTATAACAATCCTGGGAGGCAATGATTGCTTCCGATGTATGTAGGTAAGACTGGGAAAGCTGAAATGACTTTCCCAAGGACATATAGCTAAGAAGTGAGAAAGTAGGATTTAAACTCAGATTTGTCTAATTTCAAACTTTTTTTTTCAGTTTCTTTCCAATCAACACCTCGTAAATCCTAATCAGCAACTTCCCTAATGCCAGGATCAACCCTGAGGCTCTAATTTCTTTGTGGAATTTTTGTTGATGAAAAATCTTTTCAGGACCCTAACAAACTGATGTTAAATAATCAACTGACAGGCCTAGCATTAGTCAGTGGTGTTGCACCACCTTCAAACTCACGGCTGCAGCTTTGGTAGGGCATACTGGGTAGAAGGGAAAATGTAAGGCACAAAAGACAAGAAATCTCAACCAAGGAAGCTAAGGTCAAAGATACTAGAGTAACAAAAAGACTTACCAATCCCTTCTTCAATTTTGTGAATCGTGTGAGTTTCTACTGCCACAACTGCCGTGTTGTTCTCAGACCCAGGTTCATAAATCCTGTTGTAAAAGTGTCCATCGATAAACAAACTACATAAATCATGAAAAAATTAATATTCACAGCATGGGGTTAAGAAATTTGTTATAATCTATCTCAAAAGGAATAAAATAAATATTCTTTACAATTCTATGTTAGTGCTTTGACTAGTTCCCCATTGTATTTAAACTCCAAGCTGCCCAGGACTACTTAGTAGCTATGACCATGGACATGAATCAACAACTTTCCTCAACTCAAAGGAAGGTTCCTCTTGCTACTGTCTTTACATCACCACTTGTTACTATTTCACCCTTGATTTTTCCCTTCATAACTCTAAATGCTTATGACATAAAATGTTGCTTCAAGTATAAGATTAAGTTATATTATAGAACTATTATAGAACTATCCTAAGGAGACCAAAAAGTAATACTGTTGGACAATTCAAGACAGGAAAAACCCAGGGCACCTGGGTGGCTCAGTCAGTTCTTAGGTCTGCTGAGGACCCTGGAATTGAGCCCCAAATGGGGCTCCTTGCTCTGCGGGGAGCCTGCTTCTCCCTCTCCCTCTGCCTGCTGCTCCCTCTGCTTGTGCTCTCTCTCTCTCTCTGTCAAATAAATAATAAATAAAATCTTAAAAACAAAACAAAACCAAAAAACATTGACCATAGAAGCTGATGTCCTTTTTTGGAATCTAGATACTTTAGTCTTTCTTTAGCACTTTAGCATTTTTCAAAGCTTCATAACCAAACTATTGACATGAGCAGAGCCTGGTTAAAAAAAAGAGAGAGAGGGCGCCTGGATGGCTCAGTGGGTTAAAGCCTCTGCTTTCGGCTCAGGTCATGATCTCAGCGTCCTGGGATCGAGGCCCGCATCGGGCTCCCTGCTCGGCGGGGAGCCTGCTTCCTCCTCTCCCTGTCTCTCTGCCTGCCTCTCTGCCTAGTAACTTGTAATCTCTCTCTCTCTCTGTGTCAAATAAATAAATAAAATCTTAAAAAATAAAAAATAAGGGCGCCTGGGTGGCTCAGTGGGTTAAAGCCTCTGCTTTCAGCTCAGGTCATGATCTCAGGGTCCTGGGATCGAGGCCCATATCGGGCTCTCTGCTCGGCAGGGAGCCTGCTTCCTCCTCTCTCTCTGCCTACTTGTGATCTCTCTCTCTCTCTGTGTCAAATAAAGAAATAAAATCTTTAAAAATAAATAAATAAATAAATAAATAAATAAATAAATAAAAAATTTTTTTTAATTTAAAAAAGAGAGAGAGGAGACAAAGAGATAGACTATGCCCAAAGTAACTAGCATAAACTAGAAGTATCACTTAGGGAAAGTCTTTGTAAAACGTTTCTACCTTCTGTGGTGCCTGGAGGGCTTAGTCATTAAGCACAGGATTCTTGATTTCAGCTCAGGTCCCAGTCTCAAGGTTGTGAGATTGAGCCCTGCGTCAGGCTCTGCACTGGGTATGGAGCCTACGTAAGATTCTCTCACTCTCCTGCTCTCCATCCCCACCTCCCTCTCAAAAAAATTAAATTAATAGGGGCGACTGAGTGGCTCAGTCATTAAGCGTCTGTCTTCAGCTCAGGTCATGATCCCAGGGTCCTGGGATGGAGCCCTACATCGGGCTCCCTGCTCAGCGAGAGGCCTGCTCACTCTACCTGCTTGTGTTCCCTCTCCTGCTGTCTCTCTCTCTGTCAAATAAATAAAATCCTTTAAAAAAAAAGAAAAAAAATTAAATGTTTCTATCCTCTAAGAAATGGGCTCAGATAACCTAATAAAATACACTAACAACCTTTAATTTCTATAATAAACTTAATGTATTAACTATTGTATCTTTTTTTTTAAAGATTTTATTCATTTATTTGAGAGAGAGAGCACAAAGGGAGGGGAGAAGCAGACTCCCCACCAAGCAGAGAGCCCAGCGGTGTAGGGCTCCATCCCAGGACCCTGGGACCATGACCTGAGGCGAAGGCAGACACAACCCACTAAGCCACCCGGGCGCCCATGCATCTTGCTATCTAAAAGCACTGCCTGAATAATATCCCTTGTATCAGTGATCACCCACCCCCATGGTGACACCTCTAGCACAGACCTCTCCTTTGAATTTCACACCAGGGTACAGTTAACTTGCTAAATGAATAAATGCATCTGGATGTCCCATAGGACTTTGTTGAATTCATTATGTCTAAAATAACCAAGTTCTCTTCCCTCTACCAAACCACTCTTCTTGTATTTCCTATCCCTGTTAATGGCACCACCAGCACTCTACAGCCTAAGACAGAAGCCTGGGAATTACATCAGATTTTTCCCTCTTCCTCCTCCTCAACTCCCACATACTCAGCCACCAAATCCTACCAGATGTATCTCCTTAACACGAGTCAGCCTCCCTGTCTCTTTTTCCACTGCTACTGCCTTAATTCAGACTGCATCATCTCTAGTCTGAACTAGTCTCCTTGCATCTCCTGATCCTCTATATTCCTACCGGAGTGATCACCCGTAAACCCCTCCTTAAAACCCTTCAGGGGGTGCCTGGGTGGCTCAGTGGGTTAAAGCCGCTGCCTTCGGCTCAGGTCATGATCCCAGGGTCCTGGGATCGAGGCCCACATCGGGCTCTCTGCTCAGCGGGGAGCCTGCTTCCTCCTCTCTGCCTGCCTCTCTGCCTACTTGTAATCTCTCTCTCTGTGTCAAATGAATAAATAAAATCTTTAAAAAAAAAAAAAAAAAAAACCCTTCAGGAACCCTCTACTTACTGTTACAATAAAACCCCAAATCCTTGATAGGATATTTAAGTTGTTCCAAGATCTGGCCCCTGGTTTCAACTCTCCCTAAACCTCACCTTATAATCCAAGCCCCAATCATACCAAATTATCTGTGGTTCCCAGGATTGTCATCTTTTACACCTTCCCTCTTTTTTAAAGATTTTATTTTTATTTGAGAGCACGCTAGAGAGAGAGAGAGAGCATGCACTCGAGTGCACAAGCATGGGGCGGGGGAGCAGAGGGAGAGGGAAAAGCAGGAGCCGGAAGCAGAACTCGATCCCAGGACCCTGGGATCATGACCTGAGCCAAAGGTAGAGGATTAACCGACTGAGCCACCCAGGTGACCCTGTTGGTTTGTTATTAAGATTTTATTTTTAAGTATTCTCTACAAGCCAATGTGGAGCTTAAATTTACAATCCCAGGATCAATAGCTGCAAGCGCTACTGACTGAGCCAACCAGGTGCCCCTCTATTTGTTGGGTTTTGTTTGTTTGTTTTAAGATTTTATTTATTTATTTGACAGAGAGAAACACAGTGAGAGAGGGACACACAAGCAGGGGGAGTGGGAGAGGGAGAAGCAGGCTTCCCACAGAGCAGGGAGCCCGATGCGGGGCTCGATCCCAGGACCCTGGGATCATGGGATCATGACCTGAGCCGAAGGCAGACGATTAACGACTGAGCCACCCAGGCGCCCCCCTCTATTTGTTTTTTAATGAATAGCCTCTATGTTGCCTTTTCTTCCACCATCGATCACTCCAGTATAATCACCTACCTCCTCCTTTGTGACCAAACCATACTTTAGACTTTTGTCACAACACATATAACACTTAATATTATATGTTTGTTTAGCTGTCTGCCTCCCCTTGGGCATAGTCTCAGAGCCTCCCGAGAACAGAGATCATGTCTTATTTATTTATTCAATTTTGTATGTCTAGTGTGTCGAACACTAACTAGAACATGGCAAAGTACCCAATAAGTAATTGGTCAGTTAATGAGGATTATGATAAACATGAGAAACCACTGCTTCAAGTAAGNCACATCGGGCTCTCTGCTCCGCAGGGAGCCTGCTTCCCCCTCTCTCTCTCTGCCTGCCTCTCTGCCTCCTTGTGATCTCTCTCCCGCTGTGAAATAAATAAATAAAATCTTTAAAAAAAAAAAAATAAAATAAAATAAAATAAAAGAAGAAATTCTTATTTATTTATTTTTAAAGATTTTATTTATTTGACAGAGAGACAGCCAGAGAGAGAACACAAGCAGGGGGAGTGGGAGAGGGAGAAGCAGGCGTCCTGCTGAGCAGGAAGCCCAATGAGGGACTCAATCCCAGGACTCTGGGATCATGACCTGAGCCAAAGGCAGATGTGTAATGACTGAGCCACCCAGGTAACCCAAAGAAATTCTTATTTATACATAATTTCAACAATCAGTAAACACTCAGTAAATTGCCCTTGCCATGGAAAGTAGGGGCACAGTCTATAAACAAGGTTTTATCAAGAAAAAATTTCCTGGGCTACCTTGGTGGCTCAGTCAGTTAAGTGTCCAACTCTTGATTTCAGCTCAGGTCACGAACTCAGGGTCACGAGACTGAGCCCCTGTCAGGCTCCATGCTGAGTGTGTAGCCTGCTTGGGATTCTCTCTCTCTCACCCTCTCTGCCCCTCCCTACTGAACACACGCTTGCTCGCTCTCAAAATAAATAAGTGAGTAAGTAAAATACAACTAGAGAAATCAACTGAGCATTGATTGGCAAGCATCTCAAAATTCAGTACCTGAATATGTATTCACTAGCTCATATGGCAAATTCAGTATAAACAGTAGGTTGGGGAGTCAGTGTTGTACAAAGATGCCTATAATCTAATCAAGAAATGAGAGGTTTACAGAAAAAGCAATGACATTTGGAAAATAAAAAAAGACATACACACAAAATAAGTGGAACTAATCTTCAAAATAATTAAATCTCTAAGTAGCTGAGAAGTGTTTTCTGTTTCTGGGAGGGATAGGGTAAGTGACAATTGGAGCACTTTAGAAAAGAGAGAAGAAACAATGACTCCAAGACAAAATAAAGCTGTCATGCACTAAAGGATCTACTCTTTAATTCTTCCTCACTACCCTTCCTCAAAGGGTAACAACTGCAAGTATGTGTGTATGTAAAAAATGAAGTTCCCAAACAAGTGAATTTGAATAAGCAAGCATAATCTTCTGGTGCAAATAAAAATTCTAATCCTTCTATTCACTATATGTCAGTAATTATTTTTTCTTAAAATTTTATTATTATTTTTTTAAGTAATCTTTATATCCAACATGGGGGTCGAACTCACAACCCCAAGATCAAGTATCACACAGTCCACCCAAGCCAGCCAGGCACCCCATCAGTATTTACATCAACTTTCCCTTACAGATCTTAGAATATTTCCTTCAATATTCAGAAATGTCAGCAAACTATGGTTATATTTTAAAAACTAAAAAATCTTTCTTTGTACAAGATACATACTAATGTCTGGGATTTGCTTCAAAAAATTCAGGAGTGGGCGGATGTAGAGATGAAATAAGACTGGCCATGTGTTGATAATTGTTGAAGTTGGGTGATGGGTGTGTACATGGGGGTTCATTATAGTATTTTTTTTTTAATTTTGGGGTATATTTGAAATTTCCAAGTTACCAAGAGAGGTTAACTGTGTTTCTCCCTAAGTTTTTAAGACAAGGTATGTAAATTTAGTATACTGAAACTGGACTATGTGTTTGCCCAAGAATATTTTTTTTTTCTTTCTCTCTCTCTCTTTTTAAGTAGGATCCATGCTGGGTATGGAGCCCAGTGTGGGGCTTGAACTCACAACCCTGAGATCAAGACCTGAGCTGAAATCAAGAGTCAGATGCTTAACCAACTGAGCCACCCAGACACACCTTTTTTTTTTTTTTTTAAGTAATCTCTACACCCAAGATGGGGCTCAAAACTCACAACCCTGAGATCAAGAGTCGCATGGTCCACTGAGTCAGCCAGACACCCTAAGAACATTTCTAATCTTATGAAGAATCTTTTATACATTCCTCAAGATAAAATAACTACCCCCTCCTTCTCTCTGTAGATATAATTCTTTTTTTTTAAGATTTTATTTATTTGTTTGACAAAGAAAGATAGAGATCACAAGTAGGCAGAAAGGCAGGCAGAGAGAGAGGAGGAAGCAGGCTCCCTGCTCAGCAGGGAGCCTGATGTGCGCTCAATCCCAAGACCCTGAGATCATGACCTGAGCCGAAGGCAGAGGCTTTAACCCACTGAGCCACCCAGGCGCCCCTGTAGATATAATTCTTACTTAAACTTCAAGACCAGGGGGTGCCTGGGTGGCTCAGATGGTTAAACATCTGCCTTTGGCTCAGGTCATGATCCCAGGGGCCTGGGATTGAGCCCCGCATCGGGCTCCCTGCTCAGTGGGGACCTGCTTCTCCCTCTCCCTCTGCCATTCCCTCCACTTGTCCTCTCTGGCTCTATCTCTCTGTCAAATAAATAAAATGTTAATAAATAAATAAATAAGTATAAACTTCAAAACCAATTAAAAAATCTTATCTCTTCTTTCAAAGTCATAGTGATCCTCTGAATTCAAGCCACTTCCTAACCATGACACTCAGTACTTCTTAGATTTTGCCATGTAAGTGACCTCTTTATTTACATATATGTATTTTTGGTTTGGACAACTAGACTGCAAGCTCCATGATGGTGGGAACCATGTGCTATATTTCTTCCAACACTTTATAATACTTTGTAAAATAGTAGGTCGTTGATATGTATATTTTGATAAACTAAGCTTGATTAAGTTGCTCATCCCTTAGGGTCCAGATCACTTCTGGTAGGAAAACTTTTGTAGTTGCCTTGCCTAATTTCCCCTGACTCTAACCATACTGTCTTTCAGTAAACTTGTACCAAGGCTCTGTGCTCAACAGTGTAGATCAATAAGAGGAGGGAGCCATGTAACTTACCCTCAAAGAGCTTATAGTGGAGAAGAGGGAAAGAGACAAGCACACAGTTAACTGCTGTAATAAGTACTACAATGACAAATGTAGCACACAATACTTTTATAAAGATGAAAACTTAGCCAGCTCTGAGAGATTGATGTTGTATGTTCCCTTGTGCTAAGCAACCATAGTTATAATTTCCCCACTCTTTAAACCTCCCAAATTTTTCAGAAGATCCAAATCTTTAGTCACTTACCCTTGCTGCACAGGCTGTAATTGCAAGATCACTTGGGTTTTAGTGTCTTCAGGGTTCTCCCCTTCATTTCCTTCAGTGGGTACCACAACCACATCCCCCACTGGAACACTCACTTCCGCATTAGCCATCTTTCACATGAAGTCAGATAGCTGGGCTGCTGTCAGAAACAAGAAGCACCAGTGACTTGGTCTGGTTTGAAAAGATGGCAATCGGGCGTCTGGGTGGTTCAGTTGGTTAAGCGACTGCCTTCAGTTCAGGTCATGATCCTGGAGATCCTGCGATCCACTCCTGCATCTGGCTCCCTGCTCAGCAAGGAGTCTGTTTATCCCTCTGACCCTTCCCCCTCATGCTCTTTCTCTCTCAAATAAATAAATAAAATCTTAAAAAAAAATAAAAGATGGCAATCATAGGAAAGGAACACCAAGATAATTATGACTACCAATTCCAAGATTGTAGTTCTCTGAAAAGGATGGGAACTGTGAGAAGGGGCTGACCTAGGCCCTGATCTTTCCAGAAATGCCTTAGTACTCACTTGCTGATTTAGACTTTCTTAGGATATGTGATTCANTTTGGGAAATGTTTTTCTCCCGTGGCTAGATGGAAGCCTGTTTTTTTTTTTTTTTTTTTTTTTTTTTAAGATTTCATTTATTTATTTGAAAGAGGAAGAGGGAGAGCAGAGAGTGAGAGTGAGAGAGAGAAGCAGACTCCCCACTGAGCAGAGAGCCTGACATAGGACCTGATCCCAGGACCCTAGGATCATGACCTGAGCCGAAGGCAGACACTTTACCAACTGAGCCACCCAGGTGCCTTGGACCCTGCTCTTGAGAATCAATTGTGCACATCTCTTCCCAACTCTGAGTTTACTGACATTAAATTGGTAGCTTGACATCAGTGATCCTGGGAGTATATACACCAGAGAAATTGGCAAGCACTAGAGGTCAGGGGTTTTTTTTTTTTCTGAAGAACTGATTTATAGCACACCACTAGTTCCATCCTAAACAGTAAGCTCCTAGAAAGTAGGAATCATCTTTTTTTTTTTTTTAAGATTTTATTTACTTATTTGACACAGAGAGAGATCAGATCACAAGTAGGCAGAGAGACAGGCAGAGAGAGAGAAGGAAGCAGGCTCCCCACTGAGCAGAGAGCCTGATGCGGGCCTCGATCCCAGGATGCTGAGATCATGACCTGAGCCGAAGGCAGAGGCTTTAACCCACTGAGCCACCCAGGCGCCCATCTCTTTTCTTTGCAACCAGCTATTGCTCCTCACCAAGTGCTCCATCCTTTGTGAATTACTTAATAAATATCCGCTAAGGGGCCCCTGGGTGGCTCAGTTGTTAAGTGTCTGCCTTTGGCTCAGGTCATGATCCCAGGGAACGGGGATTGGGATCAAGCCAGTGATCAGGATTAAGCCTAGCATCGGGCTCCCTGATCAACCGGAAGCCTACTTCTCCCTCTCCCACTCTCCCTGCTTATGTTCCCTCTCTCTGTCTCTATCTTAAAAGAAAAAAAAGTAGGGGTGCCTGGGTGGCTCAGTTGGGTAAGCAAAAGCCCTCAGCTCAGGTCATGATCCTAGAGTCCCGGGATTGAGTCCTGCATCGGGCTCCCTGCTCAGTGGGCAGTCTGCTTCTCCCTCTTACCAACCCCTTCTCATCCTCTCTCTCTCAAATAAGTAAAATCTTAAAAAAGAAAAAAAAAGAAAAAATTATCTGCTCAATGAAATAAACTGCATAGGAAGAAAAATGATTTGCATTGTGTGTTTAATAAATACTGAATCCAACTGTATGTCTTCTAGGAACTTCTTACTATCTCTTTGCCTCAGACTGAATGGAGAGATGATCTTGCCTGACATCCCCCTTGCAGACTTGGGAAAACCATTGTCCAGCACCATGTGCTCCTTGACTCTAATGTAATTCAAAGCATCATCCCAATTTTAATGAAAACTCTGAGGGCCCCAGAACATTATGCAGTGGTTAGTTCTCACAGCTGCAAAGAAAGGAGTCACTTAAGAGAGTATAGGTAAGAACACTGTGTTTACTTAGATATGTGAGATGATTAGGACATGCTGGTAAGAGTAGGCACACCGTGGATGCACATCTGAATATGTGACTGGTAGTCAGACAACTGAATCCACATCTCGGCTCTGCCACAGCACTTATTTGTCTATAATATGCATAGTTAAGCATGGCAAAGTCTCCCTCATCTGGCCCCCAAACAGTTTTTCAGTTTCATCTGCAACTCTTAATACCCCCAAGAACCTCAAGTGCCAGCCATACCAGCCTCCCGCTCTGTACTCTGAACATACAATATGTACCTTCAGGTTTCTATACCTTTGTTATTCCTTAAGCCCAGACTCTCTTTTCCCTCATCAACTTTTCCTTTCCAGACCCAGTTCAAAGGCCCCTCCTCCACAAAGCCCCTGCCAAACCATTTTCTTTCCTACAGTCCCCCAACACTTGGTGTTGCTCTCTTCTAATGATTACCACACTGTGCTTTGTATTGTAGTTATATGAACAGACCTTTATTTCTGTAACTGAACTGTACTCTCTATAAGGTGCTGCTTCTTTCTTTTTTAAATTTTTTCTTATTTTTTGGTATTTTTAATTCTATGAGGGCAGGTGTTGCTTCTTTAAAAAGCCTGTCTCCCACAGCCCTGTTCATCATGGCACTGACACACTGGTTCAATCAATTATTGTTTGTACTTGACCTAGTTAAAATTCCTTATATCAGACTTATGCTTCTGCCTTTTATGATTCTCACACTCAAACTTTTTTCCTGAATGCTATACCTCTTGTACCCAAACCCTCTTAAAATTTGTCTTGTAGACACCTTATACTGAACTCATATTCTTTCATAAACCTGTTCCCGTTTCCTGCCTCTGTAAATGGCACTATCCTCTACCTATTTCCTCAAGCCAGAAACTACGGAGTTATTTTTCATCCTTCTCTTTCTAAATCCAATCAACCAGCAAATCCTATCCATTCTATCATCTATAGTTCTCTTTTAACCATTCTCCATCCGTGCTGCCACCACCATATTCTAGGCCGCCACACTGTTACCTGAATTTTTCCAGCTGCTTCTCATCAGTATCCTAATCTCTGGTCTTGCTCTCCACTCCATTATCTACAGAGAGGACAAAGTAATCTTAAGAAAGGCCACAGGCGGGCGCCTGGGTGGCTCAGTGGGTTAAAGCCGCTGCCTTCGGCTCAGGTCATGATCCCAGGGTCCTGGGATCGAGGCCCACATCGGGCTCTCTGCTCGGCAGGGAGCCTGCTTTCTCCTCTCTCTCTGACTGCCTCTCTGCCTACTTGTAATCTCTCTCTCTGTGTCAAATGAATAAATAAAAAAAAAAAAATCTTTAAAAAAAAAGAAAGGCCACAGGCCATTTCCTCATTTCAGAATCCTTCAGTGGATTCCCTTTGCTATTAAAGTGCAAGCATCTTAACAGTGCTTATAGAATCTTCCAAATCTGTCCCCTGTCTACCGTGCTAGCCTCATTTCTCATAGTTCTTCCTCTCATGCTGTGGGCTCCTGTCGCCGATTTTTTTTCAATTTCTCAAATATGCCATATTTCTTCACCTGAGCCTTCACACTTGTTTCCTCTACCTAGAATTCTCTTCCTTCCTGTTTGGCTAGTCACTGCTAAACTTTTATAACTTATTTAAAACATCATTTCCTGGGATGCCTAGCTGGATCAGTCGGTAGAGCATGCAACTCTTGATCTCAGAGTCATGAGTTCAAGCCCCATGTTGGGCATAGCGTTTACTTAAAAAATAAATAAATAAAATTAAATAAAATAAATAAATTATACACACACACACACACACACACACACACACACATACATGTGCATTCACAGGGAGGCCTGTGACTTCCCTGACTAGATGTAAGGTAGCATTCTTGCTACCTTAGAACCTGCTGCAGCACCCCTGTCATAACCATTAACTCACTTTGTCAGCATCTCCTCACCAGACTACATCTGGGAGTGCAAATATTGCTTTCCTTTTTCAACAGCTCCCCTATGACTAGCTCAGTACCCAGGACACAGGTGTAAATAGTGTTCAAATATCAGACTTCTATTTACAAAACTGCCTAGCTAAAACTTTCTAAGGAAATCTGGCACATAACAGGTACATAATAAATTTCTGCACAGTGAATGACTCGCCTCACCCTAAAAGACTTCTAGAATTTTCTACTTTTCTAAATTAGGGGATATAAATTTGCTTAGGCAGCTAGGCTAAGCTTATGTCTGTCATTTTGGCCAGTTCAACAAATATTTACTGAGTCTCTACTCCACATCAGGCATAGAGTTAGGCTCACTGGATATGAAAAGGGACAGTATCCGCTCTTAAGGAACTAAAGAAGGAAAAGAGATACATGACATTGTCATGTAGTAGAGAAAAAAAAATTAATTGCAGTACACTATCTGAACGTCCGTAAATTA
The DNA here is from genome assembly GCA_002007465.1 of Ailurus styani. Lineage (NCBI taxonomy): Eukaryota > Metazoa > Chordata > Mammalia > Carnivora > Ailuridae > Ailurus > Ailurus styani. The sequence goes on along the minus strand of LNAC01000035.1, from coordinate 2,708,203 downwards.
AAGGCTTAAAACTAGGAATAGGGGCATGTGGGTGGCTCCGTTGGTTAAGCGGCCCCCTCCTTTTTTTTTTTTTTTTTTTAAGCGGCCCCCTCTTTATTTTGGCTCAGATCATGATCTCAGGGATCCTGGGATTGAGTCCTGCAACACTCCAAGCTTCAGCGGGGAGTCTGCTTCAGAATTCTCTCTTCCTCTGCCCCTACCCCACCAAATAAATAAACCTTTAAAAAAAATAAAACTAGAGGGGTGCCTGGGTGGCTCAGTCATTGAGCGTCTGCCTTTGGCTCAGGTCATGATCCCAGGGTCCTGGGATCGAGCCCTGAACTGGGCTCCCTGCTCTGTGGGAAAGCCTGCTTCTCCCTCTCCCACTCCCCCTGCTTGTGTTCCCTCTCTCGCTGTGTCTCTATCAAATAAGTAAATAAAATCTTTAAAAATAAAAAAAAATTTTTTTAATAAAACTAGGGATTAAAAAAAGAGTATCAATGAACTGGTTCAGCTGGCTGCCAACAATAGAACCAAAACAATTAGGCCCTCAGAGTCTAGAAAAAGACAAAAAGATATTATGAAGCAAACAAATGCTATCAAATCCTAGAATAATTGAACCAATAGATACCTTCAAAGCTTGAACCATAAAAATGAAGCTTGAATGAAAAGAATCACAGCTAACATTTGTTGGACACTTGCTGTCAAGCACTATTGTTACTATTACATATTTATTTTAAAACAGTGGTTTACAATTTTAAAAATAGCTTGAGTAAATTAATGGGTTAGAGGAGGAGAATTAGAAGGATGCTTCTAGTTTTAACCTTCTACCCTAAGGTTGAGTCCTCTCTACAACACTCTGAATAAGTGGTTGACTAACTACTTGATTAATACTTTCCTCAGTGGGAACTCATATTTTACTCCTTAGCCCTCCTGCACCTCAGAACCCAAGAGGAATGTTCTCCAACCTTCTGAATTTATCCAAGAAGGTAATTATAATCATCCACAATATGTCTCAGTGTCAGTAAGAGACACAAGGTCTGATCCAACATGGCAATTCTTACGTTCTTTAGAGAACCAAGTTTAGGTTGAGTATCTCTTATTACCCTAAATACCACATTCCTAGCAAGTAACCCGAAACCAGCTCTACAGACTACACTGGCTAACTGCAAGGTCATCTCTTTGAGGTGAGTATAAACTGAAAAGTAGCTCTTGTTTATAGCAACAAAAACTCCTGAGGCAAGATGACTTGAGTTGATCCTTTGGGTGTTTCAGGGAAGAGGCCAGAGAGTATTCATTGTGTAATCATACAACACCCTGCAATTCTAGGGGAACACACATAAAGGAAAGATGTCAAATTTATGTGAAAAGAATTATTTTGTAGTTATTTACAAAGACAAAAAGATACCTTGAAAGTAGGCACATGAATACTCACATAAGCTACTAAAAAACTAATGACATATGACCTACTCTAGACTAAATTCATTTTTTGTGTTCTGAAAACTGTTTTTGTTGTTGTTGTTGTTGAGTAATCTCTGTGCCCAACGTGTGCTCAAACTCACAACCCCAATATCGAGAATCACAAGCTCCATCAAGTAAGCCAGCCAGGCACTCCTGGAAACTAATGTTTAAAACGTGGCAGGATTATGAGTGTCACATGACTACAGGAACATCAGAGTTCGTAGCTGAAAAGGAATAAAATAGAAGATAGCCTGAAATTTTCTAACTCCAAAAGTATATATTCCATACTGTATTGGAATTTTCATGGACTATGTAGCCTATTTTACTTTTTAAAGACCTTATTTATTTGACAGAGCACAGGCATGAGTGGGAGGAGGGACAGAAGGAGGAAGAGACTCCCTGCTGAGTGGGGAGTCAGATGGGATGGGGGGGCTCAATCCCAAGACCCTGGAACCCTGACCTGAGCCAAAGTAAAGATGCTTAATGGACTGAGCTACCCGGGTGCCCCTACTGTGTAGTCTATTCTTAAGAAATTTCCAAGTTAAAACTTTATTATTACTTGAGGCTAAACTCCTTGACTTTTTTTTCATTCCTTCTCATGCATTCAGTGATACAGGGCATTATCAAATGTAATAAAGCCAACAAGAAGACTACAAAGGACCACTGTGAGGGACACAGCCAAAACAAACAAAGTTTGGGATAAGTCACATATTGGAGACTACTATATAGTAGTCTCCCTCTATATATGTATATATATGTATGTGTTTGGGGAAGCAACGAGATAAAACTGTTCTTTGAAGGATCATCACACTAGAGTCTAGGAGACTTCTGCTTATGACAAGACCAATTCAGGGCCCAAGCTAACCAATGAAGTTGAATACAAATTAGCTATTTAATACGTTTGTTTTAGTAAATATGAATGGTTGATGACTAATGAAGAAGTCATCAAGTCAGTATATCTTAAGTATCTATAATTGGCTGATAAATTAGGGAAGACAGTCCAAACATTTAATGAAAAAGTCTTCCAAAAGAACTTTGGTAACCATTAGCAGAGGCAAGGGAGAAGAAAAGAATCCCTCCGTGAGTCTAGAATGACCTGATTCTCCCTCTCCCTCATTCTCCAGGTTAAGGAGGAATCCCATTTCTTGGTTCTTCTAAACAGACACCAAACGAGGCCCCTTTTGTGTCTGGTAGGAAGTACTTTTGAGATTTCTCTCATCTTAAGAGAATTCAGACCTCCTCATATTCCTTGGATAGTCAAGACTTCCCCGGGTCCGTAGGTCATGCCTGTCTGGTGGATCACTCTCCAGGACCCTCAGATAAGATTCTGCTGTCGTCGTTCCTGCCCCTCAGGAGACACCTGGCCAATTCCCCTGTCATTTCTGAAAGTAGGGGGACTCTAAGCTTCTTCCCCTCAACTATTTCTTCTCTGGTCCTCAAGAACATGGGTTTTCCCACCCCGACACACCAGATCGTCCTGTTCTCTACCTATATATTAGAAGGTACTCAATCTCTCACACCCTCACAGGTTTGGGCCCTTCCCATTCCTACTTGAGGAGGCTCTGAGGCGTCTTCCGACCGCCCCCTCACCTCCGGGAAGGCAGGGGCCTGCCCACTTCCCCTGAAGCTCTTCTTCCTCGTCCCCTGCTCCCACTACCCACCGTGTCGCCACGCCTTCGGAACAGCACCTGCCTCTTTTCCCCTGGACTGAATGGCCGAGGCCTCTAAGGCGCCCCTCGGGTGAAGCTCGGGCCTCCTTCCCTCAGCAGAAAGCACTCTCTGCTCTTGCTCCCCGGCCAAGCTTCCGAGGGTCTCCTCTCGGGAGGGGACCCAGGCTTCCTTCACCTTTCGTCCCACGTCCCACACCCCCCC
>LNAC01000035.1:2687994-2704719 GCA_002007465.1 Ailurus styani | reverse complement strand
CTCCCCCTCCTCACCGTCTCCGTCGGGCGGGCGGGCGGCGAGCGGCCAGGGCGGGCGGGCGACGGAGCATGCGCAGATGCCGCCACGGCAGCTACTGCCACCGCCGCCGCCAGGCCGAGCTTCAACACTTCCGGCCGCCGCCGCCGGCGAGCTGGCGCCTTAAAGGGGACGCGTCCCTATTGCGGGCCCCGCGGAGGATGAACCTCAGCCGGAGCTATTTGAGTGAGCCTTTACTTGAGCGGGAGTCTCCTGCTCTGCAGAGTCAGTATTGGAAAGGGCCCTGGGGACCTTAATAACTCTTCTGCCCCTACTTCACGGTAAGGAAAAAGAGATCTAAATTAAAGATTCACCTCATCCACAATAAGGGGCGGAAGGCCGTCTCTCGACTCCTCTGGAGGACTGCCCATTTCACCTCCCCAAATTCAGTTTTACGGAGTTTACATGTTACAGACCTTCAGAAGTTATGCCCAACTATCAATCCGGAATCAAAAATCTGGTTGCGTATAGGGTCAGTAACTGGTCACGAGTCCAAGAGCAAGCTGCTTGCATTCTCTGAGCCACTCGTGTTTGCCAACCCTTGCCTGGTTGTGAGGTTATGGGTTCAAGTCTTAGCTTCTTCGGGGACGTTATTAACAGCTCCAAGTCTGTATGTCGCCTAAGGCATAAGGTTGATACTTGAAAAGTGTTTAGGGAAACTTCTGGGGCCAGTAATAGTAATTAGCAAGTATTAAGACCTTTCTGTATGGCTAAGCGTTGGGGAAGATGCTTGGTCTCCTAAAATATTCCCAGCAACCCTACTAACTTTTTCTCCCGTTTTATACAGATTAAAAACAAAAACAAAGGGGCGCCTGGGTGGCTCAGTTGGTTAAGCGACTGCCTTCAGTTCAGGTCATGATCCCGGGGTCCTGGGATCGAGCCCCTGATGGAGCCCCTAATCCTGCTTCTCCCTCTCCCTCTGCCTGCTACTCTGCCTGCTTGTGCGCGCGCGCGCTCTCTCTCTCTCTCTCTGTCAAATAAATAAATAAAAATTATTTAAAAAACAAAGCAAAACAACCCAAAAAACCCAGGGGAGGGGTAAGAGAAGTTAACTAATTCCTCAAAGTCACATAACCTGTAAATGGTAGAGATGGGGCAGGATTTCAATTCAGGCCCTCTTTCTCCAGTGTCAAAGGCTATAACTGCTGAAATGGTTGCTCACCTTATTAGGAACAAATGAGGTGGTGGTACAGGGCACTTTTTTGAAGGGGGAAGGAGAATTGCTTCCCCATCTTGCCTCCTGTGAGTCATCTCTCTGCTGGATGTCCCCACCACCATGAAGAGGTGACAGGAAGTCTTACAAGTTCTTGATTCAAGGACAGGTAAGGAGACCCAGGAGTCAATAGAACTGAATTTGTTCAGGGCTCAGGAATGTTGGCCAAGTCTCATCTTACTTAAGCCTTGATTTACTCAACTGTAAAATAGAGATGATTGTCCCACTGTGCCCACCGCTCAGGGCTGTTCCCAGGATCAAATGAGGAGATGTAGTACCCACATTAGTATCTGTTCTTGTGATCAAGGACTTATACATTATCAGGTGATTTTGAATATAACAAGGGTGACTGGAGTCTTGACCTATGTGAACTGTTCCATAGTGGGACCATCTATATCTTTTGATCATGCATTGAACACTGAGTATACATTTACCAAAACCCTGTCCTTGCCTTCCAGAAGCTCTTGGTCCACCTTCTTCAGACACAGAAATGTAAACATACAGGAAGGTACAGTGTGATAGATACTAACCTAGAGATATAAACTAAGCACTGAAAAAGTTCAAAGGGCTCTCCCTGGAGAATTCCTGAAAAGTTCTAGAGAGGAGTGGGTATTTGAGCCTGGTCTCAGAAATCAATCAAGGGAAAATGGGGACAAACATTCCAAAAAGTACATGTGTAAAGACAAAGAAGAAATGATGGGAGATGGGCTGAAGAGGGAGGCTAGAACCAAATGGTTATCCAAGGAGTATGGAGCTAGCCTGCAAGGGTTGGGAACCCAAGGAAGGTTTAAGTCCTCTCCTGCACTAACACCCAACCCAGCCTCCAGGACTTGCCTGGACCACTGCAGTTAATTTCCTAGTACTCAGCCACACTATCCACCTCACCCCCAGTGGCTCTCCACTCTACACACCTAGAGGGAAGGAAGAGACAAAGTCGAATGTGACTTCCCTGTGAAAAACTCTTTAATAGCCTCCCATTGCACTAAGAATAAAACCCAGTGCCCTTCCCCATACACACCTACCCACCAACACCACCAGGCCCACCAGGCTTGATCTTCCTGCCCTCCTCTTTCTGCCCCTCACTCTGTGCTCCAGACATCCCTTGCTCCTTTGTGTGCTGGGAAACCCCTTGGGGTCTTGTAACTAGCTCTTCCCTCTACCTGGAAAGCACCTCCCTCAGGTCTTCAAAGCTCATTCTCATCCTTTGTTCCTCACAGGCCTTCCCCTGGCTCCCAACCTAAAGTGGGGTCCCCAGCCACATTCTTTTCTATCATCGCTGCCCCCAGTTCCATCAGGGTAACTGTCGTGTTCATCTAGGACACAAAGACTACCTCTAAGAGAACTCCCCTGCCCATGCCCTACTTCCTCTCAATCCCCCTGCTTACTTTGATGCAATCCCCACAATTTGAAATCCCCTAGATTTCTTATTTACCTATTTTGGGTCAATCTGTATCATTTACCCCACATAGTATTTAGAGCAGAGTTTGTACATGGCAAGTGTTTGTTGATTGACTAAAGGAATGAAAAATCAGAAGGTATGGAATGGGGAGGAGAAAAGACCAGGAAAAGCAACCTACGTCAGTAAGACTGCTGTGATCATCCAGGCAAGAAAGAGAGGGGGCCTCCTGCAGGCAGAGCCAGAACACATCCTCAGGGAGCTGATGTGCTCCAGACAGTTTCAAATTGGAACCAACAGGTGTTAGGAACCAACTAGATGTGGGGGATGAAGGAAAGACTAAGACAATGATGACTTCCCAGGGAAGGAACAAAGCAGAAAGAGTTCATTGGGGTTGAGAGAAAGTAGAAATGATGAGTCAGGACTAATCATGGACTTCTTGAGTGTAAGGTGTTCGAGGGACATCCAAATGAAGGTGTTCAGAAGGAAGTTGGATTGACTTGTCCAGGCAAGAGGCCAAGGCTGGGATCTAGGAGCTGTCATGTGGATGGGATCATATAGGCCAAGAGTGGATAAGGTCACCCAAGAAGACTGTGCAGAGAGGGAGGGGGCTAGATGCCCGAACCTAGGGAACTTAAGCTGAGAGGAACCTGCCAGGACCAACCAGAGGTGGTCAGAAGACTTAGGTTCCTGGACAGGGGGAAGAAAGGAAGCCCAGAGGTTAGGCAGGGAGCTTACAGAAAGGGGAAAGCACCAACCATGTCTGATACTGCAGAAAGTGCTGGCAGGGAAAAAGGAGAAGCCACTGGATTTGGCAATTTAAGACTTCAGTTGCTGATCTTTCCAGGGTGGGGCCACCTCTGAGGCTGGGGAGGAGGCCAGATTGTTGTGGATCAAGTAGTAAATGGGAGAAGTGACAGAACCAGCCAGTGGGGACAATTCTTTAAAATTTTTCTGTGGGGGCATCTGGGTGGTGCAGTCAGTTAAGTAAACAAGTCTTGGTTTCAGCTCAGGTCATGATCTCAGGGTCCTGAGATCAAGCCCTGAATCCGGCTCTACACTCAGTGTGGCCTCTGCTTAAGACTCTATCTCCTGGGCACCTGGGTGGCTCAGTGGGTTCAGCCTCTGCCTTCGGCTCAGACCCCGAGTTGGGCTCCTTGCTCGGTGGGGAGCCTGCTTCTCCCTCTCCCTATGCCTATTGTTCCCCCTACTTGTGCTCTCTCTCTCTCTCTCTCTCTGTCAAATAAATAAATAAAATCTTAAAAAAAAAGACTCTCTCGCCCTCTCCCCACGCCCCTTGCTCTCTCTCTCAACTAAACAAATCTATTAATAAATAATTAATTTAATTAAATTAAATGTTTCTATAGAGGGGCGCTTGACTGGCTTAGTTGGTCAGAGAGTGTGAATCTCAGGGTTGTGAGTTCACTCCCCTATGTTGGGTGTAGAGATTACGTAAAAATAAAAATAAATTTAAAACAAACCCCAAAATCTTTCAATAGAACAAGCAAAAATTTAAAAAAATTAATTTGATAGAAAGAAGGAACTAAGACATAAAGCAATAAGATGATTAAGAGGAAAGTCTTGTGAAGGCTTTCCTTTTTTTATTTTTTCACTTAATTGTTTTCCCTGTTAATTACACATTCACTATAGAAAATTGTAAAGTGCATAAAAAGATGGAGAAGCAAAGGAAAAACTTTTATTTAACATAGAGCATATTTTTTTATAATCTTTTTTTTTTTAAAGATTTTATTTATTTATTTATTTGACAGAGAGAGAGAGAGAGAGAGATTACAAATAGGCAGAGAGGCAGGCAGAGAGAGANAGAGCCAGATGTGGGCCTGGATCCCAGGACCCTGAGATCATGACCTGAGCTGAAGGCAGAGGCTTTAACCCACTGAGCCACCCAGGCGCCCTGTAATCTTTTTTCTATGCGTTTTTTTTCCTTTACCTGGATGAATTGTCTTGAATGTACAATTCCGTGTTATAGTTTTTTTTTCCCCCCACTAAACACTGTTTCCTAAGCAATGAAAGGGATTTTTTTCTTCTCCTTTTCCCTCTTCTTTTATTCTTTAATATGAGAGACACCTGAATGGCCAGTCAGCTTCTGTCCTCCCCTCCCCTTGGGGTCTGATTTTAGAGCAGACAGTTGTGTTTGGAAGATAATTCTGTTCATTGTGGGTGAATAAAAAAAAAGCTGAACAATAGAAGGATCAAAAATCACTTTAGGGGGCAGCTAGCAGAGTTAGGAGAGGGATGTTCAAGGCATCCAGGCCCCCTTGGGGAGACTGTGAGTGTGAGCTGGACGCAGGGCTGCAGTCAGTTTGGAAAGCATGGGGGTTGGGGAGGGGGTGGAGGGATGGGGTAACTGGGTGATGGGCATTAAGGAGGGCACTTGATGTAATGAAGACTGGGTGTTATATGCAATTTGATGGATCACTAAACTCTACCTCTGAAACTAATATACTATATGTTAATTAATTTAAATTTTAAAAAGTAAAAATTAAAAAAAAAAGGGGGCGCCTGGGTGGCGCAGTGGGTTAAAGCCTCTGCCTTCAGCTCAGGTCATGATCTCGGGGTCCTGGGATCGAGCCCCACATCGGGCTCCCTGCTCAGGGGGGAGCCTGCTTCCTCTTCTCTCTCTACCTGCCTCTCTGCCTACTTGTGATCTCTCTCTCTCTCTCTCTCTCTCTCTGTCAAATAAATAAATAAATAAAGTCTTTAAAAAAAAAAAGAAAGAAAGAAACAGCAGGGGAACTGAGGGGTGCTGATGCCCAGGCCTGCCATTGGCCCTACTATCTGCCACAGACTGCTCCAAGCGTTTGAGGTCTGTACAACCTTCCCAGGTCCTTTTATTGACCCAGTTTAACAAGAAAGGTTAAGAACTTGCCCACATTCACACATCTGTTTATTGGCTCAGTTGGTTTTGAACACAGGCACTTGTGCTCCAGAACCCATGCTCTTAATTAGTCCCTCTACTGTGAAATTCCTATTCCTGGCTGCACATAGAATCACTTGAGATTTTATAAAATACCTATGCAAGGCCCCACCCCAGATGAATGCAGACAAGATCTCTGAAGATAGGGGCGCCTCAGGGTGTTCATCACCCGCCTTCAGCTCAGGTCATGATCCTGGAGTCCTGGGATGGAGCCCTGCATCAAGACCTGCATCCTGCATGGAGCCCCCAACTTAGCAGGGAGTCTGCTTCTTCCTGTGCCCTTCCCCCTGCTCATGCTCTCTCTCTCTTTCTCAAAAATAAATAAATAAATCTTAAAAAAAAAAAAATATCAGGAGCCTGGGTGGCTCAGTGGGTTAAAGCCTCTGCCTTCGGCTCAGGTCATGATCTCAGGGTCCTGGGATCGAGGCCCGCATCGGGCTCCCTGCTCAGTGGAAATCCTGCTTCCTCCTCTCCCTGTCTCTCTGCCTGCCTCCTGCCTACTTGTGATCTCTACCTCTCTGTCAAATAAATAAATAAAATCTTTTTTTAAAAAAAATCTCTGGGGCGCCTGGGTGGCTCAGTGGGTTAAAGCCTCTGCTTTCGGCTCAGGTCATGATCTCAGGGTCCTGGGATCGAGGCCCGCATCGGGCTCTCTGTTCGGCAGGGAGCCTGCTTCCTCCTCTCTCTCTGCCTCTCTGCCTACTTGTGATCTCTCTCTCTGTGTCAAATAAAGAAATAAAATCTTAAAAAAAAAAAGTATTTTCTCTTAAAAAATAAATAAATAAATAAATAATAAAAAAAATTAAAAAATCTCTGAAAGAGTCCAGACATGAATATTTTCTTTCTTTTTTTAAAGATTTTATTTATTTATTTGACACAGAGAGAGAGAGAGAGAGATCACGAGTAGCCAGAGAGGCAGGCAGAGGGAGAGGGGAAGCGGGCTCCCCGCTGAGCACAGAGCTGGATTCGGGGCACGATCCCAGGACCCTGAGATCATGACCTGAGCCAAAGGCAGAGGCTTAACCCACTGAGCCACCCAGGTGCCCCAAGACATGAATATTTTCTAAAATATCTCTAGAAGGGGTACCTGGGTGACACAATCAGTTAAGTGTCAGACTCGGTTTGGGCTCAGGTCCTGATCTCAGGGTCATGGGACTGAGCCATGCATCAAGCCCTACCTCGGGCTCTGCCCTCACTATGGAGTCTGCTTCAGGTTCTCTCTCTCTCTCTCCCTCTCCCCTTCATACTAGTTCTCTCACTCTGTCTCTAAAATAAATAAATAAATAAATAAATCTTTTAAAAAAATGAAGATGTCCCTAGAAGACTCTAATGGCCAGCCAGGTATAAGAGCCAATGTAATCCTCACTCAGTGCCATGCCATTTTAAACACTTTGTATTAACCTATTTAATTCCCACAAGGTTGATACGAGTAGTGTACCCATCCTACAGATAGGAAAACTGAGGTTGCATAGTTGGCAAGTGATAGAGCCAGAATCTGAACTCTTTACCTCAGCCTGCATTATGGCCTAACCATTCTGATTTCCTGAGACTAGCTGTGCATCAGATTGGAAAGGAAAGAAACAAACATTGCTTGAGCCCCTTCTCTGTGTGCTAGGAATTTCCTATAGATGGAATTCCAGGTAAGGAGTGTTACTGTCATTTTCCAGAAAAGGCAAGACAGGCTCAGTGAAATTAAGTAGCACAGAAGCAGCTGAGCTGCCATTTCCAATGAGTCCATCCAAAGTCCAGGCTCTGTCCAAAGACAACTTTTCCCCCTTCTATGGTATCACCTCCTGCCCATGCCAAAGGTTGAAATCAGTGCCACTAGGACCAGGCGTTGAGTAGACCTACAGAGGTTAGGCCAGCTGGAGAGTTTGTGCCCTATCTGGAGGGGCCGAAGCCCCTCAACCAGTCTGCCGTGGAACCAGAATATGGGCCTAGTTTGGCTAGAGCATCCAATTTGGAAAAGGAAGTGGAAATCCTGAGTTTTATTTGCTATCTCTGGATTTTTTTTTTAAGACTTTATTTGGGGTTCCTGGGTGGCTTAGTTGGTTAAGTGACTGCCTTCGGCTCAGGTCATGATCCCAGGGTCCTGGGATCAAGTCCCATACAGGGATGCCTCAGCTCTGCGGGGAACCTGCTTTTTCCTCTCCCTCTGCCTGCCACTCCCCTGCTTGTGCTCTCTTTCCCTGCTTCTCTCTGTCAAATAAAATCTTAAAAAATAATATTTTATTTGAGAGGTGCCTGGGTGGCTCAGTCGGTTAAGCATCTGCCTTCGGCTTGGGTCATGATCCCAGGGTCCTGGGATGGAGCCCCATATCAGGCTCCCTGCTCAGTGGGAGTCTGATTCTCCCTCTGCCTCTGCCCCTCCTCCCCCCCACTTGTGCGTGCTCTCGGTATCTCTCTCGCTCTCAAATAAAATCTTAAAAAAAAAAAAGACATTATTTGGGCGCCTGGGTGGCTCAGTGGGTTAAAGCCTCTGCTTTCGGCTCAGGTCATGATCTCAGGGTCCTGGGATCGAGGCCTGCATCGGGTTCCCTGCTCAGCGGGGAGCCTGCTTCCCTCTCTCTCTCTGCCTGCCTCTCTGCCTCCTTGTGATCTCTCTCCCTCTGTGAAATAAATAAATAAAATCTTAAAAAAAAAAAGACATTATTTGAGAGAGAGCGAGAGAGAGAGCAAGAAGAGAGAGGAAGAAATAGGCTCCCCTCTGAGCAAGGATCCCGACTTAGGGATTGATCCCAGGACCCTGGGATCACGACCTGAGCCAAAGGCAGACTGCTTAATCCACTGAGCCACCCTGGTGCCCCAATACCTCTGGATGTGTAAGTGTCAATGACCAATTTCAAAAAAACAGAAACAAAACAAAATTTCAAGCATCTTCTGGACTCTACGTTGCCCATCTGTGAAGAAGTATGGTCTATGGGTCCCAGGTGGCAGTGTCTGGTTTCTCTTCCCAGGCACCTACTTCCAGCCTGGAACAGTGACTGCCTCCAGCTGCCTGACCACCTACTTATTCTGCAAAGTCAATATGTCCATACCCCATTCATGATTTCTATCCCCGCCTCACCCTAGATCCCCCCTTCTCCCACCTTTTATGTCCTCCACCTCGGAGAATGGTACCTCCATTACTTAGTCACCTCCCAAAGACCCCTCAACTACCACCTCCCCTCTGAATCCTGCCTGATCCACACAGCCATCATCACCTGCTGCCTTACAGCAAGAACCTCCTGACTGGTCTCCCCACTTCCTGCCATGCTGCCTCCTAAGCTCCACTGACCTCCTCCAATGGCCTCTCTTCCCCTTAGAATTATCCTTGAACTCCTCATCATGGTCTACAAGACCTTGCATGAGCTGGCACTGAGATCTCCTCTTGACTCCTTCTCTGTCACCCTGTTCCAGCCTCCCTCGCCTTCTCCAAGTTCCTCCAACACATGGATTTCACATTTGCCTATGCTGTTTCCCCCACAGAATCCTGTAATGTCCTTCTCCTGCATCTTCACCTGGCTCCTTTCCACGCTCCGACTCACCTCAGCTCCTGAGCCACGGCTGCCCTGTTCTTACTGTCTCCAGTCACCTTGCTCCCTAGGCACTCTCTCTCACATCTCCTTTATAGCTCTTACTGACACTGGCCACATCTTCTTTATCTGTATTCACTTCCCTCCCTCTCCCCCGATTCCTTTTCTACTCCATCTCCCTCTCTAGCCCTAACCTGCCACTCTTGTGCATATATATCCTGTGAGGAAAACCCCTTGAGGGCAGGGACAAGGTCTGTTGTATTCAACCTGCAGAACATTGCCTGATACATAGAGAGCTCTCAAAAAATATTTATTAAGGACTGCCCATACTTTGTGTCTACCTCGCCACCCCCACAGCTTACCCTACCCTCTGCATCACATTCTCAGAAGCCAGAACCCACTAACAGATGGGGAGTGAATCAGAAAAAGAGGCAGAGAGAGACAAGGAGGAAGTTCTGCCAGTGGGTGGGGAAAAAAAAATCTGGGTTGAATCTAGATTCAGTCAAATGAATCACTTACTCCCCCACCCCAAGCCCACCTTCATCCACTGTCCACCACCAAGACCAAACCAAAAGGCTGGATTTCTGGTTTTGGAGTCAAAGAGGACAAGATTCAAGCCATGATGGCTCCTTGAACTTGGATCAGTCTCTTTATCAGCCTCAGTTTCCTCATCTGTAAAAGGAACATGGTAATGGTACCTCACTCACAGAGTTGTGAACAGTAAATTAGGTCAAAAAGACTAAGAATAATGTCTGGAATGTGTTAACCACTCAAGAAATACCAGCTGGTATTACTATTAATACTCCAACTAGGGACACCTGGGTGGCTCAGTGGGTTAAAGCCTCTGCCTTCGGCTCAGGTCACGATCCCAGGGTTCTGGGATCGAGCTTCACATCGGGCTCTCTGCTCGGTGGAGAGCCTGCTTCCCCCTCTCTCTCTGCCTGCCTCTCTGCCTACTTGTGATCTCTCTCTCTCTCTGTCAAATAAATAAATAAAATTTTAAAAAAAAAAAAAAAGAGTCACACACTGCACTGACTAAGCCAGCCAGGAGCCCTGGTGCTGGAAACGTTAGGTACACCCAAAACCTTGCTCTTCACCATCTTTTGTTTGCCTTAAATTTTTAAATTTATTCATTTGTAACTTTTAAAATTTAGCATTTTAACCATTTCTAAGTGTACACTTCAGTGACATTAAGTACACTCACACTGTTGTGCGGTCATCACCACCATCCATCTCCAGAACGTTCTCATCATCTTCAGCTGAAACTCTGTGCCCTTGAAACAATAACTTCTCATAATGCCCACTTCAGCCCCTAGTAACCACTATCCTACTTTCTGTCTCTGTGAATTTGATCATTTAAGGTACCTCGGGTAAGTGGATCACAGGATATTTACCCATGAGACTCTGGTTTATTTCTTTTTCTTTTTTTATTTTTTAAATATTTTATTTCTTTATTTGACACAGAGAGAGCCAAGTAGGCAGAGCAGCAGGCAGAGGAAGAAGGAGAAGTAGGATCTCCGCTGAGCAGGGAGCCCGACATGGGACTCGATCCCAGGACCCCGGGATCATGTAGACGAATGCAGATGCTTAACTGACTGAGCCACCCAGGCACCCCGAGTCCGGTTTATTTCACTTAGCATAATGTCTTCAAGGTTCATCCATGGTGTAGCAGGTACTTCATTCCTTTTAACAGCCAAATAATATTCTGTTGTGTGTATATTTATTTTGTTTGCCCATTTATCCTTTGATGGACATTTGGATTGTGTCCACCTTTCGGCTGTTGTGTATAATGCTGCCATGAATATGCGTGTAAATAGATCTTTGAGGGACGCCTGGGTGGCTCAGTCGTTAAGTGTGTGCCTTCAGCTCAGGTCATGATCCCAGGGTCCTGGGATGGAGCCCCCACATTGGGCTCCTTGCTCAGTGAGGAGTCTGCTCCTCCCTTTCCTCTGCTCTGCTCGTGCTCTCTCTCGCTCTCCCTCTCTCTCAAATAAATAAATAGAACCTTTAAAAGACACACACACACAAAAACAACCACCACAAAAACCCCCACACAAATATATCTTTGAGATTCTGCTTTCAATTCTTTTTTTTTTTTTTAAGATTTTACTTATTTATTTCACAGAGGGAGAGAGATCACAAGGAGGCAGAGAGGCAGGCAGAGAGAGAGAGAAAGGGGGAAGCAGGCTCCCCGCTGAGCAGGGAGCCCGATTCGGGCCTCGATCCCAGGACCCTGAGATCATGACCTGAGCCGAAAGCAGAGGCATTAACCCACTGAGCCACCCAGGCGCCCCCTGCTTTCAATTCTTTTGGGTAGATATCCAGAAGTGTAATTGCTAGATCCCATGAAAATTCTATTTTGTTTTGTGTGGAATTGTCATACTGTTTTCCACAGCTGCTGTACCATTTTACATTCCCACCAACAGGGCACAAAAGTTCCAATTTCTCCACATTCCTTGCCAATGCTTTTTTTTTTAAGTTTGTTTATTTAAGTAATCTCTACATCCAACATGGAGCTTGAACTCACAACCCTGTAATCAAGAGTTGTGCACTCTTCTGGAGCCAAACGGGTGCCCTGCCAACATTTGTTTTTTGTTTGTTTGTTTGTTCATTTGTTTGTTTTTAATGGTAGCCATTCTGTGAAGTAGTAACTCATTGTGATTTTGATTTCCATTTCCCTAATGACTAATGTTGAGCATCTTTTCATGTGCTTATTGGCCATTTATAGATCTTTAGGAAGATGTCCATTCAAGTCTTTGCACATTGTTGAATTGAGTTTGCTTTATATTGTTGAGTTATAGGAGTTCTTCATATAATCTGGATGGCAGCCCTTATCAGATATGTAATTTCCCAATATTTTCTTCCATTCTGTGGGTTGTTTATTCACTATCTTGTTAGTAGCCTTTAATGCATAAAATCTCAAATTTGATGAATTCCAATTTACTTATTTTTTTCTTTTTGGTATCTGTGCTTTTGGTATCGTATTTAAGAAATCATTACCAAATCCAATATCATGAAGCTTTTCCCCTGGTTTTTTTGAGAGCTTTATAGCTTTAGCTCTTACATTTAGATTTTTGATACATTTGGAGATATTTTTTTGGGTGTGGTATAAGATAAGAGTTCAAATTCATTCTATTGCATGTGAATATCCAGTTTTCCCAGCACCATTTGCTAAAAGAGTGTTTTTCCCCTACTGAATGGAAAATGGTCTTGGCACTCTTATCAAAAATCATTTGAGGAAAAAAAAATCATTTGAGGGACATCTGGGTGACTTAGTCAGTTGAGCATCTGCCTTCTGCTCAGGTCATGATCTCAAGTCCTGGGATTGAGCACACATTGGGTTCCATGCTCCTCACACTTCCCCTGCTTGTGTTCCCTCTCTCGCTGTCTCTGTGTATCAAATATATAAATAAAATCTTTAAAAAAAGAAAAGAAAATCTTAAAAAAAATCATTCGATACTAGTATTTGATACCAAGACCCTCTACTCTATTCCATTGGTCCGTACACCAGTGTCTTTATACCAATACCACACTGGTTTACTTATTGTAGCTTTCTTGGAAGTTTCGAAATTAGGAAGTGTAGAGTTCCAAATTTGTTCTTTTATGAGAGTATTTTGGCTATTCGGGGTCTCTTGAGTTTCCATCTGAATTTTAGGATTTTTTTTCTATTTCTGCAAAAAAAATGTTAGGATTTTTATAGGGATTGCATTGAATCCATAGATCAGTTTGGCTAGTATTGATAATCTTTTTTTTTTAAGATTTTATTTATTTATTTATTTGACACAGAGAGAGAAAGATCACAAGTAGGCAGAGAGGCAGGCAGAGAGAGAGGGGGAAGCAGGCTCCCTGCCAAGCAGGGAGCCCGATATGGGCTCGATCCCGGGACGCTGAGATCATGACCTGAGCCGAAGGCAGAGGCTTTAACCTACTGAGCCACCCAGGTGCCCCCAGAGTGTAGGATTCTTGATCTCAGGGTTGTGAGTTCGAGCCCCATGATGGGTACAGAGTCCCACGAAGAGTATAAATAAGTAAAACTTAAACAAAAGGAAATAGAAAATTTGGGTAAACAAAAGGGAGGGAAAAAGCTTCATTTTCCCAATAAATCTTTCCTAATAAATTCCGCTATAGTTGACATTCTCCTGGAGCGTTCCGCATAGTCAAAGCACCTGATTCCTGTCAGAAGACCTGAGCTCACCTCTTGACTCTGCTACTTTCTAGCTGTGTGATCTGGGCCTCTTGGAGTTTCTGTTTTCTAATCTGTAAAGTGAGCAAAATGCTACTACTTTCCTCATTGGTTTATGTTATGACGAAGAGGAGCTAATGCATACCATGTCCTTAATATAGGGCCCAGCAGTTGGTAAGTGCTCCACAGAGGTAAACCACAATCATAAACGTTCCTATGCAATATTTTATTTTTATTTATTATGATTTTTTTAAAGTAAGCTCTATACCCAGTGTGGGGCTTGAATTCATGGCTCCGAGATGAAGGGACACATGCTCTACCGACTAGGCCAGCCAGGTGTCCCTCTACACAGCATTTTAATGAGTACATTGTATTCCATTTGTGCCTATTGCTTAGTTGGTTTGACCATAGCTCTTTAATATGTAGGCCAGGGGCCATTTAACTACAGCTCCCCAGCTGTTGCCTGGGAGTCTAAGAATGGATTTCACATTTATAAATGGCTGACAGGACTTAAAAAAATAAAAAAATAAAAATAATACTATTTCATGACATGTAAACATTATATGAAATTCAAATTTCAGTCTCTATCAGTAAAACTTTACTGGAACACAGCTATATCCTCTTGTTTATTTAAAAAAATTTTTTTAAGATTTTATTTATTTGACAGAGAGAGAGAGCACAAGTAGGGGGAGCAGTAGGCAGAGGGAAAGGGAGAAGCAGGCTCTCCACTGAGCAGGGAGCCCGATGCAGGGCTCAATCCTAGGATCCCTAGCACCCAGGAATCATGACCTCGGTCAAAGGCAGATGCTTAAAGACTGAGCCACCCAGGCACCCCAACCACTTGTTTATATATTGTCTGTTACTGCTTTGCAACAGCAGAGTTGGGTGGTTAGCAGAGACTGTATGACCACAAAACCTAAAATACATACCATCTGGGCTCTTTACAGAAAAAGTTTGCAGATACGTGGTGTAGGTGACTCTTCATTTTTTACGCTATATAAAAAATACTGCAAGGAACATCCAAGGCCTGTGAGACCAGGCCTCAGTGGTCTCTTCAGCCTTCTCTCCCTATGTCCTGCCACCTGGCTGCTTTCATTCTGGCCATTCTGGTCTTTCAGCTCTGGGACTGCAGCACATCGGGTCCACCGCCAAGGTTTTGCCTCTACCTAAACAGCCCTTCCCTCTACAACTTTATCTGGTGGTCTTCTATTTCTTCTTCAGGTTTCAGCTACAAAGTCTTTGCTTTCGGAAAGCTTTCCCAGAGCTCCCCCTCCCAGTCAATGCAGCAGAGTACTCGGTTTGCTCTTCTCTCTGCAGGCTAACCTTGTGCAGTCAGGCACTGGGTCTAACACTACTATAGTTGACCCTTGAACAATGCAGAGGTTAGGGGTGCCAATCCTCCCCACTCCCCCCTGTTGTAAGAAATACCATTATAGGGTCGCCTGAGTGGCTCAGTTGGCTGAGCATCAGACTCTTGATTTCGGCTCAGGTCATGGTCTTGGGGTTGTGGGATAGAGCCCCACGTCAAGCCCGAGTCAGGCTCCATCCTCAGCACAGAGTCAGCTTACCCCTCTCCCTCCCTCTCTGCCCCTCATCCTGCTCTCACTCACATGCACTCCCTCCCTCTCTCTCTCTAAAATAAATAAGTCTTGGGGCACCTGGGTGGCTCAGTTGGTTAAGCATCTGCCTTCAGCTCAGGGCATGATTCCAGGGTCCTGGGATGGAGCCCTGGGAGCCGGCTTCTGCTTTTCCCTCTCCCTCTGCCCCTCCCCTAGCTTGTGCGCTCTCTCTCTCTCCCAAATAAATAAATACAATCTTTAAAATATAAAAAATAGGGCGCCTGGGTGGCTCAGTAGGTTAAAGCCTCTGCTTTCGGCTCAGGTCATGATCTCAGGGTCCTGGAATCCAGGCCCGCATCGGGCTTCCTGCTCAGCGGGGAGCCTGCTTCCTCCTCTCTCTGCCTGCCTCTCTGCCTACTTGTGATCTCTCTCTCTGTGTCAAATAAATAAATAAAATCTTTAAAATATATATATATATATAAAATAAAATAAAGAAGACTTTAAAAAAATTCCCAGTATAACTCCCCACTGAGTATAATTTTTTTTTTTAAGATTTTATTTATTCGAGGGTGCCTGGGTGGCTCAGTGGGTTAAAGCCTCTGCCTTTGGTTCAGGTCATGATCTCAGGGTCCTGGGATCATGACCTGAGCTGGAGGCAGACTGAGCCACCCAGGTGCCCTGAGTATAATTTTTGACTCCCCCAAAGCTACCTTCTGTTGACTAGAAGCCTGATATCATAAACTGTTGATTAACAAATTTTTTGTATTGTGTGTATTGTATACTGCAGTCTTATAATAAAGTTAAACTAGAAAAAATAAAATGGTATTAAGAAAATCATCAGGGGGAGCCTGGGTGGTTCAGTCAGTTAAGAGTTTGCCTTGATCCCAGAGTCCTGGGATGGAGCTCCACGTGGGGCTCCCTGCTCAGCTGGGAACCTGCTTCTCCCTTTCCTTCTGCCTCTCCCTCCTGCTTGTCCTCTCTCTCTGTCTCTCAAATAAATAACATCTTTTTTAAAAAGAAAAGAAAAGAAAATCTTCAGGGAGGAGCACCTGGCTGGCTCAGTCAGTGGAGCATGCAACTCTTGATCTTGGGTCATAAGTTCAAGACCCACCTTGGGCATAGAATTTACTTAAAAAAAAAAATCATAAGGAAGAGAAAATACATTTCCAGTATTGAACCTGTGCAGTTCAAACCTGTGTTGTTCAAGGGTCAACTGTATATTGGAGCACTAGTATACATTTGTTGTTAGAATGAATGAACCCTTTGCTAAATCTCTTTTTTTTTAAGTTTTTATTTTTTTTTTTCAATAATCTCTATTCCCAAGGTGGGGCTCCAACTCACCACCAGGAGATCTAGACTAGAGTCACATGCTCTTCTGACTGAGCCAGCCAGGTGCCCCTTAATCTCCTCCTAAACATAATTTTACATGAGGACACATTCTTGGGAGATGAATTTTTTTTTCTTAAGATTTTTATTTATTTATTTGACAGAGAGATAACAAGTAGGCAGAGAGGCAAGCAGAGAGAGAGGGGGAAGCGGGCCCTCCACTGAGTGGAGAGCCCGATTCGGGGCTTGATCCCAGGACCCTGAGATCATGACCTGAGCCGAAGGCAGAGGCTTAACCCACTGAGCCACCCAGGCCCCCCAGGGAGATAAATTATTTGAAGGTTTTAGATTCTTATGTCTGTGCTGAATGGTTATCCAGAAAGGTTGCTGGTAACCATCAGTAAGAAAGTGCTAAACTGGTATTTTAATCTATTGCTTCTGTTTTTAAAGGACAAAAGCTATTGAAAGAACATTAAGGGCGCCTGGGTGGCTCAGTGGGTTAAAGCCTCTGCCTTCGGCTCAGGTCATGATCTCAGGGTCCTGGGATCGAGGCCCGCATCGG
>LNAC01000035.1:2639286-2687943 GCA_002007465.1 Ailurus styani | reverse complement strand
CTCTCTGCCTACTTGTGACCTCTCTCTGTCAAATAAATAAATAAAATCTTTAAAAAGAAAGAAAGAAAGAACATTAACACAGCTTTAGAAAGGGATATATAGGGCACCTGGGTGGGTTCCGATGGTTGAGCTGCTGCCTTCTAACCCACGTCATGATCTCCAGGTCCTGGCTGGGATCGAGCCCCGCGTGGTCCCTGCTCAGTGGGGAACGTGCTTCTCACTCTCCCCTCACTCGTGCTCTCTAATGAATAAATAAAATATTAAAAAAGAAAAAGAAAGGGATAAATACGTCTAGTTAAAAGAGAAGAATTTTTACAAAATCAAAATTATGCATGAAGATTCAATCGCCTCTGCAAGCGGACACCTACGAGGAGTCGGGATATTCCGACTGGGGGCTTAGAGTGCGCTTGAGTAAACATAAAACTTAGTTTCCTTAAACTACAATTCCCTATCCTCTGAAACGAAAAAATAGCTGCTCTTTTTACGTCAGCAATCACCTGCTTGTTTGTGAAAGGAAACTTCCCGTAAATAGAAAATTGTGAAAAACCAGTTCATACCCACAATTCTTTGACGCTTCTCGTAAATGATTAATTCACCTACCTCCCGCAACTAGTTCATTGACGGAATTACCACAAGTTTAAACCGTAAATCACCTCAACAAAATTGAAATACAACAACAAAAACAAACACCCTACCCTTAACTCACATCAAGACACCAAATGAACCTAATCTCACCCGTTTTTCAAAAACCAATAACCAGACACCGGCAAACATTAAACACTTTAAGCTTTCTTTTTAAGACATAAGATAAGGGCGCCGGGACCAAGGATCACCAGCTGCCCAAATACCAAAAAATTATGCTTCCGAAATCTCTTGATGTCGATTCCGCACGTAGAGCAATGAAGCTGCCCTACGTGTGCCACTCACGACAGAAGCCCTTTTTACCTTATCTGGCCCGAAAACAGGGTGGCAGTGCTGGCCAATCCCTCTTTCGATAAAGGTGAAAACAAACTGCAAGCAATTTCTTATCCCCTCTTCCCCAAGTTGAAGGGGGAAATGCAGGACATGCTGAGCCGTAGAGCAATATTCACAAGAAGACTTTTATGATGCTCTGTTTTTATATAGAAGTGAAGGCAGGGACATAAATCGATATGCAAATATACGCGGTGCTTCCTGGGAAGGGACCGGCGAGCGCAGAGGGAGTGGCAAGGAAGAGAGGTTGTGGGAGTGAGCGGGGGAGTTGTCGCCCGCGGTAGTGGGCCGCGGGTCACACCTGTTGTACGTGAGGCGGGATACTCGCTTCTCAGAGGCTCTCGGTACCCATCTGGAGAAGACACGAATCCCACCCTTTTAAAATTGAAAATGTACAAACTTGTGCCACCCGTGGCCATCCACCCGGAAGCGGCCCCACCGGGGGGAGAACAGGAGACACAAGAAGACTGGGAGCAACCTAATCTTCGTAGTGTGAAGAACGTAGTGTGTTCTCATAAAGTGGAATGAATGCTATCTGCTGCGCTCCCAAAGATTGAATTAAACACCAAAAAGCACTGAATGATAAGAGTTGCAGAATAAAGTACAGCATGATGACCATTAATGTGAAGAAAAAAAAAAGCAATACTAAATTTGGATTGGTTACTAGATCTTTATGAACAGATATAAAAAAAATTGAGTGAAGGTGTTGAATAGGGTACCACATAAAATTAAAGTAATAAAGAACATACACGTGAGCACATAAAACCCAGTACTATATTTTCTAATGCCACATACTTTATTAACTTTAAAAAAAAGATTTGCAAGAACACACATTGGTGACTACCTCTGGGAAGTAGGGAAGGATGGGGACCATGACACACAAGACATCAGACATACCTGTAACATTGTAATTATTTTAAAGAGCATAATGGGGTATTTTATTATTGTAAAATTTTATTTTGTGTAACTGAAAATGTTTTTTGACTTGTCCTTGCTTTCTGTATTTTCTCTATTTCATTATTTTTTAAGATTTTAAGTATTCTCTACACCTAATGCGTGGCTGGAACTCACAATCCTGAGATCAAAAGTCACATGCTCTCCAGACTAAGCCAATCAGGTATCCCCCTATATTTACTTTTTAAAGTCAGGTTTATTGATATGTAATTTACATATAGTAAGTTCATATAGTACATTTTTTTTATCATGTGGTTTAACAAACTCATATAGATATGTATCTGCTACCACAATCAATCAAGTATCAAACATTTCTATCACACCCAAAAGTTCTTTGTCTCCTCTTCTAGTCAACCCTTCTGCCTAGTCCCAATCCTGGTAATCAGTGCTCTTCTCTGGCCCTGTAGTTTTGCCTTTTCCAGAATGCCATAAAATGGAATCATTCACATATACTTCATTTTTCTTTCATATACATCCTTTTTAATATAAAAACATGTGCTAGTTGGTTTTTTTTTTTAAGATTTTATTTATTTATTTGGCACACAGAGAGATATCAGATCACAAGTAGGCAGAGAGGCAGGCAGAGAGAGAGGAGGAAGCAGGCTCCCCGCTGAGCAGGGAGCCAGATGCAGGCCTGGATCCCGGGACCCTGAGATCATGACCTGAGCCAAAGGCAGAGGCTTTTTAATCCATTGAGCCACCCAGGCGCCCAAAACATGTGCTAGTTGTAAAAAAAAACACTAAAACGGTACAGAAATTTGAGAATGTTTTCCCCAAACTACTATTAACAATTTAGTGTTTCTCTTGCCAGACTGTTTCCTATGTACATATACACAGATTTTTTTAAAAACAAAAAATATATAGACTGTCAGGCATTTAACTTTCCTTAATGTATTTTAGTAATACATAGAAGTACCTGAACTCTACAAAGTAGAAGCTGCAAGAGAAGGGATTCCCATAAACAGCTCTTACACTGTAACAGGGTGCAGACTGATAGTATAAACTGGTGGGAAGCCTAGATGTAGGCACTGTAAGTTGTTTGTTGGGGGCTCCTCCTATAATCCACCAGTCATCTCTTCAAAACAAATCATTTCACTCCTCTATTCAACACTCCCATGCCTTCCCATTGTGCAATAAATAAACCCCATGTCCTCACTATAGCCTACAAGGTCCAGCCTGAGCTGAACCCTGCCTACCTCTCCAAACTCTTTACCTGCCACTCTCCCTATCACCTGTCAAGCTCCAGCTACCTTGGCCATCTTGGTCCTTGAATAAGCTTTCCTACCTCAGGAAAGCCTCCATCACCCAGATAGATAAATCTGGTATGTATGTATGTATTTTATTCTGGCACGCTCTCTTCTTAACATTTTTATGTACTTTCTGAAGGTCTGTTTTCCCACTCCAGACTGTAAGAAAGGACAACGATATTTATTGTCTCTGGTATCCACTAGTACATATCCAGCACCTAGAAAAGGCTTGGCACACAAGGAGCACTGTTTGTTGAATGAATGGATGTCTATATAAACTGGTCTTAAAAAGAGGAGTTGGGGGCCGGGGAGGGTAAGGTGTGCCAGATCCTTAGGAGAATGAATAAAACAGTATCAGGGAAATTAGGCTAAGGACGACTCCTTGAAGCCTAATGGTGAAGGGGCCTTAAATCTAAGAATTCGTGTCTGGTGGCAGTGCAGATGTGCTTGGGAGTTTGGTGGGACAAGGACTGTAAGATATAAAGACAAGGAGGGCACTGGGACACTTGGCTGGCTCAGTCGAAGAGCATGCAACTCTTGATCTCAGGGTTGGGTTTGAGCACCATGCTGTATGTAGAGATCATTTAAAACAAAACAAAACAAAACAAAACAAAACCAACAAAAAAACCCCAAGAAGGTCGGTTACTGCACCAATACAGGCGGGAGACACCTCTTCCTCATTCCTGCGGGCAGTTACCATGGCTCACTTTGGGCTGTCACAAGCCTTTGTACATTCCTGCCACATTGGCTAGGACTGGGTCTTAACATGCCTACCACCTGGCATAGGGTAAAAAAGTTATCTCAAAGCATAAGGGTAAAAAATAAAGTTATCTCAAAGCATTTGATATAAAAACCAAAACCAGAACCTTACTTCATCTCTCACGGGGTTCTTTAAAAGATTAAATGATATATCGGAGTTAGGGAGCTTAGCAAAATTCCTGGATGACAGCAAACGCTCAGTTGATGTTATTAGTTGCCAATCCACAGGGACAAACGGTTTCTCTTGTCTCCAGGTTCTCGTGTTGCCAACTCCCTTGTTAGAGTTCAACAGAATTACCTAGTGGGTGCTGCGGTCCCGGGTGGGTTTCTCCGTCCGGATATCAAGATAAAGGCACCAACTAAAAATGGCGACCTCTAAACCATCCGAGGGCGTCAATTACCGGTAGTGCTAGCGATATATATGACATGCGGAGACGGAAAGAAGCAGCAAGGGCAGGGCTCGTAACACCTGGGTAGAAGGCGAAGGGCTCGCCCACGCTGCCACTCAACCTCAAGCAAGAAAAAACACAACGGCCGGAGCTGAGCAACAGCCTAGCACCCCGACCACGTGTCAGAGGGCAATCTGCGCCTGCGCAAGCCAGGCGCGCGCCCGCCGGCCGGAAGAGCCGCGCGTTTCCGGGTTGGAGGCGGGGAGCGGTGCCGGAAGTACTCGGGGAGGGCCGAGCAGTCGGACCGGCTGCTGAGACGAACGCTTCACTGGGGCAGTCTCCGCATATCATGGGGAGATAGACGCTGCTGCCTGTGAGTCTTGGGCCCTGGCAGTTGAGGAAGAAGAGCGGGAGGAGGGAGTCAGGACCCAGACCCACAGTGGGTCAGTGTTTGAAGAACTAGATTGTGGAGGAGACCGGGTTGTGCGAGGAATCAGGCTGTTGGGACGGGACTGAGGGGAACGGGGCTCGGAGAAGACGCGGCTGTGGGGACCCGGGCTGTAGACGGGACTTAGGAAACGGGGACGGGTGTGAGTTCTCCGGCACCTGCGGGAAAGCGGTGTGAGAGGGACAGGATTGTGAAGACCCGTGCTCCTAAGAGGAGAGGGTCGGAGAGGAAAGGGGCGTGAAGACACGGGCTTCCGAAAGGTAAAAGCGGAGCTGTGAGGACTTGGGCTCCTAAGACAGAAGCGGGACAGTGAAGATCCAGGCTCCTAAGGAGTCAGAAACAGTGCAGCGAAGACTTAGGTTCCTGAGGGGCAGAGCACTCAAGAGAACACTTGGGTTTGGAAGGAACAGCAGCGGGCAATGAAGACGGGCTTCTGTGGGGACGGGAATCAGGGCTTGGAGACTCCGAAGTACCTGAGGGAACAGGGCTGTGAGGACCCGAGCTCCCCAAAGCGGAGAGTATGAGGGGCCATGGCAGCGAGATCAGATTCCAAGGGAAAGGGAGAGAGTTTGGAAAAGATCTAGTGATCTATTTTTTTCTCACATACTCTGAATCCAGAGTGGTAAAGGATGTATTCGGGGGAAGAAGACCCTTCCTTCGCGCTGCCTGCTTGGCTTTTGGCAGGCTTTTCTTGTGTCAGATACTTTATCTAGGAAAGACCCATGCAAGCATCTTCGTTTTCTGCTTCATTCTTGTCGAAGCTCTGATGTGAAGTCGAAACCGTTTGAACTCAGTTATATACTTGATAAGTGCTTTAAATACCATTCCATCCAACCCTAATTGAGCACAGATCTCTGCATCTCAAATCAAAGAATGTTAGAGATGGGAGGACAGGATGGCCCAGAAAGATAATCTTTTTTAAACTCCTGTTTTATATGTAAAGAGGCTAAGGTCCAAAGAGGGTATAGGATCACAGTGAGGTAATGATTGATTAGATCATAATTTTGACATAGTACCCTGCTGTGTCTAGCAAATAGGAGGTACATGGCTAATATCCTTGAAAACATGCTTCTAGAATCTTTACTTTAACCTCAAACTCAAGAGGGAATTTTTTTTTACAAATTTAGTACTTTATTTTGAGGCTTGTTAGTGTATTGACATCAGTACAGTGAATGTCACTTAACCAGTTAGGGAACCTTTAAACGAAGCCCTCCCCCCCCCCAAATATAGTAAGCAGTTTAGAAAGTTGCAGATAAATAAGTTGTATCCTGTATTTTTAGTATAGGCATTTACTGGAGATGGCTGCTTTTATTTTATTTTCTGGTTTTTTTTCTTTTTCTTTTCTTTCTTTCTTTCTTTCTTTCTTTCTTCCTTCCTTTCTTTCTTTTTTTTTTTTTTAAGATTTCTTACTTATTTGAGAGAGAGAGAGCAAGCACAAGCAGGGGGAGCGGCAGAGGGAGCAGGAGAAGCAGGCTTCCCGCTGACCAGGGAGCCTGATTTCAGCTCCATCCCAGAACCCTGGAATCATGACCTGAGCCGAAGGCAGGCGCTTTAACCAACTGAGCACCCCTGCCCTCGCCCCAGATGGCTGCTTTTCAATAAGAATGTCAAAGATACTTAGACGAGTCACTTCCCTTCAATAATATCTTTGACTGAAACCTACTCAGACTAATCAGGCACCACCATAAGCACTTTCAAATATTAAATCATTTAATTACACTTACAGCCCCACAAGTTAGATATTGTTCAGTTCCTTGCCTGAAAATATGGTACTAAACCCATGTTATGTGTTTGACTTTGTTCTACTTTTCTAAGTGAATTCCTCTCCATGTATCAGTTTGCTCATCAACAAAATAGAAGTAACACTTACACAAAATATATCATTGAATGAAAGCCCCTTAAGACTTCTCTTTATGTGAATTACTATAATTTGTTAGGGTACTTGTATAGTATAGTATTTGAGAACTAAATTTATGTGTGTGGTTTTTTTTTAAGATTTTATTTATTCATTTGACAGCAAGAGAGGGAACACAAGCAGGGGGAGTGGGAGAGGCAGAAGCAGGCTTCCCACTGGACATGGAGGGCCCCATCCCAGGACCCTGGGATCATGACCTGAGCCAAAGGCAGAGGCTTAACGACTGAGCCACCCAGGCGCCCTGTTTTTCTGTGTTTTTAAATAAGAATAGATATTTAAGATAGGAAAATGGGACCTGAATAGAACTTCTCCTCACAATGGGCTAAGATATATTTATTTTTAAATTTAGATTTTAAATTTAGGAGACCAAGAGAGACCAACTTGAAGAACAAGGACCTAAATTGGATTAACTTTACATTTAATTGTAACGTGAACTAGATGATCAGGGAGATTGCTAACTAGTTGAAACTATGATTTGTTCCCAAAGAGTTAGTTTATATTGTTTGCAAGTGCCTCTACTGTTTGCAAGTGATCAAAACTTACACCAAATCATGAAATAAAGCATGCCCATGCTACCATTTTAAAGGCCTTGATGGTTTAACTAATGATAATTTATTTCTGAGTTAATATCCTCATCTACATTTGCAAAATGTACTTATTCACTCATTTGTGGCTCTAGCATTGAGTTATAATAGTATTTCAAAGTACCTGTTCAGAAAATCATTGTGTTAGAGCACATATGAACATAGAACATACTACTTTTGATCTGCAGTCTTCATGGAAAGCCCCAAAATACTTTGGAGACAATATACCAGCAGTGGTTAGGGTCTGTACTGTGAAACAGCTGTGCTGGATGCAGAAGACAAACCAAAATCAGTACATATGGACTTAATCTAAAATCTTAAACTAATTCTTAGAGCCAGAAGGGACTTTAAAATCTGTCTGATCCTACTCTTAATTATAGATGTAGAAACTCTGGTTAAAGGGAGCTCACATAACTCAGTGGCAGAAGTAGAATGATACCCAACCCTCCTGACTTGGATCTGCCCTGTGCCATAGTACCCCTCATCAGCCTCCTGTGGACCATTTACCACTACCATTTTTTTCAGTCACTTTTTTTTAAATGTCTGTAGTCAGAAAAACGGTTATAGGGTGGCACCAACACATGCTACAATCGGAAAATCTTCTAGTTTTATTTTTTATTTTTTTAAAACATTTTGTTTATTTGACAGAGAGAGAGGGAGAACACAAGCAGGGGGAGTGGGAAAGGGAGAAGCAGGCTTCCTGCCAAGCAGGGAGCCTGATGTGGGCCTTGATCCCAGGACCCCAGGATCATGACCTGAGCTGAAGGCAGATGCTTAACGACTGAGCCACCCAAGCGCCCAATCTTTTAGTTCTAATACACTGGTTTTTATAACTAAGATTTAGAAGAGGAGCACATATTTATTATATAACATTAGCAGACACATTTATTTGTACTTTCCATGTGCCAGGCACTCTTCTAAGTGCTTTAGATTAATAAACTCACACTTTGTGATTAACTCAGTTTTTCAGATGAGGAAATTGAGGCATAAAGAGATTAGATAACTTGCTCAGGGACATAAAGCTAATTAATAAGTGGCAGAGTCAGTACTTGAACCCAGACACTGGCACCAGACTCCATGCCTTCAACCACTGTATTGTACTGCCTTTCTGTTAAGTCAAAACCACCTGAATAGGACCAAACTAGTCAAAAAATTAGTGGGAGGGCGCCTGGGTGGCTCAGTAGGTTAAAGCCTCTGCCTTCAGCTCAGGTCATGATCTCAGGGTCCTGGGATCGAGGCCTGCATCGGGCTCCCTGCTCAGCAGGGAAGGGAGTCTGCTTCCTCCTCTCTCTGCCTGCCTCTCTGCCTACTTGTAATCTCTCTTTGTTAAATAAATAAAATCTTTAAAAAAAATTAGTGGGAAAAAGATCCCGTGTTTCCATTCTTTTCAAGTTTTACAGAATGCAATTAATTGATTCTTTCTGGGTTTTGTTTTTGTTTTTGTTTTTTAGGCTGGGAAATATGAGTTCATTTAGGTACATGTAGAAGCCAGTGAGGAGAGAAACAGGTGGAAAACCCAGTCATTAGGTGAAGTCATGTACCATATGACTTCATTTTATGCCATTAGCCTGGCAGTCCCCTTCACTCCAGTATTTTGTTTAAATAATTCCTAAACATTTCAGAAATGAAAGGGTTTTAGAAACAATCTGGTCTTTTACTCCCCTATTCTCTTCACCTAAGAAAAAAATCTTGGTTGGGGGAACGAGGGGGGTGGGTGGCTCACTCAGTCAGAAGAGCTTGCAACTCTTGATCTCAGGTTTCTAAGTTCAAGCCCCAATATTGGGTGTAGAGTATACTTAGAAAGAAAATCTTAAAAAGAAAAATCTGTTATGGAACAGGTGTCTAGAAAACGCCACGGTCTTATAACTACTACAAGCTATCTCCCCATCTCCTACCCTGTAAAAAATCAGATACTCTTAATACAGTAATAGGGTTGCAACTGGATTTCTGTTTGAGGTACAAGCTGTTAAAAGGAAAAGCAGTTAGGGCTTGTTATCCTCAGCCTATCAACCACAGTTTAAATGTAACTGGTAAGGGGGAGGGAGGATAGGCTTGGTATTTAATTGAACTCCCAGCCACACAATCTTGTTTTGATAAAATTACTAAATAACTTTTACTGTAAATCACTAGGGTGTGGACTTTCTGGACTTATTTTGTAACTCCTAGCATGTGATTTCCACATAGGTGTTAATAAGGGTTTACTATTATAATTGTTCTCCCAAACTGTCCCACCGTTAATGCCTGTTTTTACATAGCCATACTTCCTATTTCTTGGCATCCCAAGTAAGTGAGAATTAGAAATTTGAGTAGCCCAAATGCAACCATGGTATATTATGTAATGGAATTCAGGTTATTTACAGTCACTTCATCCCATTGTGCTTCATCAATGCTCCATTGTCAGCATCATCCACAATTGGACTTGATGAAAGTTGTTAGTAAACAAGTAATTTGGATGTAGAGGCATTGACCACTTCAGAATGGTTGTGATGTTTTGTTTTTAAATTTCCATACCAAAAATCCACCCTTTTGGGAGTACAGTTCTATGAGTTGTGACAAATGCATACTGTCATGTAAGCACCATAACACTGCTACCTAACAGTTCCACCACCTCCAGGGGTCCGTTCATGGTGTTCCTTTGTAGTCCAACCCTAGCATTCTAAGCCACTGGCAACCACTAATCTGTTTTCTCCATTCATATAGCTTTGCCTTTTCCACAGTGTCATATAAATGGAATCATACAGTAAGTAGCCTTTGAGTCTTGCCTCTTTCACTTAAGATATGCATTCGAGATTATCCACGTTGTTGCATGTATCAGTAGTTGTTCCTTCCTATTGCTGAGTAGTAGTCCATTGTATGGATGTATATTCATAGTTTATCCATTCACCAGTTGAAGGAAATCTGGATTGTTTCCAGTTTTTGGCAGTTATAATATTGCTGTAAACATTCATGTACTGATTTTTGTGTGAATATGTTTTCATTTCTTTAGGATAAATAACTAGGAGTGGGATTGCTGGGTCATATGGTAAGTATATATTTAACTTTATAAGAAACTGCCAAACTAGGGTGCCTGGCTGGCTCAGTCATTTAAGCGTCTGCCTTCAATTCAGGTCATGATCCCAGGATCCTTAGATCAAGTCCTGACTCAGACTCGCTGCTGAGGAGGGAGTCCGCTTCTACCTCTGCTCCTCCACCCCACTTGTGCTCTGTCACTCTCTCTCTGTCTGAAATAAATAAATAAGATCTTTATTTATTTTTTTTAAAGATTTTATTTATTTATTTCACAGCGGGAGAGAGATCACAAGGAGGCAGAGAGGCAGGCAGAGAGAGATGGGGAAGCAGGCTCCCTGCTGAGCAGAGAGCCCGATGTGGGCCTCGATCCCAGGACCCTGAGATCATGACCTGAGCGGAAAGCAGAGGCTTTAACCCACTGAGCCACCCAGGTGCCCTAAATAAGATCTTTAAAAAAAAAAAAAGAATTAAAAAAAAAAAGTTTGCCAAACTGTTTTCCAAAGACATTGCACCATTTTACACATTCACACAGAAATGTATGACAGTTTGAGTTGCTCAACATCCTCTCCAGGGCTTGTCGATCTTTTAAAAATTTTAATTATTCTAATAGTATTTAGTACTCATTTCCCTAATTGCATTTCCCAGATGACTAATGATACTGAGAATCTTTTCATGTGTTTATTTGCCATCTGTATATCTTAGGTGAAAGATCTGTTCAGATTTTTTGCCCATTTTTTAAATTGGTCTGTTCTCTTATTGTTGAATTTTGAGAGCTCTTTATATATCCTGCATCCAAGTTGTTTGTCAGATACATGATTTGTAAATATTTTCTCTTAGTTTATGACTTGTCTTTATTTTCTTTTGTGGAGCAGGAGTTTACATTTTGATTAAGTCCACTTTTTTCTTTTTTTGGTAGAAAATCTACATTTGGGTGGCTCAGTTGATTAAATGACTGCCTTCGGTCAGGTCCTGATCCTGGAGTCCTGGGATCAAGTCCTGTGTCAGGCTTCCAGCTCCACAGGGAGTCTGCTTCTCCCTCTGACCTTCTCCTCTTTCATGCTCTCTCTCTCGCTCTCACTCTTTCTCTCAAATAAATAAAATCTTTTTTTAAAATCTACATTTTTTGTTCTTTTCTCTTTAGGATTTTATTTATTTATTTGACAGAGAGAGACACCACAAGTAAGGGGAGCGGGGGAGGGAGAAGCAGGTTTCCTGTTGAGCAGGGACCCTGATGGGGAGCTCAATCCCAGGACCCTGGGATCATGACCTGAGCCAAAGGCAGATGCTTAATGACTGAGCCACCCAAGGCCCCTGATTAAGTCCACTTTATCAGTTTCTTTCTTTTGTAGATTGTGCTTTTGGTGCTATAGCTAAGATTCCTGCCCTGACCCAAAGTTATGAAGATTTTTTTCCCTATGCTTTCTTTCTTTTTTTTTTTTTAAAGATTTTACTTATTTATTTGACACAGAGAGAGATTACAGTAGACAGAGAGGCAGGCAGAGAGAGAGGAGGAAGCAGGCTCCCTGCCGAGCAGGGAGCCTGATGTGGGGGCTGGATCCCAGGACCCTGGGATCATGACCTGAGCTGAAGGCAGAGGCTTTAATCCACTGAGCCACCCACGCGCCCCTTCCCTATGCTTTCTTGTAAAAGTTTCATAGTTTTACATTTTTAATTTTAAGTCTGTGATCAGTTTTGAGTTTATTTTTATATAAGATGTGAGATACAGATCAAGGTTCATTTTTGTTGCTACTGCTATATATATATTTTTTAAGATTTATTTATTAGGGAGAGCGAGAGAGTCTGTGCCCATGCATGTGATATAGGGGAGAGGCAGACGGAGAGGGAGAGAAAGAATCTCAAACAGACTCCTTGCTGACTGCAGAGCCCAACATGGGGCATGATCCCTTTACCTTGAGATCATGACCTGAGCTGAAATCAAGAGTTGATCACTTAAGTGACTGAGCCATCCAGGAGCCCTATTTTTTGTTATATTTTGAAAACAGATGGGCGCCTGGGTGGCTCAGTGGGTTGGGGCCTCTGCTTTCGGCTCAGGTCGTGATCTCAGCGTCCTGGGATCGAGGCCCGCATCGGGCTCTCTGCTCAGTGGGGAGCCTGCTTCCTCCTCTCCCTGTCTCTCTGCCTGCCTCTCTGCCTACTTGTGATCTCTCTCTCTGTGTCAAATGAATGGATGAAATCTTTAAAAAAAAAAAAAAGAAAAAAGAAAACAGTTGTCAGAATTACCTACTTTTTCAGAGGAAACAAACCAAATAGTACTTTAATTCTTTTTTCATAGCTAACATATACATGTGGAACAGAATTTGGGGTATACGATGAAAAATAAATCTTCTTCAGCCTTGGTCCAGTAGGCCACCCAGATACTACCATTCCCCTCCCCCAGTTTGTTATGTATCTTTCCAGGAATAATTTATGCATTTACAATTATATGTCTTTTAATAAATGATAACAAATTATGCTCACTCTTCTGTATCTTGCATTTTCAATGAACAGTGTATTTTTTAAAAGTTTTTTAAGATTTTATTTGTTTGATAGAGAGATCACAAGTAGACAGAGGCAAGCAGAGGGAGAGGGGGAAGCAGCTTCCCAGCTGAGCAGAGAGCCCGATGTAGGGCTCAATCCCAGGACCCTGAGATCATGACCTGAGCCGAAGGCAGAGGCTTAACCCACTGAGCTACCCAGGCACCCCTGAACAGTGTATTTTATTTTTTTTTTAAGATTTTATTTATTTATTTCACAGAGGGAGAGAGATCACAAGGAGGCAGAGAGGCAGGCAGAGAGAGAGGGGGAAGCAGGATCCCTGCTGAGCAGAGAGCCCGATGTGGGCCTCGATCCCAGGACCCTGAGATCATGACCTGAGCCGAAAGCAGAGGCATTAACCCACTGAGCCACCCAGGCGCCCTGAACAGTGTATTTTAGAGGTCATACATGAGCTTCCTCATTTTTTGAGGATTCTACCCATCCATTTGAGAGAGTGAGAGAGAGAGAGAGAGAGAGTGCATGTACATGAGCAGGGGAAGGGAGAGGGAGAAGCAGATTCCCCTGCTGAGTAGGGAGCCCAACATGGGGCTTGATTCCAGGACCCCAGGATCATGACCTGAGCCGAAGGCAGATGCCTAACTGACTGAGCCACCCAGGTGCCCCCTTCCTTGTTTTTGAAAACATCTGTATTGAGATGCTATTCACATGTCATACAATTCACCATTATCAGATGTACAGTTCAGTGGCTTTTTTGTATACTCACGTTTGTGCAACCATCACCATAATCTAATTTAGATTATTTTTATCCCCTCTAAAATAAATCCTCTACCATTAGCAGTCAGTCCCTATCCCTTTCCCCCACTCTTCAGCCCTGGCAACCACTAATCTACTTTCTGTATCTATAGATTTGTCTATTTTGTCCAGAATAATTTCATATAAAATATAAATGTCCATTTATATGTCATATAAATGGAATCATGTACATGTGGCCTTTTCAACTAGATTCTTTCATTTATTTTTTTTTTACTTTTTAAAAATGTTTTATTTATTTAAGTAATCTCTATACCCAGCCTGGGTCTCAAACTCATGACCCCCAGATCAAAAGTCACATGCTCTTCCAACTGAGCCAGGCAGGCAGCCCTGGATTCTTTCATTCAGCTTAATATTTTCTTTTTTTTTTCTTTAAAGATTTTATTTATTTATTTGACACACAGAGAGAGATTACAAGTAGGCAGAGAGGCAGGCAGAGAGACAGGGAGAGGAGGAAGCAGGCTCCCTGCTGAGCAGAGAGCCTGATGCAGGCCTCGATCCCAGGACACTGAGATCATGACCTGAGCCGAAGGCAGAGGCTTTAACCCACTGAGCCACCCAGGCGCCCAAGCTTAATATTTTCAAGAGTCTTATTCTTTTTCAACATATTTCATTTTGTGGTTATACCCTAATTTATTTAACTATATCACTTTTTTTTTTTAAGATTTAATTTATTTATTTGACAGAGAGAGACCCAGTGAGAGAAGGAACACAAGCAGGGGGAGTGGGAGAGGGAGAAGCTGGCTTCCTGCTGAGCAGGGAGCCCAAATCAGAGCTGTATCCCAGAACCCTGGGATCATGACCTGAGCTGAAGACAGATGCCCAAGGACTGAGCCACCTAGGCGCTCTCACTTGTTTTTTTTTTAAGATTTTATTCATTTATTTGACCGAGAGACACAGCGAGAGAGGGAACACAAGTAAAGGGAGTGGGAGAGGAAGAAGCAGGCTTCCTGCTGAAGATGGGCTCGATTCCAGGACTCTGGGATTATGACCTGAGCTGAAGGCAGACGCTTAACCAACTGAGCTACCCAGGCGCCCCTAACTATGTCACTTTTGATGGACATTTAAGTTGATATTCCTCATATGTATAGTTTTCTATTTACATAGATGTCCAACTATAATATAAATTGCTAAAGATGAAACTATGGGATCAAAACAATATATGCTTTTCTTTTTTATTTTTTAGAGAGAGCATATGCGTGAGTGGGGAGGGGAGGGGCAGAGGAAGAATGAGAGAGAGAATCTTAAGCAAACTCTATGCAATATGGGGCTTTTTCTTACGACCCTGAGATCATGACCTGAACCAAAATCAAGAGCTGGATGCTCAACCGACTGAGCCACCAAGGTGCCCCAATACATCCTTTTCTAATTTTGGTAGATACTGCCAAGTAGCCTTTTGTAGAGACCTAACTAATTTATATCCACCCCACCCCCAACTCCAACGACATGTGAAATGACTATTTCTCTATAAAACTTTCAAACAGTATGTATAAAACTTTTTCATCATTGCCAAAGGAGGAATAGTTTTAAATTTTTTTTTTAGATTATTTATTTATTTATTTGACAGAGAGACACAGCGAGAGAGGGAACACAAGCAGGGGGAGTGGGAGAGGGAGAAGCAGGCTTCCCGCCGGGCAGGGACCCTGGGATCATGACCTGAGCTGAAGGAAGTCGCTTACCCAACTGAGCCACCCTGGCGCCCCTTAATTTGTGTTTTTATTATGAGTGAAAATAAGGATCATTTCATTACTTTAAGAGCTATTTGAGTTTCTTGTACTGTCATTTTTTGTTGTTTTTGCAATTTTTCTTTAGGGGTTGTTGGGTGCTTATTGATACATAGGTATTTTTTATATGTAAAAGAAATTAGTCCTTTGTCTTTGATACATATTGCATATATTTTTGCGAGTTTGTCTTTTGCCCTTTATTATGTTTGTTACCATGCAGACATTTTCATTTTTATTTAAAAATTTATTTATCTATTTATTTTTCAGTTTTTTTAAAGAGTTTTTTTTAAGATTTTATTCATTTGAGAGAGATACAGAGACAGAGACAGAGCACAAGCAGGGGAGAGGCAGAGGGAGAGGAAGAAGCAGACTCCCCGCCAAGCTGGGAGCCCGACATGGGGCTCGATCCTCAGACCCTGGGATCATGACCTGAGCCAAAGGCAGACGCTTAACATCTGAGCCACCCAGGAGCCCCTATTTTTCAGATATTTTTATTTGTATGTAATTAAACGTGTCAGTCTTTTACGACTCCCAAGTCATCTTTAGAAGGGCTTCTCTTTTCTTTTAAGATTTATTTATATATCTTAGAGTGAGAAAGAGACCAAGCAAGTGTGAGTAGGGGGGAGGGGATGGCAGGGGCAGAGGGAGAGGGAAAAAGAGAAACCCAAACAGACTCCACTTGGAAC
The DNA here is from genome assembly GCA_002007465.1 of Ailurus styani. Classification (NCBI taxonomy): domain Eukaryota; kingdom Metazoa; phylum Chordata; class Mammalia; order Carnivora; family Ailuridae; genus Ailurus; species Ailurus styani. The sequence goes on along the minus strand of LNAC01000035.1, from coordinate 2,671,950 downwards.
CTGATGTGAGACTCCTTCCCACAACCCCGAGTTCACGACCTGAGCCAAAATCGTGAGTCAGATGCTTAACTGAATGAGACATCCAGGTACCCCAAAAGTGTTTTTCACTCACTGCTGAGAATAATTTTTTTTAATTTTAAAAAATTGAGATAATTGGGCGCCTGGGTGGCTCAGTGGGTTAAAGCCTCTGCCTTCTGCTCAGGTCATGATCTCAGGGTCCTGGGATCGAGGCCCGCATCGGGCTCTCTGCCCAGCAGGGAGCTTACTTCCTCCTCTCTCTCTGCCTGCTGCCTCTCTGCCTACTTGTGATCTGATCTCTCTCTCTGTGTCAAATAAATAAATAAAATCTTAAAAAAAAATTGAGATAATTGTAGATTTATGTGTAGTTGTAAGAAATAATGCTTTGCTCAGTTTTCCCCAATGGTACATTTTGCAAAACTGCTGTCTATTATGACTATCAGGATATTCACATTGATATAATCTACCAGTCTTGTTCAGATTTACTTGTATCCATTTACTTGTATTCAGTTATGGATGTATGTGGATTAAGTCCTATACAACTTAGTCACTTTTTTTTTTTTTTGACAGAAAGAGAGAGATTACAAGCAGGCAGAGAGGCAGGCAGAGAGAGAGGAAGTAGCAGGCTCCCTGCTGAGCAGAGGGCCTGATGTGGGCCTGGATTCCAGGACCCTGAGACCATGACCTGAGCCAAAGGCAGAGGCATTAACCCACTGAGCCACCAAGGCGCCCTACAACTTAGTCACTTTTATAGGTTCTTTTATCCATCTTCACATTCCATGAATGATTCCATCACAAAGGTCCCTCATTTTGCCCTTTTATAACCACATCTGCTTCCCTGCCACCCAGCCCCTGACAACCTCATTAATCTGTCCTCTATTCCTAAAATTTTATCATTTCAAAGATGTTCTATAAATGTACTCTTAAAAAAAAGATTTTATTTAGTTGAAAGAGTTTTTCCGTTTTGTCTTCATGTCTTTTTAGGCTCCTCTGTGACAGCACATGTGTAGATTTTTTTAAGAAACTGCAAACCGGGGCGCCTGGGTGGCTCAGTGGGTTAAAGCCTCTGCTTTCAGCTCAGGTCATGATCTCAGGGCCCTAGGATCGAGGCCCATATCGGGCTCTCAGCTCAGCAGGGAGCCTGCTTCCCCCTCTCTCTCTGCCTGCCTCTCTGCCTACTTGTGATCTCTCTCTCTCTGTGTCAAATAAATAAATAAAATCTTTAAAAAAAAAAAATCTGCAAACCGTTTTACAAAGTTTCCATTCCTACTGGCAGTGTACTAGTGATTCAGTTTCTCTGTATCCTTGTCAGCATTTGGTTCTATCACCGTGTTTTATTTTAGTCATAGTTGTGTGGTTTTATCTCATTGCAGGTTTAATTTCCCTTTTTTTTTTAAGATTTTATTTTATTTATTTATTTGACACAGAGAGGGAGATCACAAGTAGGCAGAGAGGCAGGCAGAGAGAGGAGGAAGCAGGCTCCCCGCTGAGCAGGGAGCCCGATGTGGGCCTCGATCCCAGGACCCTGAGATCATGACCTGAGCTGAAGGCAGAGGCTTTAACCCACTGAGCCACCCGGGCACCCTAATTTGCCTTTTTTTTTAAATGACTAATGATATTGAACATCTTTTCGTGTGCTTCATTTCCCGTCTGTATGTCCTCTTTGGTGAAATGTCTGGTTGTGTCTTCTCTCCATTTTGTGATTGAATTACTTAAAAAAAGAACTTGAGTTTTGAGAGTTCTTTATACATTATAGATACTAGTTTGTTTTTTTAAAGATTTTATTTATTTGACACAGAGAAAGACAGTGAGAGAGGGAACACGAGCAGAGTAGTGGGAGAGGGAGAAGCAGGCTTCACACAGTGCAGGGAGCCCAATGCGGGGCTCTATCACAGGACCGTGGGATCATGACCTGAACTGAAGGCAGACACCTGACTGAGCCACCCAGGCACCCCTAGATACTAGTCTTTTTTGGATATGTAGTTTGTAAATATTTTCTCCTACTCTGTAGCTTGTCTTTTCATCCTTTTCACATGGGACTTTCACTGAAGAAACTTTTTTAATTTGATGAGGGCCAGTTTATCAGTATTTCCTTTTACTGATTGTGCATTTGGTGCCAAGTCTAAGAATTCCGCCTAGTAGAGCCCAAAGATTTTCTCCTGTTTTTCCTTAAAGTTTTATAGTTGTACATTTTACATTAAAGTCTGTGATTCATTTTGAGTTAGGTTTTGTACAAAGTGAGAGGTTTAGATTTCAGAATATTTTTAAGTCTCCTATATTCTAGTATATTATTTTATATTTAAGGTTTAAATATTTGATCCATCTGAAATAGAGGAGTGTAGGGGCCCCTGGGTGGCTCAGTCAGTTAAGCATCTGCCTTCGGCTCATGTCATGATCCTAGGGTCCTGGAATCAAGCCCTGTGTCGGGCTTCTTGCTCAGTGGAGAGCCTGCTTCTCCTTCTCCTCTTCCAATCCCCCTGCTTATGTTCTCTGGGTCTTTCTCTCTGTCAAATAAATTAAATATTTTTTAAAAATGAAATAGAGGAGTGTGTGAAGGGAGGAATATATATACCCCTCTGATTCCAAATACTTAAATTTTAAACATGAAACTCGATCTTTTCCAGATGCACTCATATACCATCATTTATTCAATGATCTATCTTTTCCCTATTGATAAATACTATGAACATTAGCATATAGGTTTGCATGGCATCACAAGTTTTCATTTTTCTGGGTTAATTGCCTGGAGTGTAATCCTTTACTTATTTGGGGAGGGGTGCAGGAGATTTGATTTATTGTCCTTAATTGTGGTATAATTTCTATATAGTTAAATGCACAGATCTTAAATATTCAGTGTGATGAATTTGACATTGTATAAATCCATATAATCATCACCCACATGAATATGGTATTTTATTTTATTTTTTAAAATATTTTATTTATTTATTTGAGAGAGAGAGAGAGCAGGAGAGGGGAGAAGGTCAGAGGGAGAAGCAGACTCCCCATGGAGCTGGGAGCCTGATGCGAGACTCGATCATGGGACTCCGGGATCATGACCTGAGCCGAAGGCAGTTGCTTAACCAACTGAGCCACCCAGGTGCCCTGAATATGGTATTTTAAATCCAACCAAATAAACGTACAGTCTAGGAAACCAAGGGTAGTGTCAGTCTGGTAATGAGTGTCTGGTTATCATCTGCTTTGTTTTGTTTTGTTTTAATGGAAGAAGTAGCTCGCTTTCCCAGAATTACTGAAAATGCAGAAGTGTTGTTTGCTTCTCAACAAAACAGTAAAGTGCAGTCTAATTTCTGAGGGAGAAACTTTGATTTTTCTTACAATGTACAGATTTCCCTTATTTCATTAGTAGCTATTGGAGCTATTCCGTAAGGCTTATTCCTAATTTGATAAATGATTATTCCTATTTGGTGCTGTGTAGATAGGCTGTGTTTTTGTCTACAGGCCTTATTAGAGAAATTCCCATTATATGGAAATCTCTGCTACAAAAAGAGCCTTCTGCTTATTTTGAGCGATACCCAGTACTATTTGGGAAGCCCCTTGAAGGTGTGGGAATGTTACTTGAAAGATATAATGTTCAGTATGGTGAACATACTGATAATCTTTAATAAGGCTCTTTCATAACTTGCTGTGGGGGAATAGTTTGGTTTTATAATATTACAGAACTTAACAATCTTTCCCTATCCTGATTTTTTCTGTTTGTGACATTTGTGGGTAAGGGAAAAGGAGGCATATGGTTAGAAAACAAACAGTGATCCTGATGCTCTGCTGTCCCCTCAGCTGACTCTTGGCCAACAAGTTTCTCTTGGTCACTTAACCAGTAAGTAGTTAGTTGCTTTAATTTATTTACTTTTGAGGATTTTTTTTTAAGATTTTATTTATCCATTTGACAGAGAGAGACAGCGAGAGAGGGAACACAAGCAGGGGGAGTGGGAGAGGGAGAAGCAGGCTTCCCGCTGAGCAGGGAGCCCGATGCAGGGCTCCATCCCAGGACCCTGGGATCTTGACCCGAGCTGAAGCCAGACGATTAACGACTGAGCCACCCAGGCGCCCCTTATTTTTAAAGATTTTATTTACTTGAGGGAGAGAGAGCACAAGTTGGGGGAGAGGCAGAAGGAGAGGGAGAAGCAGACTCTCCACTGAGCAGGGAGCCCAATGCAGGACTTGATCAACGACCCTGGGATCGTGACCTCAGCCGAAGGCAGACTCTTAATGGGCTGAGCCACCCAGGCACCCCATTAGTTGCTTTTATTAAGGGCAAACCAGGAAAGGTCATTTCTCATATTAGAGAGTTAGACAATTTGTTGTGGAGAAACACAGCAATAGGGGGCAAGAATTGACAGGTGCAGATACTCATTTAGGTTGCTAAGCTTCACCAAGTTCTGAAAACCACTGTCATGATTCCTGCCGGTTTGTTCACAGTTTTGGCCAATGAAGTTTTCATGTGCTGCTGGCTTATCCCTAACAATAAAACATTGTTTTATTGGAAGAGAATCTATATTACTATAATCGTCATTAATTAATTTTAGAAGTTGTGTATGAAAGAGATGGAGATGTTTTTCTCAGTGTGCAGTAGGAATAAGGAGACAAGAATAAGGATATGTTTCTCCACATCCGGTTTGCTTGGATCCTGGTCAGTGAAGATGTGCCAGGCCACGCAGCTAAAGTGGTGCTGTGGCAAGGGTGGTGCTTGATGCCAATTGTTCATTTACAGGTAGCTTTTGAAAATGGCTGCCTCTCATTTCACCGGGCTCACAGCCGTTGCTGATGTAATTAAAGATCTAGACACTCAGATAGCTGTAAGTAAGCTCGTTGAGGCCACTGTTGGCGGAACTTAGTAAATGTGCTTCTGATCTCTATGACACCAAAGCTGCTGTCCACAGAGTCTATCTCATGACTTTAAAATGTAGGAGTCTTGGCTACTCCGGGCTAGGGACTCTGCATGTACTTAAAGATTGCTAACACTCAGAAAATTTGCTCTTCATGACAAAGAACAGCTTACTTTTAACAGTTGCTAAAACTGTGTTTATTAGACATAGACCTGACACAGATTTAAGCATGTTTTGAAGTGCCAAAATGAACTAATCTGTTTTCTTAAGTTTTGTGACTGGGTTTTAAGTATGTGATTGTGCCATGATTTATTTGAATTTAACATTATTTGCTGTTCAAAAATAATGCATGTAGTATTTAACCAAGTATTCTATTTTTACAAAGTCTTCAAAAATGTCTTACTCATTCTAGTTTATTTTTGTACATAAAATTTCTCATTTCATTTACTTTCTTCCTTATTTTGTGGACTATTTCATTTAGCTTTTGGAGACGAGGTAGTTTCTAAATATGAGGTGAGAGCAATGAACATTCTTCATTTCCTCCATTTTTAATGTGCAGGTATGAAATGGTCATTATCCCAGATATCCTGAAGACCCTTCAAGTCTGACAGACCTTATACAATTTTACTTTCAAACCTTCTTTATTAAAGGTGTTTCGAACAGCTAGTTCTCTTGTTTTCCTTCTACAGTTGATTGGCCTTGGTCCTCACAGCTCCAAAAAGAAACAGGATCTCGATAAGCTCTATGAGCTGAAGTCCAAAGCTCGGCAGATTATGAACCAGTTTGGCCCCTCAGCCCTAATCAACCTCTCCAATTTCTCATCCATAAAACCGGAACCAGCCAGCACCCCTCCACAAGGCTCCATGGCCAATAGCACGACAGTGGTAAAGATACCAGGCACTCCTGGGACAGGAGGGCGTCTCAGCCCTGAAAACAATCAGGTATCATCTCTTACTTTTTGCTCTCCCTAAGCATCTCTTATCTGTTATTTGAACCAGTAGTGCTTTGAGAGATGTCTGTCTCAGATGCTGCCTCTTCCTCCCAGCTGAAAAAGAGTCTTTTCCCTCCTTTGACTTCTAAAGTTCTTTATCAAATTATCATGTACAATGTTTATCAGTGTTTTCTCTGTGATATTTATGTGTGTGTATGTATATGTACATACACTCATACACACACTAACACATGTTGCTTATGACAGGTTTTTATATATGTATATATAAATATATATGCTATATAATTGTTAAATAAAATAGTTAAATAAAATAATAAAATAACTAATGGATTCATTATTCATTATTCCTATAATAAAAGCATTATTGCCTCTGGTCTTTTCTCCTTCTAGTTCATCCAGCTGCTCCATTATTAACTTTCTGCACTGATTCTAAAATATGCCCCCCCATGCCCTCTCTTCCCCACTTTCTGCTCTTGATTGTGATTCTGCCCTCCAGACCCACAAGAGATAAGAAATAAGTATAATCTCTTGTCTCGGGCCTTACAGACTGGATGGAATAGGAGGGAGAAACATTTCAAGAGAATGGGGGGAGGGACTAGCAAAGGTGAATGGGGAGTGTTGGGCAGATAGTTGGGAAGCCAACCTGTGTTGAATGTGGAGTCTGTTGGAGAGGAACAGGAGGTAACATTATATAGGCAGGATTATGGCAGAATATACTGAGCATATACTAATCAATCTTTGAAACTCTTAGTCATTAGACAATCTTTGCAAATATTTAAAGAGGGGTAAGTAACATAATAAAAGTCTTATGTCTTAGGTGGATTATCTTGGCAGTAAGTGGACCAGAAAGGTAGGAAAGGGGGTGGTGGACTAAGGGGAAGACCAAGTATAAGACTTCTGCAGTAAATCAAGACATGGAATGAAGGCTTGCCTTAAGTGGTAATGTAGGATGGATAGATCTGACACATAATTAACAAATATTTATTTTAAAAATTTGTTTCTTCTTTATTTCCAAGATTATACATGCATGCTTATCACAGAAACTTCAGGAATACAGAAGAATAAAGAGCCCATAATTCTACCCCCACCCCAAAATAACTATGGTCAGCATTTTAATATATGTCTTGATTATTGTTTAATGGCATGTGTATGTGACATGACATTTTCTTTGTGAAAGAGGAATCACAGTTGTACACATGTATACAAATATTATACAGGGATGAACACATCTTCCCTGCCATCAGGGAGCTTTCAGCTTATTAAGTCAGAAACAGGCAATTTTATAAATACATGCAGTGACAGAAGGGTGCATGGGGTACAGTAGAGGCCAAAGGAGGAAGTGGTTCCTTTTACCTGGGTGGGCTAGGAAAAGCAGAAAGAAGGCACCATGGACTGAGCAGATAGGAAGAGGGGTGAAAAAACATGTCCAAAGACAGCAGAGGCACAGTACAAGTTAGGTGGTCAGAAAATTACAAATTACTTAATGTAGAGGGAAGGTAAGGCACAGTGAGCACAAGAAGCAGAAATAAACGGACAGATATTGGCCTCTCTTCCACACTGCTCTTTCAGCCTTTATGTAGGGCACTTCTGTGTTAAGAGTATAAGTCTTGGAGTAGGCTGCCAAGTAGGCTGGACTGTTAAGTTTTGGAAAGTAGAAACTAAAGCCAACAAATTGACAGTATTTCTTCATTATAGGATAATGAGGTATTCTGTTTCCTTTATACGTGGCTGAAAAATCTTCTCCCAATTAACTTTAGGTATTGACCAAGAAGAAATTACAAGACTTAGTAAGAGAAGTGGATCCTAATGAGCAATTGGATGAAGATGTGGAAGAGGTAAGATGGAGTTGGGCACCCCACAGTCTGTGTCCCTGAGAGCTAAGACTTCAGAGGCAGACAGATCTGAATTTGAATCTTGGCTCTGCCACTTACCAGCTTTGGAGCTGTGCACATGTAGCTTTTTGAAACTCAGCTTCCTCTTGTGTTGGTAGGGTGTGGTGTTATTTACCGACAGGATTATTGTGAAGGTCTCTTGGAATGACTTCTACAAATCACCTGGGAGAATGCCTAGCACTTTATACCTAGCAGCTGCTGCTACTTTTCCTTGGTGAAAAGGGCTCTGTTTGCTGCTCGTAGGCAATCACTTTCAACAATTTTAGTTGTTTCTACAATATTCCTCCATATTTCTAAGTAATACAGTTAAACAGATATTCTTTGGTTGCTGTCTGTTGACTTCCTATAGATGAGGATTTTGTTATGTCACTCACACATGTCCATCCATGCTTTCCTGTCCTTCATTTTTCTTTTTTTTTTTAGCAGTAGAGTGATTTTTTTTAAAAGATTTTATTTATTTATTTGTCAGAGAGAGAGAAAGAGCCCACAAACAGGGGGAGCAGCAGGCAGAGGGAGGAGCAGACTCTCCGCTGAGCAGGGAGCCTGATGTGGGACTCAGTCCCAGGACTCTGGGATCATGACCTGAGCTGGAGGCAGATGCTTAACCAACAGAGCCACCTAGGTGCCTTTCCTCATTTTTCTAATGTAGTTTTTTAAAAATATATATATATTTTTTTTTAGGGCACCTGGGTGGCTCAGTGGGTTAAACCTCTGCCTTCGGCTCAGGTCATGATCTCAGGGTCCTGGGATCGAGGCCCACATCGGGCTCCCTGCTCAGCGGGGAGCCTACTTCCTCCTCTCTCTGCCTGCCTCTCTGCCTATTTGTGATCTCTCTCTCTCTGTCAAATAAATAAATCTTTAAAATAAATAAATAAATATGTAAAATATATATATTTTTAAGGATTTTATTCATTTGTTTATTTATTGATTTATTTGTGAGAGAGAGCACAAGCAAGGGGAGTGGCAGATGGAGAGGGAGAAGCAGTCTTCCCACTGAGCAAGGAGCCCTATGTGGGACTTGATCCCAGGACCCTGGGATCAAGACCTGAGTGGAAGGCAGATACTCAACTGACTGGGCCACCCAGGCATCCCTCCAATATAGTTTTGTCACAGGTTTTAGATAACTCAGAAGTCAGTATTGACATTATTCTGATCAAGTACACATCGTTCACCACTGAACCAAGTCCTGTTTTGTACTACCTACTAAAGTTGATAATTGACTTTTTTTTTTAAGATTTTATTTATTTATTTGACAGAGAGAGACAGCACAAGCAGGGGAAGCTGCAGAGAGAGGGAGCAGGGAGCCTGACATGGGGCTCAATCCCAGGACCCTGGGATCATGACCAAACCGAAGGCAGACAGTTAACCCACTTGGCCCCGGCCCCCCTTTTTCTTTTTTTTTTTTTTAAGATTTTTTTTTTTTTGTAAGTAATCTCTATACCCAACATGGGACTTGAACTTACAACCCTGAGATCGAGAGTTACACATTCTACTGACTGAGCTAGCCAGGCGCCCCTATAATTGACTTATTTTTATTTCATTTTCTTTGTGCCATTTTTATTCTGGTTCTGCTAACAGCTCTGGTATACACCTATCAACATCATTTTCCAAATGGAAAAGTAATCTACAGATTTGGGTCCTCCCCTCCCCAACTCAGATTTTACTCTCAGAAACCTCCATCCTGGGTGCCTGGGTGGCTCAGTGGGTTAAAGCCTCTGCCTTCGTCTCAGGTCATGATCTCAGGGTCCTGGGATCAAGGCCCGCATCGGGCTTCCTGCTTGGCAAGGAGCCTGTTTCCTCCTCTCTCTCAGCCTGCCTCTCAGCCTACTTGTAATTTCTCTCTCTCTCTCTCTCTCTCTTTTTCTCTGTCAAATAAATAAATAAATAAAATCTTAAAAAAAAAAAAAAAAGAAAGAAACCTCCATCCTTTAAGGAGGGCCCGTATTGTGATGAGCACTGGGTGTTATATGCAACTGATGAATCATTGAACACTACATCTGAAACTAATGATGTACTATATGTTGGATAATTGAATTTAAATAATAATAATAAAAAGAACCCTCCATCATCTACTGATCTAATTAATTTTAGACCGCTTAAACAAACCCCTCCTGAGTCTTCCTTTTGCTCTTTTTTCCCTCTGGCTCTCTTGTTTCCTAGGTCCCACATCCTTTTCTTAGTTACTCCCTTTTTTTGTTAGAGCACATTTGTTTGTTGTTGTTACTGCCTACAAAAGAATAGATGAGAAGCAAATGTTTGAAAGTATCTTACATTCTAACCTCACAATTTTTAGTTTGCATGGGTTTAGAATTAGATTATGAAAATAATTTTTTCCTTTCATTTGTGAAGGCATTGCTCCATGTCTTCAAAAAACCTATTAAGAAGTCTTGTGCAGGCAGGGTGCCTGGCAGGCTCAGTCCATAGAGCATGCGACTCTTGATCTCAGGGTCCTGAATTCAAGCCCCACGTTCAGCATGGAGCCTGCTTAGAAAAAGAAAGAAATTTCATGCTATTCTGATCCCAATTTTTTTAGTCTAACCTTTTTTTTTAAATTCTGAATTTTCATATAAGCCTTAGTATGTATCTTTTTTCATTTGTTGTGCTGGGTTCCTGGAGCCTATTTTTATTTGGGGACGTGAGTGCCTCAATTCTGGGATGATTTTGTATATTTTGGGGTTTGGAGTTTCTTGTTTTTGTTGTCTGTTTTGCCTTTGCTGAGGAATGTGTAATGACAGGGAAAAGAAATACAGATTACGAAAATAGTAGAACTTCGTTTTTATTTTAATTTAATTTAATTTATTTATTTTGTAAGATTGTATTTATTTATTTGACAGAGAGAGAGAGCACAAGTAGGCAGAGCAGCAGGCAGAGGGAGAGGGAGAAGCAGGCTCTCCACCAACCCTGGGATCATGACCTGAGCCAAAAGCAGCACTTAACTGACTGAGCCACCCAGACGCCCCATTTTTTTTTATTTTTTTAACCAGAGGGAAAATATTTGCTCTCTTTGTGTGTGTATGTGTGTGGGGGGGTGTTTGAGGCAGCAGTTTTATTGAGATATAATTCATAATTCATATACCATAAAATTCACTCATTTGAAATCTACAGTTCAGTGGTTGTTAGTCTCTTCACAGAACTGTGCAACTCTCAACACATTTTTTTAAACATATAATGTATTATTAGTTTCAGAGGTAGATTTCTGTGATTCATCAGTTGCATATAACACCCAGTGCTCATTACATCACGTGCCCTCCTTAATGCCCATCACCCAGTTACCCATCTCCCCACCCACCTCCCCTCCAGCAACCCTCAGTTTGTTTCCTAGAGTTAAGAGTCTCTTAAGGTTTAGCACAGGCATTAGAACATTTTCCTCACTCCTGAAAAGAAACCCATACCTATTATCAGTCACTCCCATTTTCCCCCAACCCCCTCAGTCCTTAAGCAGCTAACTACTAATTTACTTTCTGTCTCTATAGATTGGCTTATTCTGGACATTTCAGATAAATGGAGTCATATGATATGTGATGTATGTGACTGCCTTCTTTCACTTAGTATGTTTTTAAAGTTCATGTTGTAAGGAGTATGAGTACCTCATTTCTTTTTATGGCAGAATACTCTTCCATTGTATGGACATACTGTATTTTAACCATTCATCGGTTGATGGGTCGTATCCACTTTTTAGTTATTACATGAACATTCACATGCAAATTTTCTTTTTTCTTTTTTTTTTTGATTCGTGTATACATTTCTTTTTTTAAGATTTTATTTATTTATTTGACAGAGAGGGAAACAGAGAGGGAACACAAGCAGGGGGAGTGGGAGAGGGAGAAGCAGGCTTCCCGCGGAGCAGGGAGCCCAGTGTGGGGCTCGATCCCAGGACCCTGGGATCATGACCTGAGCAGAAGGCAGCCGCTAACAACTGAGCCACCCAGGCGCCCTTCGTGTATACATTTTTGTGTGAAAATACGCTTTCATCTTTCTTAATAATATACGTCAGAGTGGAATTGCAGAGTCATGTGGTAACTATGTTTTTCCTTTAAGGAACTGCCTATTTTTCCAAAGTGCTGCACCCTTTCACGTTCCTACTAGCAGTGTGTGAGGTTTCCATTTTCTTTTTTTTTTTTTTAAAGATTTTATTTATTTGTTTGACAGAGAGAGAGAGAGATCACAAGTAGGCAGAGCAGCAGGCAGACAGAGAGGGAGAAGCAGGCTCCCTGCCGAGCAGTGAGCCTGATGTGGGACTCGATCCCAGGACCCTGGGATCATGACCTAAGCCAAAGGCAGTGGCCTAACCGACTGAGCCACCCAGGTGCCCTCCATTTTCTTATATTAGTTTTTTGATGATTTCTTCTCTGTTTTTGCTCTTCCATTTTTTTTTTAAGATTGATTTATTTATTTAAGAGAGCAAGAACATGCATGAGCAGGGGGGAGGGGAACAGGGAAAGAATATCCAAGCAGGCTCTCTGGTCAGCAGGGAGCTGACCCTGATGCAGGGCTTGATCCCAGGACCCCAGGATCATGACTGAGCTGAAGGCAGATGCTTAACTGACTGAGCCACCCAGGTGTCCCTCATTTCTTTGAAATTCTAAGTTCTACTTGCTAGGGAGATTTTCCTTAGTTTATCTTCTAAGCCTTTTAAGGTTTTTGTGGGGTTTTTTGACATAAAAATTTTAATTCCTATGAGGTTTTCTTGTTGACTAGTTGGTCTTTTTTTTTGGTTTTTTTTTTTTTTTTTTTTTTAAGATTCTGTTTTGTAAGTAATCTCTATACCCACCATGGGTCTTGAACTCACAACCCGGAGATCAAGAATTGTACATGGTACTGACTGAGCCAGCCAGGTGCTCCTCATTGGTCCTTTTTTATCCCGAAGCCACTCTGTTCTAATTTTATGGTTATAATATCTTTTTTTACCTTTTGCTCTGAGGAAATACATTTTTTTGACATTTTCTTCTTTTCCCTGCATTATCTTAGTGTCTTCGGGGTCCCTTTTTTCTCCTTTGATTTGCTTATTTTCTTTTCAGTTTTGGAGATTTTTCTTCACATGTTTGGTTTTCTTGACTATCTGTTCTTAAAGAGTGAGCCACTAAAAAACTGATATGAAGCAGAACTGCAGGACTGATGGGCTTCATCCAGTAATGTACTGGTAAAAGTTTAGCAATCAACTCTGTGGAGAGAAAGAGCCTAATTTTGAACATTTCCTAATTTCTATGGTGCAAACATTCCTAATAGGCCCTGTTTTAAGCTATCAACATGTTACTGAATTCAAGTTTGTAAAGAAATGCATATAATTATTTGGCTTTGTGAGCCCCAAACTCAGCCATTTTTAGCAAAAGCACTGGCTTCACTTCAGAATAATTTGTCCACAAGTCAGCCTTTTTATAAGGGGATTCTCTACATGTCAGAATCTGTAAGTCTTTTCTCTGGAGTTGTTTGGCATCTCCAGAGAAAAATCTCCAGGTTCCTGTCTGGAGGGTTTATCTCTAGCTTCTGACATGCTGGGAGAAAGGCAAGAGAGGGAGGCGGTGTCTGTCCCCTCCCTCTGCTGTGTCTGGTGTATTCTAATCCAGAGCCATGCCTATTCAGTTCTCTAGGGACTGAACTGCTGTGTTCTGGGTCAGGTATGTGTGGGGAGGAGTCACTTGGCTGTTTTTGGAGTGTGGGGGCATGGGGACTAGTCTGTATATAGACATATAGTGATTTCTCAGTTTTTAGTTCCGTGCCTCAGCGCAGTCTTCTGTGATAAATGGCACTTCCAGAACCTGGATCTTTTAGGGCTTGCAGGGGGCAAATCAAGTCAATTCTCATTGGTGTCCCTTCAGTGGCCACTTGTGTTGTACCTTCTGTCTGCTAGGTCAGATCCCACTTTTCCTCTGTTATCTCTTTGGCAAAAATTTACTTTAAAAGTTTATTGGATTCTCTTATCTATTAAGTTTTTCTCTCCTGTCCTTATTGTCTTTGTGGATTTATGTCTTTTTTTCCTTTACTGTTATTTTAGTACGTTTAGGGAAGGAGAGGAGGTCATTTTTGGAATTGATCTGTCATGTTTAATCAGAAATCTTTCCATTAGGGAGTGCTTGGCTGGCTCATTTGCTAGAGCATGTGACTCTTGGTCTTGGGGTGGTGAATTCAAGCCCCACATTGGGCAAAGACCTTACTTTTTCTTTCTTTTTAAGATTGTACTCATTTATTTAAGATGGAGAGAGCATTGGAGTGAGAGCATAAGCAGGGGGAAGGGGCAGAGGAGAGGGAGGAAACAGGGGCTCGGCCCAAGACCCTGGGATCATGACCTGAGCCTAAGGCAGACGTCCAGCCAGCTTAGCCACCCAGGCATGCTTCGAGCTTACTAAGAAAGAAAGGAAGGAAGGAAGGAAGGAAGGAAGGAAGGAGGGAAGGAAGGAAGGAAGGAGGAAAGGAGAGAGGTAGAGAGGGAGGGAGGGAGGAAGGAAGGAAGGAAAAGAAAGAGGAAGGAAGGAAGGAAGGATCTTTCCATTAGATGGTATCCATTGGTTTCATAGGAAAGATGACAATGCAATAATTGTCTAGCAGAATAAGTTATGTCTCTCCGTGGTTGTAATTTTATTTTATTTTTGGTCAGCAGAGGAAACTATGGGGAACATATTGACTGATGAAAATTCCAATTTTTTTCATGTAGATTTTTAGCTTCAGAATTCTGACTTTACTCTTCACGTAGTCCAGGATAATTGATAATGAAGTGGAAAGAACCCAGGTTTTGGACATGGAACCTCGAAGTCAAATCCTGGTTCCACTGCTTAGCAGTTGCATGGCCATGAGTTAGCACTCTTCTGTATTGAAGGAGGATAAAGTCCATGCCCCACTTTTTTCACAGGATTAGTATAAGGACTCTGAAGTTAATGGAAATAAAAACGCTTTAGGAGACTGTGAATACAGAAGTATAATGATTCACTTGTTTTCTCACCTAATTCTGAAGAAAATACAGGGTGAGGGATAGGACTGGTTGATCTCTCTAGGTAGAAAGTATAGAGAGTAACATCCTCAGAAACGTGTGAGTTGCACTCAACCTACTTAATGAGTTGATGTGTTTCTAGTGTCTTCACTCCTCCTTGTCCTCACCTTAGCCCAAATGCTGATTCCAGGCCTTCTGATGGAAAGCCTAACTAAACGTGTGATTCAAGAGTTGTCCCAGCAACAAGAGCCTGCTCTGCCAATGTCATGGTTACTCTCCCCCACCTTGTCTTCCCCAGATGCTGCTGCAGATTGCTGATGATTTTATTGAGAGTGTGGTGACAGCAGCCTGCCAGCTTGCTCGGCATCGCAAGTCCAGCACCCTGGAGGTGAAGGATGTCCAGCTGCATCTAGGTATGTTGTCTCGTTTCTCCCGGAGGCATCCACACTGTTGCTCCTTCAAGACTACCAGCGACATGTAGTCCGAGGAAGTTTCACGTCAGGATTAGACTTTGGGGCTCCGGGATAGATGTATTTGTTCAATGGTAGCATCACATAGAGGAGAGAAATCCATCCATGGTCAGGAGAATGAGCCCAGGCATTGGTTTTGCCACTTTCTGTCTGCATCCTCTTGCCCTTCCTCCTGACTTTCTCTCAGAGCCTGTTTACTCATTTGTAAAGTGGAGATCATAATATCATTCTTAAGGGGTGATTGTGAGAATTACGGGTTATATTTGTCAGGTCACTGGCTCGGGGCCTGGCACAAAGTAAGAGTTTTGTAAATGTAGCTATTATGTCTCCACCATTTAAATATTATGTGTTTCTCTTCCAGTTTTTAGCCTATTTATTCATTTCCCCCAAAATTATAATCATACTGTACATATAATTCTATATTCCATTATTCGACTTAACAGACACTAAATTCAGGCTTGGTTTTTCTGAGAGATACTCTGTCTAACACTGATAACCATCATCACTTGGGAAATGAATAAGCCCCCCTCTGCATTGGTGACAGTGTGCTCAGAAGAAAGTGAACAGCCTTGGGAGTGCAAAGATCATCAGGCCAACTGAATGAGGCAGAAGATACTAAGAGATTCAGTATAGATCAACCCATGAGTAATTACTGAAAGGCTTCCTTCTCGGAGATGGGAAGATATGGCTTGGGGAGGTACTGGGAGTCTTGGTGGAGTAAGTAACACACTGCTGGTTAATGTTGCTGGTATTAATAATAGGACAGACTTCTAATTATCTATTATTAGGTAACAAACTTAAAACAGTGGCTTAAAACAGTAACAGTCGTTTATTTTGTTCACATGTCTGGGGCCTGACGGGGCTTAGCTAGGCAGTTTTGCTGAGGGTCTCTCATGTAATTTAAGTCAGGTGGCACCTTGGGCCGAGATTGTTTTGAAGGAAGCTGTGTTCGTCTCCCAGGGCCGCTGTAACAAAGCGCCACACACTGGGTAGCTTAAAACAACAAAATGTGTTCTCTTAGAGTTTTGGAGGCCAAAAATCAAGGTCTCGGGAGGACCATGATCCCTCCAATGCTTCTATGAAGAATCCTTCCTTGCCTTTTCCTAGCTGCTGGGGGTGACTAGCAATCCCTGGCATTCTCTGCGTATAGCTGCATCACTCTGTCTGTGCCTCGGTCTTCCCGTGGCCTTCTCCCCTGCGTGTGTCCTCTCTCTCTCTTCTCCTCTTGTAGGATGCCAAGTCATGTGGGATTAAGGGCCCACCCTACTTCTGTACGACTGCATCTTCATTAATCATATCTGCAATAACCCTGTTTCCAGTATACTCTGAGTACTGGGGGTTAGGACTTAAACATGTCTTTTTTGAGGGACACAATTTGACCTATAACAGAGTTTCATCATGTCCAAGTCTGATACTGGGGCTAGAAACTCCCAAAAAGCTGGGATTCCAGGGGTGTCTGGGTGGTGCATTCAGTTAAGTGTCCGACTCTTGGTTCTGGCTCAGGCTGTGATCTCATGGTTGTGAGATTAAGCCCCAAGTCAGGCTTAGCAAGGAGTCTCCTTGAGATTCTCTCTCCCTCTCCTTCTACCCCTCCCGCTCGTGCTCTCTTTCTTTCTCTCTCTCAAATCTTTAAAAAAAAAAACAAACAGAAATCAACCCGGGACTCCACAGTCTCCCTCTCCCTGCAGTCTCTTGACATGGTCTCATCCTGAGATCCTAGGATAGTTGGACTTCTTGCATGGTAGCTGAAGGCTCGCAGGATAAATGTCCCACAACTACCTAGCAGAAACTGCATGACCTTTACTAACCCAGTGTCTAAAGTCACACAGCATCACTCCTACTGAATTCTGTTCTTTTTCTCCCCCCTAAAGATTGATTGATTGATGATTGATTGATTGTGTGAGGGGGAGAGCGAGAGGGAGGAGAGAAGCAGACTCCACGCTGAGCTCGGAGCCTGACAACACAGGGCTCAGTCTCATGACCCTGAGATCATGACCTGAGCCGAAATCAAGAGTAGGGCACTTTACCGACTAAACCACCCCGGTGCCCTGAATTCTGTTCTTTGAGGCTATCACAAAGATCTGGCCTGATTCAAGGGGAGGGAACAGAGGATCACTTCTTGATGGGAAGCATGTAAGGAAATTTGCAGACATGTTTTAAAACCATCACAAAGCATGGGCTCCTGGGTGCCTCAGTTGGTTAAGCAACTGCCTTCGGCTCAGGTCATGATCCTGGGGTCCTGGGATCGAATCCCACATCAGGCTCCCCCTCCTCTGCGGGGAGTCTGCTTCTCCCTTCCCTCTGCCTACCACTCCCCCTGTTTGTGTGCTCTCTCTCTCTGTCAAATAAATAAAATCTTTAAAAATAAAAAATAAAACCATCACAAAGCAAATTGATAGAGACAGAAAGTAGAATGGTGGTGACAAGGGACTGCGGGAGGGGAAGGGGGACTGTTTTATACAGAGTTTCAGTTTGAGATGATGAAAGTGTTTTAGAGATGGATAGTGATAATGGTTGCATAACAATGTGAATATGCTGAATCCCACTGAACTGTATACTTAATTAAAATGGCAAATTTTGTATATATTGCCACAAAACCCCCCCACACGACAGATTATATTACCTTGAGAGGTTAGCATTCCTATTTTTAAAATATTTTATATTTTAATTATTGAAATTAAAATTGGAATATTAGTTTATTCATTAAGGGTGAGGAGTAATTATCACAGCGACAAGAATATTCACAAGTCTGCATGGCCAGAACAGCTTCTGTAGTAGGCCTAATGGAGGCTGAATCATAATCAGAAAGTTGCTCAGGGGCAATGGATCAGAGTGTGGGGAATTAGGGAACCTGGTATTGAATGGCACTAGACCACCTAGGTCTGTTGTTGCACACACACCCCCCCAACAAAGATAGGCTTGCCAATGGGGCTCTAAACTCTGGACACCACCTCTCTCCTGACAGACTGGAATGGGTACAGCCAGGTTTGCTTCTGACCCAATTTCCTACACTTGTATAATTAACTAACCTCCCCTTCTGCTGAACAATCTTGAGAAATGTAGACTTTTAATGACATAATGTACATGGAATGCTTTGTACAATGCTGCTTTATGCCACACATTTTCACTATACCTTTTAGTCACTAAATGTTGTTGCTATTACATTAATATTATATATATAAATACATGCACGTTTAGGGACGTCTGGGTGGCTCAGTTGATTAAGTATCTGCCTTTGGCTCAGGTCGTGATCTGGGGGTCCTGGGATCAGGCTGCTTCTCCCCCTCCTGAAGGCCCTCCCTCCAGCTCATGCTCTCTCTCTCCCTCTCTCTCTCTCTCTCAAAGATTTTATTTATTTATTTGACAGAGAGCGATTACAAGTAGGCAGAGAGGCAGGCAAAGAGAGGAGGAAGCAGGCTCCCTGCTGAGCAGGGAGCCCGATGCAGGCCTCGATCCCAGAACCCTGAGAGCATGACCTGAGCCGAAAGCAGAGACTTTAACCCACTGAGCCACCCAGGCGCCTTCATGCTCTCTCTCAAATAAATAAATAAAATCTTAAAAAAATGCATTTTTAAATATTTTGCTACACATACTTAACGTGTGTGCATTCTTGTCTGGTAGCTACTTTTCTTTAAGATTTAAAAATTTTTTTTGTTTTTTTAAAGATTTATTTATTTCAATTTTTTTAAGATTGTATTTATTTATTTTGGAGAGAGAGAACGAGCAGGGAGATGGAAAGGCAGAGAATTTCAAGTAGACCCTGCACTGAGTGAGGAGCTGAATGTGGGCTTGATTCCTAAATCCTGAGATCATGACCTCAGCTGAAACCAAGAGTTGGGTGCCTAACTGACTGAGCCACTCAGGTGCCTGGGATTTATTTATTTATTTGACAGAAAGAGAGAGAGAGAGCCAGGGGGAGGGGCAGAGGGAGAGGGAGAGAAGGTCTTAAGCACACTCCCCATTAAGTGCAGAGCCCAACTCAGGACTCAATCCCATGACCTGGACCTGAGCTGGAACCAAGAGTCAGTCACTCAACCGATTCCACCACCCAGGTGCCTGTAAGATTTTTTTAAATGTAATCTTTACACCCAATGTGAGGCTCAAACTCACAACCCTAAATCTTAAAAAAAAAAAAAAAAAAAGGCACCTGGGTGGCTCAGTGGGTTAAAGCCTCTGCCTTCGGCTCAGGGTCCTGGGATCGAGGCCCGAATCGGGCTCTCTGCTCAGCACAGAGCCTGCCTCCTCCTCTCTCTCAGCCTACTTGTGATCTCTCTCTGTCAAATAAATAAAATCTTAAAAAAAAAAAACAAAAAACTCACAACCCTGAGATCAAGAGTCACATGCTCCACCAACTGAGCCAGCTAGGCACCCCATTACTCTCTTTCTTTCAAGAGACTTTGCAGATCCATATCCTGAGCCACTTTGTGTGGGTTGTAAAATTTAATTCCCAAAGAATAATCTCAGTGTCACTTTCAAGTACTGACAACAGGTATTATTAGCAGAAGCCTTCAGGATTTTTATTTTCAAAGAACTATTGGAGGAGGAACACCTGAGTGGCTCAGTTGGTTAAGCATCTGCCTTTGGCTCAGGTCGTGATCCCGGGGTCCTGGGTTAGAGTCCTGCATCAGGCTCCTTGCTCAGTGGGGAACTGCTTCCCCCTCTGCCCCTCCCCCTGCTTGTGCTCGCTGTCTCGCTCTCTCTGACAAATAAATAAAATCTTTTAAAAAAGAAAGAAAGAGGGCGCCTGGGTGGCTCAGTGGGTTAAAGCCTCTGCTTTTGGCTCAGGTCATGATCTCAGCGTCCTGGGATCGAGGCCCGCATCGGGCTCTCTGCTCGGCAGGGAGCCTGCTTCCTCCTCTCCCTGTCTCTCTGCCTGCCTCTCTGCCTACTTGTAATCTCTCTCTGTGTCAAATAAATAAATAAAATCTTTAAAAAAAATAAATAAAAAATAATAAAAAAAGAAAGAAAGAAATATTGGAGGAGAGCTGNTGTAATCTCTCTCTGTGTCAAATAAATAAATAAAATCTTTAAAAAAAATAAATAAAAAATAAAAAAAGAAAGAAAGAAATATTGGAGGAGAGCTATATATAAAATTCTTCTAGAACCAAACATGAATAATTCATTCACCCAATAGTTACTATACATTAGACACAAACTATAACTATAAAACCACTAATATTCAATTTAATTTAAGTAAGACCTGTGCTTAGGGCAAAACAGATTGGTAAAACAAATGTTTTCAGGGCTTTAGGGGCATATGATAAAGTATGTAACTCCTTTTGAGTAGACTTATACCCGAAATAATCTTGTGTAAGTATAATTTTTTATACTGGGTATACTTAAAGGGCAACACACTTTTATTTGTGGGTTTGGGGGTCCATGTAGCTATGGCGATTACTGACATAGTCACATAATCAGAATCTCTGCCCTGTTGGAACTTCTGGTGACTCTCACAGGGATGATCATAGCCACCGCACCAGAACACAGAGCTGTGGTATGGACATACCCATGTCTACATCCACATTTCTGTGCATTTATCCCAGGCTCTGGGATTGCATTATGCCCTTGAATGCTCTCAGCCATGCTATGAGGTGTTTTTTACGGTTGTTACTACCGTGTAAAAGCTGAAGAAACTGAGACCCAGCATCATCCAGCTCCACAGTGAAGCAGCAGAGCTGGGACTTGGCTCTTAACTCCCGAATACTAGGAATGCCTTTCTGCTCCTCCTCTTCCTTTGGGTTTGAGAGGGGTGACTTTGAACATGGGAGTAAGACAACTGAACGTAGGGCACCTGGGTGGCTCAAATGATTAAACATCTGCATTCGGCTCAGGTCATGATCCCAGGGTTCTGGAATTGAGTCCCTCATCAGGCTCCCTGTTCAGCGGGGAGCCTGCTGCTCCCCCTGCTTGTGCTCTTTCACTCTCTCTCTGTCTCTCTCTCAAATAAATAAATTAAAAAAAAAGACAACTGAAAAATAAACAAATAAATAAATAAAATAAAATAAAATAATTTTTAAAAAAAGACAACTGAAAGGACACCTGGCTGGCTCAGTCGGTGGAGCGTGCAACCCAATCTTGGCGTCATGAGTTTGAGCCCCAGGTTGGGGATGGAGCCCACTTAAAAAAAAAAAAAAAAAAAAAAAAAAGGAAAGGGGCTCCTAGGTGGCTCTGTCGGTTGGACGACTGCCTTTGGCTCAGGTCATGATCCTGGAGTCTGGGGATTGAGTCCCAAATCAGGCTCCCTCCTCAGCAGGGAGTCTGCTTCTCCCTGTGACCCTCCCCCCTCTCATGCTCTCTCTCTCTCATTCTCTCTCTTTCAAATAAATAAATAAGATCTTTAAAAAACCAAAATGGAAAGACAAAAAATAAAAGACCAACAACTGAAGAAACAGGAGTTTCGGGGCGCCTGGGTGGCTCAGTGGGTTAGAGCCTATGCCTTCAGCTCAGGTCATGATCTCAGGGTCCTGGGATCGAGCCCTGCATCAGGCTCCCTGCTCAGCGGGGAGCCTGCTTCCTCCTCTCTGTCTGCCTGCTTCTCTGCCTACTTGTGATCTCTCTCTCTCTGTCTGTGTTAAATAAATAAATAAAATCTTAAAAAAAAAAAAGAAAGAAAACAGGAGTTTTCCTCTTCTGTGGAGCTGCATGGAAACCTTAGGGCTCAGGGCTCACAGCCTGGACTGAGTTACTCCTTTGTTTTTCCACAAAGGTCAAATGGTGTCATTTAAAACCTTGATGGCACCACATGGGATTCCCCATTTGTATTCCATAGAACCCGTCAGCAGGGCTGCTGTTCATTACTACAGTTGATCGGTTGATTGCTCAGATTAGTCCTCCCTGACCCTTGTCTGAGGGTCACACTGCATCCTGATGCTGCCTTCCCTGTCCCCTTATCTCTGTGCTGGTCTCTTCCTTGCAGAACGCCAGTGGAACATGTGGATCCCAGGATTTGGCTCTGAAGAAATCCGACCCTACAAAAAGGCTTGCACCACAGAGGCCCACAAACAGGTGAGGAGCCATCAGAAGCCCAGGGTAGCCACAGCCCATCCCTTGAGCTGTGTCTCTAAGGGAGTGCACATGGCTACGGTCCCTGCACTTGTCACTTCGTCCACACAGGAAGCTCCACTCCCTAGACCAAAGATCAGAGAGGGCAAGAGGCAGCAGGGCTGCACAGGAGAAGAGTCTATTACTTCTGTGGTATTCTGCTGTTCCACATGGGGTCTCAGTTTTTTCTCTCAACCCTGATGGGTGTCACTTAAAGCTGTTGATTGTAAGTTCTTCTAATATGGACAGAACTTGCCCCCTCCACGTCTCCCTAATGAAATCCCTCTGTGTTGTGGCAGATTGGAATGTTGTGTGTGGCCCTCCAACTAGAGGGCAGTTCAAAGAAAGGAGAGATAGGCCATACTTGTGCTGGAAAAGGAGCATCCAGGCTGCTGTGCCAGGCCTTCTGGCCTCTGTCCCAGCTTGCCCTTAGTTCTCTGTCCCTGTGACTGCACACCTGAGGGGTCAGTACGAGAACCTAACTCCACTTCTGCTGTGCAACAAGTTGTCCCTGTCATCAGTCTAATAGCAATGATGGCTTGCTTTTGACAAAGTCTTAATTTAACTGCTGCTCTGATTTGAAAAGTGAGCTTTTTCCAAGCTTAATGGGCACATTTGGGTGGTTCTGGCTGACTGTCCCCTGCTTGTCCATAACCTGGGATCTCAGGAGTGTATATGTTTACAGACCTCACAAAGGAAGCCCTTACAGGGAAGCCATCAATAGTTTGAATTGAAGGACCACACTGTTCTTCAGAAGGGAGTCCCTCTAGACAATGGATGGTCATTTTGGCTCTATTTCCTAATTATCCACTTTTTGACTCTATCTATCTATCTATCTATCTGTCTCTCAGCAAGCATCATAATATTAGGACAATCTCTTGGTCAAAAGAGTAAGCAAAGCAAATCAGTAATTTGGCCAGTGGCTGGTAATAGTAAAATTTGAAACCCATGACCTGAATGTTTCCCTGATGGGTTGTGGTGGAAATTGTTAGTGTCTGTTTCCTTCATTGTAGGTCATCAAGCGTGAAATGTCAGCTCCCTTTATGTGTGGCCACAGGCTTGATACAGCCCCCTTCCCTATTGTCTTCACTCTCAGATTAGGCTGGGGGAGTCTAGAAAACACAGGCTTTGATGGCCTGTCCCCAAAAGTCAAGAGCTGTCATCTTCTGTTTTTAACTTTTTTGCCATCCTGCTAACCTATAGCAGTTTGGGTCTTTTGGTCAATGAATTGGATCCACTGGCCTATCTAAACATCTCTTGGGGCCCTGAAGACTGCTCTCAGGCTCAAAGGAGCCTGCTGAGCTGCCCTGTGCAGGTAGTTTCCCCAGGGCTCCAGCTTGTGGTATAGAGTATGCCCCACATGGGTGACTAGGAAAGTTCCTGACTCTAAGCTGTGTAATTGGTTATTTCACTCTCCTTTCAGAGAATGGCATTGATCCGGAAAACAACCAAGAAATAACACATGGAAAGGTCAGGGAATGGACAACAATGTATTTGGAGATACTTGAGCTGAGACCTCAGCCATCTCATCCTTGGATTTTTTTTTTTAATGCTTTACAGAGAAGCATATATTTTTTATTAACAGTGCAGCAATATCTATAATGACTGAGAGGATCTGCCAAAAGAATAAAGCCTCCTACCCCAACTTCCAGTCCCTTTTCCCTGCCGTCTCAAAGAGGAACGATGTATCTTCCAGAGAAGATTTTATTTGTGGTTTATTATATAAGTGATTGAATATGGGACAAAGCATTATGGTCTTGTTTGGTGAGACAGTATTAGCAGGATTTGTAGAGGTTTGTGTTCCTTCTCCCTTCCCCTGTCCCTGTACTTTGTAATGTCAGTGTTTATATGAATATGACTTTCATTTGCTTTTCCAGAATAAAGAAGTTATTAATCGAAAGACACAGGGTACATGGCTTACGGCCTTTGAAAGACCAGAGGCAGTTAAGAGGACAAGCAAGGCAGGATGTAGCTCTGTCAGCAGGTGGCAGCACCATTATTCATTTCTGTGAGGAGAAAAAAACCCAGGAATTTTCTATTATTTTACTCCAAGGAAGGCCATACCATCAGTAGGAGTTTGAGTCCAGTTTCTCTGCCATAAGAATGGGGCAGAGTGACCTTCTCTCATGAACCCTGAAGAGGCATCCTGGTTTTGGCAAAGCCTTTTTTGACCTACTCTTCTGGAACTCCTGGAGTTTATCCTTGGCCTTAAGAAAGGATGGCAGTAACCGGGGGAAAGGCCCATCAGTGCAGGTACCTGGTCTGTTCTTAGTTGTTGATATCCCTGATCCCGGTATTTTCACCATCATGCAGAGGAAACCAGGCCCCTAAGACCTCAATGTCATGACCTTCGGTGGTACCTAGCATCGTCCTGTCCTGAGCCCAGCATAGCCCTTGTGGATTGTGAGGGTTCCTTGGGCTCAGAGGGCATGGCTGTTCCTTCCAGGGGTCACCAGCATGGGCACATCCTCCTTGCCCTGCTTTTCACTTCCTCTCACTCGGAATTTGAGCCCAGAACCCCTCTCTTCAAGCCTTGTAGATCTCTCGAGGCTGTGCTGTTGTTCCTGTTGCTCTTGGCCAAGGCCTCAACATAGTGAGCACCCAGAGAGGCAGTCAGCTTCTCCCCTTCCTCTGGCATCACTGTTGCTCAGGCACCAGGTCTGTCTTGTGGCCTACCACCAGGAAGAGGAGATTGAAGGGTTTCGCTTTTTCCAGAACCTCCCAGTGCCACTGGGTGACATTCTCAAAGGATGTTCTGTTGGTGATACCAAACTGCAAAAGGCCTCCTGCTGAGTTTGGATAGTAGGCGCGAGTCACTGACCTTGATGGCTAAGAAGAAATCCAGAATTAGTTTTGACTCCTCCACTGAGGACAGTAAGGGATAAAGGAATCGGGGCAGTTTAATGTAAGGAGCTAAAGGAGAGTCCATAAGTTCTCAATTCTTGATCCTATGTGACAGGTAAGTGGCTTCATCTATCTTGAGTCTTGTCCTACCTGTCTGTGAAGGGGCTGTTCCTTCAGCAAGTATTTATAAGCTTAGCCTGGGCTGGGGCCTGGGCTGGGCAGTGGGCTACACTGATGAATAAAAACACAGGGAGCCCTCCTGCGATAGGGTGAGTGAGAAACAGCCTCAGTGCCTGGGGCACCTGGGTGGCTCAGTTAAGCCTCTGGCTCTTGATTTCGGCCTGATCTCAGGTTCCTGGGGTTGGCCCTATGTGGGGCTCCACGCTCAGTGTGAAGTCAGCTTGAGCTTTTCTTTCCCTCTGCTCCTCCCCTCAGGGCACGTTCTCTCTGGAATAAATGGATACATCTTTAAAAAACAAAAACCTGCCTCTGTGCCAGGGACTGCAAAGGAGAGAGAGGATCGCAGGGTGAGGGAGGGGGTCTCACCCTCCGAGTCGAGGGACTTAGGTGAAGGGATGGAGATATCTGAGGGAGAGAGAACTGCATGGAAGCCAGCCCGGAGGCAGCGAGTCAGGCCAGGTTGTGCAGAGCCTCTCAGGCCCCAGCGAGAGTGGGCTTTACCCAGAAGGTAACAGGAAACACTGAGGGATTTTAACCAGATTTGCGTAGGGGGAAAGGGTCACTCCGGCGGGCAGTGGAGTACACACAGCCAGGAGGGGATGGGAGAGGACAAGTGTGGAAGCAGAGGGATCTATTAGAAGGCTCCTGCCTGAGTGAAGTGGTGGTAAGTGCAGGGCAGGAGTGAATCTGAGAGATAGTTGCAGGGCGCGTTCACAGGCTTTGGCGACTGTGTGTAGGGGTCCGGGACCGGTGCATCACCAAATGATCTGTAAGGCATCATCTGACTTGGGGTGCCCACCCCTGGTGCAGCTCAGCCCCACCCTGGGCACGAGACCCTCTTCCTCCTTGGCTGAGTAACCATACGCACTCGACTGATACCCAGGGCCTGGCCCGGTGCAGACAATCGGGCAGCAGGGCCAATGGATTCTGGATTTGCCTGCCCCGGTTTCCTTGCAGAGGGTCCTCGGAGAGTGCTTCTGGGTGGTACCGCACTGAGCGTCTCCCATGGATCAGCAATTTGTGTTTCCCCAAGTCTGAAGAAGGAAGAATGTGTCGGGTCTGTGTTATACACTTGAATTGTATCTTATCTAATCCCAGGTTCCCAGGAGGAAACTGAGACTTAAAGAGTTTAAGGAACTTACTCAAGGTCACACAGCGTGTTGGTGCCGAGGGTTCAGTCAAGTCCATTTGACTCTGGAGCCTGCACTCTTAACCTGCCCTAACTGTCTCCCTAAGTCCTAGGAGACAAGATGGGAGTGACCAAGAACAGCATATGCAAAGGCCCAGAGGTGTAAAGAAGTCAGTGCGTCAATGTGGCTCAAGCGCAAGGTGTAACACTGGGAAAGGATGCCAGAGATGAACAGAACTTGAGCGTAGGAGGTGGACAGCTCACAGGCACAGTGGCAAGGTCCAGCA
Source organism: Ailurus styani (assembly GCA_002007465.1). Taxonomy (NCBI): domain Eukaryota; kingdom Metazoa; phylum Chordata; class Mammalia; order Carnivora; family Ailuridae; genus Ailurus; species Ailurus styani. The sequence goes on along the minus strand of LNAC01000035.1, from coordinate 2,645,374 downwards.
CCCAGGCTTCAGAGGGTGCTGGGTGCGTGTGCATGTGTCTGTCTGTCTGTCTATCTTGCAGGAGTGGGAGGGTGTAGTATAGGCAGCCCACCAGGCTGGCCCTGGGCTTCCCATCCTCATCAGCCTGACCAATACCTTTTTTCTTTTTTTTTAAGATTTATTTATTTATTTTAGAGAGAGAGAAAGAGAGAGACATTGGGGGCAGGGGACAGAGGGAGAGGGAGAGAGAAACTCAAGCAGACTCTCTGCTGACTGCAGATCCCAACACAAGGCTTGATCTCACGACCCTGAGATGATGACCTGGGCCAAAACCAAGAGTCAGGCGCTCAACCAACTGAGGCACCCAGGTGCCCCTGAGTAATACCTGTCTTAATTGTTGGACATTTTAGGGCTACTAGAAAGACTCCACCTGGTAAGAGGATTCTGGTGCTAAAAACAGGCATATAAACAAAAAGATTGAAAACAGCAGGTGCTAGGGACCCATGGAGTTTTAGGTGGAGGACTGATGTGATCGTATTTACATGTTACAAGCCTTGCTCTGGCTCCCGGTGTGAAGAATGGAGTTGGAAACAGGCAGGAAGGGCAGCAGCCAAGAAGTTGCTGCAGTTATTCCGGACTAAAAGTAAAGGAATATGGCATTCGAGGTTTCCCTGAGAAAGTATTAACCAAAAGATAGAGGTAGAGGGTGGTTGCGACAACATGGGTGAGTTTTGAGGGCACAGAAGGGGCCACCTGGGACCAGAAAGCCATCCTGAAAAGTCCCCTGTGCCTGCATGAAGGGGAAGCAGGGAGGAGGAGGCCAGAAGTGGACTGAAGCCTTACAGTTCCCTGTAGTTAGAAAAGAAAATGCCCCAGCATCACCCAGTGCAGCTCCATATCTTACAGGTAAAAACATCAAGGTCTGGGGAGGTCATTATGACCTGTCTGAGGTCTCTGGGCAGGTTGGGACCCAGACCCGTGCTCTTGGTCCATTGTCCATCCTTCTTGCGCTCTTGGTCCATGTCTCATCCTTCTCACGGCCTCAAAGTGCTACAGTCTGGTGGGGCAAAATGATGAGAGACAACAGAGCCTGAAATCTCCAGGTTCCCTGAAGACTCAGAAGAAATTGATACATTCAGTTGGGCCAAGCCTTGAAGGACAGAGTTTTGACAGAGATGGAGGAAAGACATTCCAGACAAGGGACCGGCACATGAAAAACCCAAAGGGAGCTTGTTAGCAGAAGGAACTTAACTTACTGGGCACTTAACACAGGCGTCCGATTTAATCCTCTAACAAAACTGTGGGGTAGGAATTGTTCTCATTTTACCATGAAGACCAAGGCTCAGAGGTAGAGGACAAGGGCTGGGCTCCCCGCCAGGTGTCTTCAGTACCAGACTGTGTGTGGAGGGCAGAATGGGTCTTCCTTCTTCACCCACTAAATTTCAGCAGCTCCCAGAATGGGCAGGGTCTTCAGAAAGGCTCCCATGAGTAGCAGACTGGCTGTGTGCCTTCAAAAGGATGAAAGGCATGGATCCAGGCTTGGAAGCCTGACCTTGTCGAAGCTGCTGTAGCTAGAGGGTTTACCAGGGTGCCGCTTTGGAGAGGGAGTTTTGCTTGCTCAGACTAGTCTAGGGATAGACCTGAAGGGGCTATTCTGGAACTTCACTCCTAGCACAGAAACAGAACCCAGTTCACATCTCCAGAAGCAGGTCATGATCTTTAAGCACTTTGTTAGAGTCTGGAATCCTCGTTATTTCCCCACAGTGCTTACTTGGGTAGTCTCTGTTCCGTTAGAGTGATGAATAAAACCCTCGGGGGAAAAGGGGACTTCCATTTTGTGCATTCCCACTGTGTGACCAGCACTGCCTTTCCTTTCTCACCTAATCCTTTCTAAAACCCTGTGAGTTAGGTATTACTATCCTCATTTTCCAGAGGAGTCTACTGAGGCTTACAGAGATGAAGTGAGTTCTCCAGGGTCCTACAGTTACACATAGTGGAGCTGGGAGTCAAACCCAGGCTGGAATCCAAAGCCCACCATAATTTAGGCAGCTGGGATGAAGCTGTGGTTAAGAAGAAGTGATACTTATCTGAGTGTCACAACCCAATCCGGTCACCCAGGGAGAGGGGAGAGGGCTGGGGCCATCCAGTGGAAGGAAATAGCACATGCAAAGCCCAGGGCTGCAGGTGGTTTGGAATTTGTCAGGGCAAAGTAGGGGGAGGGCAGCACGCACCTGCTCGGGAAGGGCCAGGACTATGGGGAGATGATTTGAATTCTGGGAGGGGAGCAGGCATGTCAAACGTGAAGACTTCCCTCTGGGGCGCTGTGGATGCTGAATCAACAGGGGACACCCTATAGGCTTCCAGAGGGGCGGCACAATCTCTACTAGAGACCCAGAGCCTCCTGGGCAGGGCTGTTTCCTACTGCTGCCAAAATCCTACCAATCAAAGCCTCTTGCAGTCCAAAGGTTTGCCACACTGCAGGGGCTTGTGAGGGTGGGACCAGAGCCCCAAGACACAAGATAGGACCTTCTGGGCCTGGCACGTGGCAGTGCACGAGGCCTGGGTTCACTAGCTGAGCCACATCAGTGTCCCATCCTGGACTTTAGGTTCCTGTCTGTGAAAAGGACAAGTTCAACCCCACCTCACAGGTTTGCTTCTGGTTAATAAGCCACAGAAAGCCCACGATGCATGAGCTCACGTGTGTAGTAGGAATTCACATAATACCACATTTAATCCTCCCAGCAGCCCTTTGAGACAGAAACTACTGTTCTCCCCATTTTACAGATGGGAAACTGAGGCCAAGGAGCATTAGAGATGTATAACTGCAGCCTGCGGAACAGAACTCAAGGGAGGCAGCTGAGGACAGTGGGCAACATCTTCTCGGAGATGGACCCAGCCTTGGGTGGGCCCGGCCTTCAGGCTGGTCCTCCAGTGCCCAGCCAGGATTTGGACAGGGAAGGTCAGTTTTTTCTTCCTCTCTTCAGGGATTTGGGGACGTTTTGAACCCGTGACAGCAAAATCCCCACCTTCATTGGCAGGACCAGCTGCTCATCTCCCAAACAAGCTTTGGTTTACACTGTAGTTCTATTCAGGGAAGATCTAGGAGATAAGAAACCACAGACCAAGTTGAATGTCACTCCCTGCCGTCTTCACTAACTAGCTGGTCTTCACTAACTAGCTGCTCGGATGATATCTAGTAAATTCCTAGAAAAAGCCCAGCCCTTTCCTCGTTCCTTGCCTCGGGGCTTTCCCTTCTGCTCGCTGTCTTCAGTTAACCTCCCTTGTCCCTAGTGTGCACAGCAGTAAAATGGAACAATAGTACCTACCTCACATGGACCTAAGAAGTACTCAGTACTGCCCCACTGTTCCTTCGGCCCAGACTTCTGCTCTTAGCTGGGCCTCTCTCCTCCCTCCCCTAGCTCTCAGCTCCAGGTCATCTCCTCACGGAGGCCCTCCCTGACCAACTGCTCTAAAGAAATCAGTCCCCTCTTTCTCAGCCCTGTCTCCAGGATCTGTGGGCTTTGTAGCACTTACAACTGGAAATCATTTAGTTCAATTATTTACTCATTCTTTCCCACTAGGATGTCAAACCCAGGAGGCTTTTTCTGTCATGTTCACTGCTGCATCCTCAGAGCCCAGAACAGAGTAGATGCTCACTTTTTTTTTTTTTTAATTGAAGGAGTGATAACATTCTCAAGAACAAGTCACTTCCCTCTCCCTCTCCAAGCTTCCCCATCAGGGAAATGAGGGTAACCGTGCCAACCTTGCAAGACTGTAAGGGTGGGTGATGATGTTTTAAGAGAGGAGGCAGGGAGGAGGCAGTAGGAGGAGACCCACCAAGGCCCAGCCCCATGGGGAGGAAGCTCAGAAACCCACCCTAACTGGAAACCTCTCAAGAACCCTAGGAAGAAGGGATTATCTGTCACATGATACTGAGGAGGAATCTGAGACTAAGTCCCCAGGTCACAGAGTGAAGAGTTGTGCTCTTTTTTTGCTGTGGAACTGTCCTTGCCCTTCCGTGCCCACTGGCACAATGACAACCCCCTCCTACACCTGCTGAGATTCTTACCAACAAAAACACCATCTCCAGGAAGCCTTCCCTGATTGCCCTAGGACATTCTCTGCCTAGCTGTTCCTGTTCCCCCAGGAGACAATTTCTGAGATGAGGATTAGAAGATTCTTGAGATCAATGCCTGCTTGGGGTAGGAAGGGGGGGTAGTGGGACTGAGCAGAGGGAGAATTCAGCTGTGATGGTGTAAGAACAATGGCCTCAATCAGCCCCATGAAGAGTGATGAAACTGGTTTTGACTGTCAGAGCTGGGACAAGAGAGCCAGGCCTTTAAACACTCCCCACCCATAGATTCAACAAATCAATGCTGGGTGTGGGCAGCCCTGAGGGGCAGGCAGTTCCCAGAGGGCATTGTGAGCCCACCTTCATCTGCAGCATTCTCAGCAGCTGGGGGAGGAGAGACGTAGGGGTGGGAGTACAAGGCTGTGGGTTCTGCAGCCCTGAAGGGACATCTTCGTGGCTAATCACAGTGTCCACTATGTGCCCAACTTAGGAGCTGCTCGCTCGCCTTCACCCCTGCCTCCCAGATCCAGATCCAGCACCCGGCCTTGGAGCAGGGGCACTGGGCAGTGCTGAGTCTTACGGCACACATTTAAGATTCGTCCAAGTCTGAGGACCTATGGAGGCTCCCAGGTAGGCTTGCCCTGAAATTCCCCACCCGTCCTCGCCTGTGCAGCCGCGTCCAGACTCGGTGCGTCTCAGCGTCCGGGCTCGGGAGCGCTGCCAGAAATGTCAGAGGGGAAAGAGTGGTGAGGACAGTTCTTGTCATTGGCTGGCTCTGGCTGAGAATGTCCTCCGATCCATTTCTCATTCATGTCCCCACCCCTCCGCCCCCCACGGTGGCATGGGTCTTCCGTGAGCCCCACTGACAACGGAGGAAATGGGCTGAAGGACACGAAGCTGCACACCTGGCTTAGAGCCTTCTGGCAGAAAAGGGCTGAGCTCTGAAACCCCCAAATCCAGGAGGTGTGACTGCTAGGATACTGTTTATATTAGCCCTTTAGATACAGCTTGCCTTTTGCTCTCCAGAAAGATACTGACACCCCATCCCAGCAGCACTTCTGAGGTTGGCACTGCTTTAACCCTTTCCCTCCCAGAGTCAACACTGGCATGGACCTGCGGGGTGTTTCCTGGCGGGGGTGCTGGGTTCTTGGGTCTTGTGGATGAGCCGGACACCCCCCCAGTCCTCCTCCAGCTTGATGTCCCCCTGCTCCAGGGCCCGCTGGATGGCGTCCGCAAGGGTGCTGAAGGCCAGGTCCACATTGTAGTTATTTTTGGCGGAGGTCTCCATGAAGGCCATGCCCAGGGAGGCAGCCAGCTCCTCCGCCTCCTGGGCAGAGACACAACGGGTGCTCTGCAGGTCACTCTTGTGGCCAACCAGCAAGGAGACCACCTTGTCCGGGCCCTGAGTGGCCACAACCTCCTGGTGCCAATCGCAGATATGTTCAAAGGACTTCCTGTTTGTCACATCAAAGACCAGTAGGACGCCCACCACATTCCGGTAGAAGGACCTGGTGATGCACCTGAAGGAGGGGCAGTGAGCTGGGAGAGGTTTGTCCCTGCAAGCCCCCCCCCCCGACCCCCCACCCCAGGCACAAGCCCCATAGCTCGTTTCACATTCCCCGGTGCTTCTCTGCCCCGGGCGTCGGTCTCTCCCCCAGCGCAGTGCCTGCGCCTCAGCTAGGGAGCAAGTTCGAGTCACACCCCCTCTGGACCATTCCTCCATTCCCTGGAGGAAGCGGGGTGTTTTCCTGGTGGCAGATTTTTGCTTCCTGTTCTCTGCCTGGCAGACTCCTACGCTCCTTCCAGGCCGCCCCAAACCTCTCTTCCTTTCCCATCTCCCTGGCACCTCCCGCTCTGCTCCGGTGGGCTCTCAGCAGCGGGCTCACCCATCCATCCCTCCAGGCCTCAGCTCTCTGGCTGCATCTGCGGGACGACCGACTCCGCGCGGAGGGCCGGAGGCCAGGACAGGGGCCCCCAGCCCCGCACCTGGGCCACTGAGGCCGAGCCCTCGGGGGCACCGCCCCCCAGGCCCCTCAG
>LNAC01000035.1:2583776-2634067 GCA_002007465.1 Ailurus styani | reverse complement strand
AAAAAAAAAAAAAAAAAAAAGGAAGAAACTTACACAGGAGCTACTAAAACTAATACATGAGTTTAGGAAGGTTGGAGGATACAAGTTAATAGCAAAAATTAATTCTGCATACACTAACAATGACCATTTAGAATTTGAAGCTGATAAAAATAATACTATTTGCAATAGCATCAGAAATATGAAAAACTTAGGGATAAATCTGACTAAAGATATACAAGATCTGGGGCGCCTGGGTGGCTCAGTCATTAGGCATCTGCCTTCGGCTCAGGTCATGATCCCAGGGTCGTGGGATCCAGCCCCTCATCCGGATCCCGCTCTTTGGGAAAGCCTGCTTCTCCCTCTCCCTCTCCCCCTGCTGGTGTTCCCTCTCTCGCTGTGTCTCTTTCTGTCAAATAAATAAATAAAATTTTAAGAAAAAAAAAAAAGATATACAAGATCTATATGTTGAAAATTATAAAAGAGTATTGAGAGAAATTAAAGATAACCTGAGATATACCATCCTCATGGATGAAAGGACTCAATATTGTTAAGATGTCAGTTCTCCCCAAATTAGTCTACAGATTTAATGCAATACCAACCAAATCCCAGTAGGCTTTAGAAAAAAAATACAAATTAGCTGATACTAAAATTTACATGGAAATGCAAAAGACTCTGAATAGCCAAAACAATTTTGAGAAAGAACAAGGTTAAATGACTTATGCCACCCTATTTCAAAACTTATTAAAAAGCTACAATGGTGGGGCCCTGGGTGGCTAAGTGGGTTGAGCCTCTGCCTTAGGCTCAGGGTCCTGGGATTGAGCCCCACCTCTGGCTCTCTGCTCAGCAGGGAGCCTGCTTCCCCCTATTCCTCTGCCTGACTCTCTGCCTACTTGTGATCTCTCTCTCTTTCTCTGTCAAATAAATAAATAAAATCTTAAAAAAAAAAAAAAAGCTACAATGGGGCACTTGGATGGCTCAGTCGGTTAGGCGTCTGCCTTCAGCTCTGGTCAGGAACCCAGGGTCCTGGGATCCAGCCCTGCATCAGACTCCCTTGCTCAGCAGGGAGCCTGCTTTTCCTTCTGCCTGGTGCTCCCCCTGCTTATGCTCTTTATCAAATAAATAAAATAAAAAGCCTTTTTTAAAAAAAGCTACAGTAATCAAGATAGTGTAGTACTGAGTACAGAAACAGACCTATACATATGGTCAACTGATTTCTACAAAGGTGCCAAAGCAATTAGATAATCTTTTTCAACAAATGAAGATGGAACAATTCAAGAGCCATATGCAATAAACTTTGACTCTTACACCATACACAAAAATTAACTAAAAATGAACCCTAGATCTAAATGTAAGAGCTAAAACTATTAAGCTCCTAGAAGAAAACATAGGAGAAAATCTTAATGCCTTTGAGCTAGGCAAAAATTTTTAAATTAGGACACAAAAAAACACAAAGCATAAACAGACATACTGGACTTCATCAAAATTTAAAACTTTAGCTCTTAAACATCGTGGCTGGTGTGTTGAGAGTAGACTTTAGGGAAGAATGGCAGAATCAGGGAGACTAATTAGGAGGCCACTGTGATTGCGGGTCAACAATGATAGCATCAGTGGAGGTGGTAAGGAAAGGTCTTACCATCTTAAAGGTGGAGAACACAGGATTTGCTGATGGATGGGGAGTGGGATGTTAGAGGAGTCCAGGGTCCCTCCAAGGATTTACTGAGACTGGGAAGAGCTGGTATGGAGGAGGAAAGGCTGTCTTCTGAGGAGCCTATTTATTAGCCAAGTGTAGGTGTCCAGGAAGCTGCAGGGTGTAAGGTCTGGAGCTCAGAAGAAAAGTGAGGCTGAAGAAACACATTTGGGAAGTTACCTCAAAGTTTCTTTCTCTGAGTCTGTTTTCTCCATAAAATGGGAGTAATAGTAGTACCTACTTTTTATTTTATTTCACTTTTAGATTTTATTTATTTGACAGAGAAGGCCAGCACAAACAGAGAGAGTGGCAGGCAGAGGGAGAGGAAGAAGCAGGCTCCTGAACGAGCAGGGAGCCGAATGGGAGGGCTCGAGCATGCGCCTGGGATCGTGACCTGAGTCCAAGGCAGACGCTTAACCAACTGCGCCCCCCCCATAGGACCCACTTTTGAAAGTGTATATTAAGGATAAAAATAACTTAAACACAATAGGTGTTTAATTATTGACTACTTGTTTTTACCCTGACGTTTACTCATTCCACTGCGCACGTGGCACGAGTGTGGTCTCTGCAGTGGACTTGGGGATTCCAGTCCTTACCTCGTTAGCTACCTGGGTGATGCCTTCCTCCGTGTTCCTATCTGTAAAGTGGGTGTAACTATAATAGCTATACACAGGGTTATTATGAAATCTCGATGAGATAACTGAGCATCATTTCCTTAGCGCTCAGTAATTTATCTATTAGCGGAAGAGGGAAGTCTTGAACAAATAATACGTTCATCTTCCGACTACTCGGTCGCCCCTTCCTTCCTAAGAGGCCCTCCCCCAAAGGCCCCGCTCCAACCAGAGATCGCCGACGCCTCCCCAAATCCGCGCAGCCGCTGCAGCTCCTCCGCCCACGGCGGTCGGAGCGGAGCACTGGTCGCAGCTCCTAGCGTCATTTCCCGACTTTGGTAGTCCGCCTGAACGCCAGCGGGCACGGCGGCTCGGCTTCGTTTGTGAGCCCAGGGCCCAGCACCGGGCGTTCACTGAGTGCGGGACACAGGCGGAAGGGCACGCTCTTAGCTTGGAGGTGGACGCGCCGCCCAGCGCCGGAGGGCGGGCGGACTACAACTCCCAGCGGTCTGCGCGGCGCGTTACTGCAACTGTCGGCGCGGCCTCCAGGCGCGAGAACTATAAAAGCCCCTTTCCTACGCACAACCTTCTTTTTCCCCAGCCGCCGTGGTGCCGACGTGTCCTGCGTTTGGGCTCCGGGCGTGCTGCAGTTCACGCCGTAATGAGCGTGAGCTGCAGCTCACCCCGCTGTAGCTTCGTCTCCACGGGCCCCGCATCTGCCGGGCCTGCCTCGCGAGGCTGTGGGATGTCGAGAGCGACTCGGAGCTGCCGGGCCTCCCGGCCTACTGGGACCAAGGCCCGGAAGGCCTGGGCGGCTGCATACAGGGTAAGAGGGACCGGAGCCCGCGAGGGCCGCACCTGCTTCCGCCTCGGCCCCGCGCATCCCTACGCTGCGGTGCGCCGGTGAGTAACGTGGGCAGGCGGCCGACCTGGTGCAGGGCAGTCCCGGGCCAGAAGTGGCTTAATTTTGGAGACGCCGCGCGGTGGTGTCCACCAGATCTGAAACTGAATCTTCCCGTTAAAGCTGCCTATTGGGTGACCTTGGGGAAGTGATTTCACCTGTCACCTGACTGCACAACCCGATAAGCAATCCATGCAGGTGGATAAAAGAGTAGGGTTTTCTGGGGTCGCGTCTTAGAGTCGTTCAGATCCTATTTTGAATCTCAGTTCTGTGGTTTTCTTACACTGATTGACGACTTTCCGTAGGTAGCTTAATTGGTCTCAACTTACAGGTAAAACGGATGGCAAAATCGTCCTGTGAAGATGAAATGAGGTTAAAACTGGCATATAGTAAAATAAAGTGGTAATTGGGGCCTGGTAATAGGATATTTGTTCTCGGCTTGGCTGGCTCAGTCGGCTGAGCATGCATCTCTTGATCTCAGGGTCCTGAGTGCCATCCCCATGTTGGGCATAAGCTCAGTCTAAAATGTAAGGATATTTGTTCTAAGTAGGCGCCATGCCCAGGGTGGAGCCCACTGTGGGGTTCCGGTTGAACTCAGGACCATAAGGTCAGGACCTGGTCCAGGAGAAGTGTCTGACTTAATCAGCTGAGCCAGCCAGGCACGCGGGGGGCATCTGTTCTCGTATTTGGTCTCCAGTGCATTTCAGTACGTGAATTTAAGTTACACAGTAGTGCAGGGACTTCAGGTGAGTCTGAGGGCTCAACAGCATTTGGGGCAGTCGTGGGACCTAAACTGCCCTGTGGCCCTTATCGAAGCTGCAGCTGCTTCCACATAGCTGCTGTGGTCAAAAAGGAGCCCAGAGTGACAGTTTTCCTTGACGGTCGCCGTTCTGTTTGCTGTAACTGATCTGCAACATTTCAGGAAAAGACAGATCCCATTGTACCTGCCATTTCTTATGTAGAGATGGAGTCCTTTATTAAAATCGACACATTTCCAGAGGCCAGCAGAAACGTTCTGTTAATGGGGTCCCTTTTTTTTTTTTTTAAGATTTTATTTGCCAGAGCAAGCCACAAGCTGCGGGAGGGGGAGAGAGGCCGGCTCGCTGAGCAAGGATCCTGGTAACTGGACCCTGGGATCATGACCTGAGCGGAAAGGAGACGTTTAACTGACTGAGCCACCCAGGTGCCCCTGTTAATGGGGTCTTGCATAGAGTTGCTAGAAAAAAACTCACGAGAAGCAAATTACTGAGGCCAAGAACCAGCTTATGGAGGGGCAGGCGGAGTGGGGTGGGCGGGTGTATCGGGAAAATCTAGTGGCAAGTGGCACAGATCTCAGCAGTGCTCTGGGTCATGCCCTGAAAAGCTAAGGCATCAGTACCAAAAGCCAGTCATACCCTTGATTATGAAGACCAAAGGAAGGGAACAATAAGATCGTTCAGGACAACTGTTTTCTCATCTCAGCTGTGCCCGATGAAGATTCCAGGATGACTTTGAAGTGGAACTTTTTGGTGAGGATTCTGGGGTCATGACCAATGGAACAGCCACCTTGGGGCCTGGTAGGTTTCTGGGAACTACTTGGTGGAGGCAGTACAGCATGTTTCCAAGGGCTGTGGCCGCTTGTGGCCATGGGATCTCCAACTGCATGCCAGAGCAACCTGGAGAGACTTTGACAGCACAGGTCAGCATAATACCTGCAGCTGCCACTCGCCTTTCCTATAACAGCCTGGGACCTGGGCCCGAAGCCGCCTACCGGAGCCCAGGTGTTTTCCATAAGTCCCATGTTGATGAGTGTATTGGATCAATTTCCTGTTTCAGAGCTTTCACACTGTTTTCTGCAGGTTGCCCCCAAGTGTCCCTGTCAGTGTCGGCTTCCAAAGAGTCTGAGGCTACCAGGCTGTTGCTGTGCTTCAGACAAGGTAAAGTTGGGTGCTGGAGACAGCCTGACCCTCCGGCTCCCTTTCCCATCGGATCTGAACACTGGTCTTGGTGGTCGTAAAAGGAGGAAAAGGAGCACTGAAGCTGGCCTCGTGGTGCTTATAGTCTGGTGTATGGGCTGTGGGCTAGTTTCAGACAGGGTTCGAATTCTCTTTGAACTGCTTTCCTCCTCCCCTCTAAACTGGGATAATTTTCGGCTTAAAAGGGAGGATGTAGGGCGCCTGGGTGGCTCAGTGGGTTAAAGCCTCTGCCTTCGGCTCAGGTCATGATCCCAGGGTCCTGGGATCGAGGCCCGCATCGGGCTCTCTGCTCGGCAGGGAGCCTGCTTCCTCCTCTCTCTCTACCTGCCTCTCTGCCTACTTGTGATCTCTCTCTCTCTGTGTCAAATAAATAAATAAAATCTTAAAAAAAAAAAAGGGAGGATGTAGGGCGCCTGGGTGGCTCAGTGAGTGGGTTGGGGCCTCTGCTTTTGGCTCAGGTCATGATCTCAGCGTCCTGGGATCGAGGCCCACATCGGGCTCTCTGCCTGCCTCTCTGCCTACTTGTAATCTCTCTCTCTGTGTCAAATAAATAAACCAAATCTTAAAAAAAGAAAAGGATGTATGTGAAGCTCTAGGGAGTTACAGTGGTTGCTGACTTAATACTTCTGTATTTGATAAATATCAGTGGTTTTCTAGTCTCTTCACTGAGTCTCCTTTTTGATTGTTTTCTTTAGATCTGTTACCAGTAAAGCTCTCCTTATCTGTGATTATGGATCTGTAGTTGGGTAAGTTGGCTACCAAAAACTTCCATAGCTTCCTTGCAGCTTCAAGTAGTGCTTGAGCCTTGGGAACCATGAGTAGTGTAGTGAATTGTACAAGGCTCATCAGGCCCCTGGGAAGTCTGAGCTTTTTCATACATCATTTACACCTACCCTCCTTGTATGCCATATTAGCTGTTCATGGCCAGAGGAGAGAAATGTTTACAGTGTGACTTGGGTCTCCGATTTGCCCACCCTGCTGGAAGGCCAAGAGCACACTGCTAGGAGTGAAAGGTGCCAGATGCCAAAGGCCTTGGACTTTGGGCAGCAAGGGCCGAATGCTATGAATTTACAATCTCGTGGTTTGAGCTCATACCGATGTTTGGGGAAACGTCAAGCCATGGCATCTTACTGGCCCCTTTTCTAGGAGTGTGGGAGATGGGTAGAAACAAGTGCAGTTCATCTAGCTTGGGATGTTTTTTAGGCTGACTGGTCCAGGATGAAACCTAATCTGAGTGGACATCTATGGATGATAAATGCGGATATGGGACTGAGACCAGCTCTTCAGAAAAAGCCTGGGTGACATTATTTAATTGGAGGAGTATTAACATGCTGGCTTATACTTCCTTTTCAGGACAGAAACGGAAGAGGCAAGCTGAAAGAACAGATTATTTTAATGGGAGACCATGACCTCTGTATTTCTGCTGCTGCTGGCACATGACTAATAAAAGACTTGAAGTATGTTTGTGTCCGTTTTCCTGTTCCAACTGCCACTATAATTTTTCCTCCAAAAAGCCTGGAAATTCAGGCTGAGCCTAAGAGGTGTTCCTTAAGATACCTGAAGGCTTCTTGTGACCTAGGCCATTTACCTCAAGCCCCGGTTGTGTGGACCACCCCCACCCCCACCCCTGCAAATTTTCTCTAGCACAAAGGTAGAGATAAGCTGCAGATTTTTAGTATAAATCCAGGCTTTCCACATAGGTGCTAGAGATATATATAAAGTGCATTCATACTTAACAGCATGAAATTAAGGTCAAGAAACAGGTGGGCCAGGCACAGAGAGGTCACAATAATGTCCCTCAACAAGGGCTTATTAAAGCTAGGCTTGCCCTTGGAGCATGACCCCAAGTCTTGACCCTCCTGGTCTGTCACATCCTACCACACGTAGCCAGCAAACTTGGTGGCGTGAAGGGATACTTGAAATGGAGGATCAGCATTGCCCCCCACTTGGCATACAGCACAGTAACCCCTGCACTCTGACCCCAGAGAACCTTAAGGATGCGATAGCCCTCTGGGTTGAATAAATCCTATGGTCCACTTGGGTTAATAACCCCAAACTCCTCTCCCAAAGTGGGTAACATCCCTACCTGGAAAACACATTTGAAAGACAATTAAAACCTTGCTCATCGGCACCATGGGTCTCAAACTCCAAAGGCTGATGAGCCAAGGAAGGCAGCAGTGTTGCAGGAATGGTCATAATCTCGAGTTGATTACTAAAACCTTACAAAACATTTCCAAAAAGGTAAAAGTTCTTCCAATACTTTTGTTAAAAAGGAGTCTCTCATCTCCATCACAGTCCATTTCAGCTGGTCCTCTGTCCCAACTATATGGTGGCCGGGATCTCCGAAGATACTGTGTCCAGGGGCTGCCAGTGACAGTCCATCAGAGCGTCATACAGCTCCTCACTCTGCTCCATGAACTCCTTGTTGGCCTCTATTACGTCCAACTGTGGCATGGGGTCTGCAAGAGAAGCCAGGGTTGAGTTCAGAGCACCAGGAGGAGCATCCAGAGACTTGGACTCCATTCCCCACTCCAGGGCTTCCTGCTCCCCGCCCCCCAAGTTCCCGGCCCCCTCAGGGCCTGTTGGGGCTCATACCGCTGCCTTGTATCCTTTAAGGATAAAAGTGGAGTGTACTTAGAAAACAAACAGAACTCAAATCATGGTGGCTACTACTCCACTTTAGACTTCATGTGCCCTGGCTGTCCTGGTATGGTCCTTACTTCAATTTTTAGTTATGGAAATCTGATCAAAATGACTTAGTCCAGAGCACTATTCTTCAAAGGGAACATTACATAGCAATGAAAATCAGTGTCAGATGCATACAACTTGGTTGGATCTCATAAATGGGCGTTTTTGTTAGTAATTTACCACAATGAGCACTGAGTAATGTAGAGAATTGCTGAATCACTATATTGTACACCAAAGCTAATGTAACAATGTACGTTAACCCAGAATTTTATTTAAAAGAAACGCTGAGTGTTGAATGAAAAAAGCAAGACAGTACATATAGTATAACTACATTGTATGAGGCTAAAAAACAGGCAAAACTAATATTTAAGGATGCATATCTATAAAGAGAAGGAAGGAAATGATTACCATGAAAAACAACACAGTAATTTTCCCTAGCAGGGCTGTGGGTTTTGAATGGGGGAAGGATAGCTTCTGGAGGCTGGCAATGTTCTACTTGATCCGAATAAAGTTTTCACAAACAATTGCTTTATAATTACATAATAAACTACAGACCCGTTTGATGTACTTTTATGTATATGTTATATTTCACAATAAAAGTTTAAAAAAACTCCTTAATCACTATGACTGATAATACTTTATACTTTTTTAACTATACTTTTCTTTGGGGCGCCTGGGTGGCTCAGTGGGTTAAAGCCTCTGCTTTCGGCTCAGGTCATGATCCCAGGGTCCTGGGATCGAGGCCCACATCGGGCTCTCTGCTCAGCAGGGAGCCTGCTTCCTCCTCTCCCTGTCTCTCTGCCTGCCTCTCTGCCTACTTGTAATCTCTCTCTCTGTGTCAAATAAATAAATAAAATCTTTAAAAAAAAAAAAAAAACTATACTTTTCTTTGTAGTCTCGTATTGGTTTAAAATGCACACACACTGGGGCGCCTGGGTGCTCAGTCGTTAAGCATCTGCCTTCAGCTCAGGTCACCATCCCAGGGTCCTGGCCCCACACCAGGATCCCTGCTCAGCAGGGAGCCTGCTTCTCCCTGTCCCACTCCCCCTGCTTGTGTTCCCTCTTTCGCTGTATCTCTGTCAAAAAAAAAAATCTTTAAAAAATAAAATGCACACAAACACACCCATTCATTAGAACAGTTATTTTAGAATTAGAGAAATTAAAGGGGACCTAAGGAAACAGACATCCCAGTACTTGGATTGGAACACAATATTGCTTAAGATTGCAATACTCCCGCGGCACCTGGGTGGCTCAGTGGGTTAAGCCTCTGCCTTAGGCTCAGCTCATGATTTCAGGGTCCTGGAATCCAGCCCCACCTTGGGCTCTCTGCTCAGCAGGGAGCCTGCTTCCCCCCTCTCCCTCTGCCTGCCTCTCTGCCTACTTGTGATCTTTCTCTGTCATATAAATAAATAAATAATTAAAGATTGCAATACTCCCCAAATTGATCTATAGATTCAGTGTAATGCCTTTCAAAATTAGCTGCCTTGTTTTGCAGAAATTGAGAAGCTGATCATAAAGCTTAGGTAGAAATGCAAAGGATTCAGAATAGCAAAAAGAATCTTAAAAAAGCAGAGTTCAGGGACTTCTCCATTTCAAAACTTACTACAAAGTGACAGTAATAAAAACTGTGGCAGTGGCTTAAGGATAGACCTAGAGATCGATGGAGTAAGATTTTTAAGAGTCCAAAAAAAAAGAACCGGGGGAGGGGGGTGGCGGGGGGGAATGGCCAGGTGGCTCAGTCAGTTAAGCATCTGTCTTCCACTCAGGTCATGATCCCTGGGTTCTGGGTTCTGGGTTCTGGGATCAGGTCCCACATAGGGCTCCTTGCTCATGGGGAAGCCTGCTTCTCCCTCTGCCTGCTCTACCTCTGCAAGTTCTCCCTGCTTGTGCTCTCTGACAAATAAATAAATCATTAAAAAAAAAATTTCAGAGTCTAAGACCAACATACAGCTTATAGTAACTTGGTTTTCAACAAGGGTACCAGACAATTCAATGGTAAAGAACAGTTTTTCAACAGATGGTGCTGGGACAACTGGATAACCACAGACAAAAGAATAAAGCTAGACTCTTCACACTTTACACAAGAATTAACTAAACATGGACCAAAGACCTACGTGTAAGAGCTGAAACTATAACTTTTTTTTTTTAAGATTTTATTTATATGACAGAGAGACATAGCAAGACAGGGAACACAAGCAGGAGGAGTGGAAGAGGGAGAAGCAGGCTTCCCGCTGAGCAGGGAGCCCGACGCGGGGCTCAATCCCAAGATCCTAGGATCACAACCAGAGCCGAAGGCAAACGCTTAACCAACTGAGCCACCCAGGCACCGCTGAAACTGTTTCTTAGAAGGAAACAAGTATAAACAAGCAGTGCCTTTTAGATATGACACCATTTAAGCACAAACAAAAGAAAAAAATAAATAGGACTTCACAGAATTAACTTTTGTGTTTCAAAGGACATTATCAAGAAAGTGGAGAGAACACATGGGATGGCATAATCTGTCTAAGTCATGTCTGGTAAGGGAATGGTATCCAGGACAGAATAAAGGAACTCTTATAATGAAATAATAAAAAAGACAATCCAATTTAAAAACAAAGAACTTGAACAGACATTTCTCCAAAGATCATAGCCACTAAGCCTAAGAGATGCTCAACATCCATTAGCCATCAGGAAAGTGTGTATCGAAACCACAAAGCGATACCTCTTGAAACCCACTAGGATGACCATAACGAAACAGAGTAACTACCACTGGCGAGGATGTGGAGAAACTGGAACCCTTGTACACTGTTGGTGGGAGTGGAAAATGTAGCCTTTTCAGAAAAGTTTGGCAGTTCCTCCAGTGGTTGCATAAAAAGTCTGCCATATGATCTAGCAATTCCATTCGGAGGTAATGAAAATTTACCTATGTCCACACAAAAACTTACACAAGAATGCTCACAAGTAGTATATTCATAATACTAAAAGCGGAAACAACCCGAACGTCTATCAACAAAAGGGATATCCATACAATGGAATACTGTTTGGCCATAAAATGGAATGATGTATGGACACCTACTACAACACTATGTGTAAGTGAAAGCAGCCATTCACAAAGGACTGCACATTATACACAAATCCATTTATTTAAAATACCTTAGGGTGCCTGGCTGGCTCAATTGGTAGAACATGCAACTCGACTTAATCTCAGGGTGGTGAGTTCAAGTCCCACACTGGGTGAGGAGCCAACTTATAAATAAAAAAAAAAAAGGCCCAGAATAGATAAATCCAAAGAGAGAGAAAGTAGAGGAGTGGTTGTCAGGGGCAGGAGGGGGCTGACATACAGAGTGACTGCTGCTGATTGCAGAAATCAGTGGTAATGGGTGCACAATTCTGTGACCACTCTTAAAAACCACTGGACTATATGAATACTTTTTTTTTTAAGATTTTTATTTATTTGACATAGAGAGAGAGATCACAAGTAGGCAGGGAGGCAGGCAGAGGGAGAGGGGAAGCAGGCTCCCCACCAAGCAGAGAGCCCGATGTGGGGCTCGATCCCAGGACCCTGAGATCATGACCTGAGCCGAAGGCAGAGGCTTAACCCACTGAGCCACCCAGGCGCCCCTGTATGTATACTTTAAAAGGGTGAAATCTGAAAATAAATAAAAAGGGTGAAATCTATTATGTGGGTTATATCCCAAAACACAAAACCCTAACTGGGATTTTATGATATATCCTATTTTATATCTGGCTTTTTTTTAAAAAGATTTTATTTATTTATTTATTTATTGGAGAGAGAGAGAGAGAGAACACAAGCAGGGAGTGGCAGGCAGAGGAAGAGGAAGAAGGGGGCTCCCCGCTGAGCAAGGGGCTGGATGGGGACCCTGGGTGTATGACCTGAGGGGAAGGCATCTGCTTAACCAACTGAGCCACTCGGGTGTTCCTATCTGGCTTTTTTTTTTTTTTAAGATTTTTATTATTTATTTATTTGACAGAGATCACAAGTAGGCAGAGAGGCAGGCAGAGGGAGGAGGAAGCAGGCTCCCTGCTGAGCATAGAACCTGATGTAGGGCTCAATCCCAGGACCCTGAGATCATGACCCCAGCCAAAGGCAGAGGCTTTAACCCACTGAGCCACCCAGGCGCCCCTATCTGGCTCTTTTTTACTGAAAACATTTCCCTATGTCAATACTCTTAGAAAAAGACATGATTAAAAAAAAAAAGACTACCATTTGTTTAACAAAGTCTCCATAAGTATTTATCTGTAGCAATGATTATGATTTGGGGATAAGATTTTTCATGTAAAATTACTGATCCAAAGGATATAAACATCATAAAAATTAATTTTTAAGTAACTTTTTAAGTGTGTGTGTGTGTGTGTGTGTGTGTGTGTGTATTATTTCTTTTTCGTTAAAGATTTTATTTTTAAGTAATCTCTACACCGAAGGCAGGGCTCAAACTCACAACCCTGAGACCAAGAGTCGCATGCTCCACTGACTGAGTCAGCCAGGTGCCCCAAGAAACACAGTATATTTGAATTTAAATTTGATTATTAATAGTGTGACAGTTAAATTTTCACGTGTCAACTTGGCTAGGCTATAGTGTCCTGCCTGGTCAAAGGCAAGTCTAGGTATTCTATAGGTGAAGGTATTCTATAGATGCAATTAATATCTGCAATGAGCTGATTTTAAGAATATCCTTGGGGAAGAGTGCCTGGGTGGCTCAGTCAGTTAAGTGTCTGCCTTTGGCTCAGGTCATGATCTCAGGGTCCTGGGACTGAGCCCCAAGTCAGGTTCCCTGATAAGCAGGGAGCCTGCTTCTTCCTCTCCCATTCCCCCGCTTGTGTGCTCTCTCACAAATAAATAAATAAAATCTTTAAAAAAAATCCTTGGCGCACCTGGGTAGAGCCTGCTTAAGATTCTCTCTCTCTCCGTTTGCCCCTTCCTCCCCCATGCTGGAGCACGCTCTCAATCAATCAAACAATCAATCATACTCAATAATGTGGGTGGGTCTCATCTAATCAACTGAAAACCTTAAGTCCTTAAATTTAGTGAGGTTTCCCAAAGGAATTCTGCCTCAAGACTGTAACATAGAAATCCTGAGTTTCCAGCTTGCTGGCCTGCCTTACACACTTACACATACTATATCCTACCGATGATATAGTACAAATCACCTTTGATACAAATAGTATGTGTAACATTTTTTTTGGTCATTTACTAGCATGTGTGTTTCTTTCCTTTTATTTTTTTTTTTTAAAGATTTTTTATTTATTTATTTGACACAGAGAGAGAGATTACAAGTAGGCAGAGAGACAGGGAGAGGAGGAAGCAGGCTCCCTGCTGAGCAGAGAGCCCGATGTGGGCCTCAATCCCAGGACGCTGAGATCATGACCTGAGCCGAAAGCAGAGGCTTTAACCCACTGAGCCACCCAGGCGCCCGCATGTGTGTTTCTTTTGTAAATTATTTCAAACTTTCTCATTACTTTTAAGAGTCTGTTTCCTAGGGTGCCTGGGTGGCTCAGTGGGTTAAAGCCTCTGCCTTCGGCTCAGGTCATGATCTCAGGGTCCTGGGATCGAGCCCCACATCGGGCTCCCTGCTCAGCAGGGAGCCTGCTTCCTCCTCTCTCTCTGCCTGCCTCTCCACCTACTTGTGATCTCTCTCTCTGTGTCAAATAAATAAATAAAATCTTAAAAAAAAAAAAAAGTCTGTTTCCTTTTCCAAACCAGTGCTAATCTTTTCACATAAGTCCTATGCCTGCTCCTGCAACCGGAAGGATCTTCTTTCTCTTGGAATTTTATTTTTTTAAGCATTTTATTTATTTATTTAACGAGAGAGAGACAGCGAGAGAGGGAACACAAGCAGCAAGCAGTGGGAGTAGGAGAGGGAGAAGCAGGCCTCTTGCTGAGCACGGAGTCCAATGCAGGGCTCGATCCCAGGGGACCATGACCTGAGTGAAGGCAGACGCTTAACAACTGAGCTACCCAGGCACCCATTTCTCTTGGAATTTTAATCTAAATTATAAGAACGTGGGGCACCTGGGTGGCTCAGTGGGTTAAGCCTCTGCCTTTGGCTCAGGTCATGATCTCAGAGCCCTGGGATCAAGCCCTGAGTCGGGCTCCCTGCACGGCCAGGAGCCTGCTTCTCCCTCTCTGTCTGCCTGCTGCTCTGCCTACTTGTGATCTCTCTCTCTCTGTCAATTAATAAAATCTTTTTTAAATAAGTAAATAAATAAATAATAAGGACATTTGAGCATTTATAGGGGCTCCCTACGGAAACTTTAGAGAAAGCACAATTTTCCTGTTTTCTCCACTCAGTGTAGGTAACAGCTTATAGAAACAGTTTAGTAAAGAGCTTGATCACGGGCAGGCATTTGTGTGAGCTGAAGCCTGTGGATACGTGTACAATAGAGCACCCTTCCTCACTCTGAAGACAGGGCCTGAGCCATGGCTCACTGAAGGTGAGGAAGAGACGGAGAAGAGCAGAGATCCCTGCTGTGCCCCCTCTGGCTGAGTATTAGGTTCAACTGGGAGGCAGTGTAAGTCAGAAACAAGTAATTTGACCCCCTTACCTCAGTTTTTTATTCTATAAAATCAGAATAAATTGTGGTACTTAGCTCAAAACAACTGTAATGGTTAAATACGTTAATAGATGTAAAATGCTTAGCACAGGGCCTGCACATAGTAAAACCTCAGTAACTATTAGCTATTATCAACTCCCTAAGCCTCAGTTTTCTTTTCTGGGGATTATAATGGTACCAACCCACCATCAGAGTGTTGAAAGGTAGCAGGACCTAGCACAAAATATGTCTGGTATTATTATATTAATGGATGAGAAAGAGACTGGAAAATTCTAATTCTAAGGAGTTATACACAGATATTATAATCATGTTAATATTCTCTTAAAAGGGGGTGGGGGCAGTATTCCCTGGAGGGACCAGTGAGAGAATCAGTAGAGAAAGTCAGAGACTCCGGGCCTGATTTAGCCCCTAACTCACTGGGTGAGCCTGAGCAGAGCACTTGGGTGGTCAGTTCCTCATATGTCAACTAGAGCCCTTGTGTTCTGCCTGGCCCACCCCCAAGGTCACTGCTGTTAGATTTAGATGATAGCATGTACGTACAAGTGCTTTATTATTTTTTTTACTTTTTATTTTATTAATTTTTAAAAATATTTTATTTATTTATTTGACAGAGACCGAGAGAGATCACAAGTAGGCAGAGAGGCAGGCAGAGAGAGAGAAGGAAGCAGGCTCCCTGCTGAGCAGAGAGCCCGAATTTTTATTTTTTTAAAGAGAACACATGCTTGAGAGCCAGGGGGCAGGGGGCAGTGGGGAGTAGAGGTAGAGGGAGAATCTTAAGCAGGCTCCATGCCCAGTGTGGAGCCTGACAGGACATGGGACTTGATCTCATGACCCTGGGATCATGACCTGAGCCGAAATCAAGAGTTGGACGTTTAGCCATCTGAACCACTCAGCCGCCCAGGTGCCCTGAGATTTTATTTTTTTAAGTAATCTCGATACCTAATATAGGGCTCGAACTCATAACCCCAAGATCAAGAGTCACAGGCTCCACTACTGAGCCAGCCAGATGCCCCTAAATGTTACTTCTTTAAAACTTAACATCTATTTGGAAACACGTTTAAAAAAAATTCTTTTTTATAATATTTTCAAGCTTTAAAAATCCTTTAAGTACTAATATCTCATTTGAAAAATCATTTGTATGAAGGTTAGCAATTCCTTCAGTTTTATTTTCCTTTTTCCTGTGTTAAAATCAGTAAAAATTACAACAAATACTTTAAATTAATAATGGCTATTACTATGTAGCAGATTGGGGAGATTTTTCAGTTTCTTCATAATATGTTACTGTGTTTTCCAAATTTTCTTTCTTTTTTTTTTTTTTTTTAAATTATTTATTTATTTATTTCACAGAGGGAGAGAGATCACAAGGAGGCAGAGAGACAGGCAGAGAGAGAGGGGGAAGCAGGCTCCCCGCCGAGCAGGGAGCCCGATGCGGGCCTCGATCCCAGGACCCTGAGATCATGACCTGAGCCGAAAGCAGAGGCTTTAACCCACTGAGCCACCCAGGCGCCCTGTGTTTTCCAAATTTTCAATCATACTTATTACCTGAGAATGAGGAATAAATGTAATTTAAAATATACAGGAAAAAATTAAAACAAGATTAAAAAAATGAATTTTACAAACTCTAAAACAAACACAGGCAATGGTTTCGCTGGAGACCTGCATGTGGGGGTTGAATGTCCCAGGTCTAGGGAATGACGAGCTCTGTCCCTGGTGAGCTGCTTCCTCCGGACTCTCTAGGGCTGCACGCCACGTCGGGGGCGCACGCCCCTTCTCACTGTAATTATGTGTGCACTAGCTCTCTCACTAGAAGGCAAATTCCTCCAGAGCAGAATTCACCCTGCATTCCTCAGCATCTGGCTGAGGCACAGTGACCACCACAGAGCTGTCACCTGACAGAGGACAGAGGAATGAGGGAACAAACTTCCTTCTTACCTTCCAACGCGTCATCCCCAACTTCTTCATATGTCTGCCAAGAGACAAAGAGAGGGTGAGAAGCAGCATGAACTCCTGGCCAAAGACAAGGAGCCTTATCGTTAGCAAACAGGATGCTTCACCTTTCCCCATTTTTGTCTGAATCCCAAGCTTACCCCTCCCAGGCTGGAGGATGACCTAAGGCAAGAGGACCAGGCGTCGAAGGCACAGTTACCTGCATGGTGCTCTGCGTGTAGCCGTACTGGGGGTAGCTGTAGCTGTAGCTGCCTGTGTTCTGGTCGTAGCCCCACTGGGCGTAGTAGTTCTGGTACTGCTGGTAGTACTGGTTGTAGCTGTAACTGTACATCTGACTATACTCCACTGGCTTCACACGGCTCCTTAAACAAATAAAGCAACAAACATAAATACAGGCAAATATTTCCATAGCACTTACTATGCGGCCAGGGGCTGTTCAAATGGCTTTATGCAGATTAAGTCACTTAATCCCCACAACAACCCTCTGCAATAACAACACACTTGTTCCTATTTTACAGATGAGGAAACTGAGGTCTGGACAGGTCACTTAATTTGCCCAAAGTCCCACAGAGATCCAAACTCTGGCAGTCTGGCTCCAGAGCCCAGACTTTATGGCCAGGAGTTTTTAATGGCTGGGTTTGGCTCTCTCATCAAATCCTGTCAGTGCTGACTTGTCCTCTTCTCAAGATGGCGGGGGGGGGAGGGGGGAAGCAGACACGGGACACTGTTTTTCTGCTAGTCACAAAGGCTCAGGTGAACATGGCCCGGAAAATTTGGATTTAAGATGATCCAAGAAACATTTCAAACCACACAATGTCTAATTACCTCTTTCACACACACAAAAAAGAAGTGTTCCAGTAGCCTTACCATCACCACTGCAGTCACAGTTACTGTTTACAGAGTAGATAGTCAGGATTTGGGCCCACTGTTTTTCAGATACAGACCCCTATTTTAAGTCCCGCACAACTCTATGACAGAGCTATTAATTATTATTCCCATTATACAGATGAGAATAATGAGACTCTAAAAGATTAAGTGATTCAGCCAAAGCCACACCTAAGACTGGAGCCAAATTTAACTCTAGACTCACGCTCTGAACACACCACTACATACAGTATCTGCCCTGACAGATGCAAGACACCTAAACCCTGCACTCACCAAACAGGACTGAGGCCCAGGCACAGTGGATAGCTTTTTTCTCTGGCTGGAACGGCTACCCCAGCCACTGCTAACCAAAGACAGAATGTCAGGCTTGCAAAGGATCTGTTGCTTTCAAAAAATACACAAAACCATGTATGTATGGGTAGGCTTATGGGAAACGCCTGCAGTCTGACCAGCAGCCCTAGATGAGAGCAATCAAAAGAATAACATGGCAACGCGCTTCTGCAGGCCTCATACTACAAAGAGCCAGACTCCCAAGTACTGCCGAATGTGCGGGAGGCAGAGGCTCACACCAGCACGCCAGCTGGCTTGTAAGGAGAACCGTGACTATCACGTGGTGTGGAATGCGCCTATGTCCTCAGGACTGGTGTACGCTATCTCCACAGTGAAACCAGAGAGGAAACCAAGTCATAAGCAGGGTTGAACCACCACACCAAGCCCTGTCACAGGAACCACAAATTCTCAAAGTCTGAATGAGCTCTTCACAAGTTCCTTCTGAGTTCAATGCCTACAACTCGGCCAGAGCAGCTAGACAACTCCACATCTGACTGCCTTAGCATCACCTCCTGATGGGTGGCCAGATGAAGCCCAGTGGCAGAGACTCCCTCTCCCTGCCCAGTGCAAGGCTGGAAACTGCTAATGGTCTCGTCCATGACTACCCTGCCATGTTCCCAAGGAGTCTGCCACCCTCCTAATCTGTACATAGAATTGAAGGAAGTCTCTCCAGCCTGGGTCTGTACATTTCTGTTCTGCTTCTCCACACTCAGCTCTTGTGGATGACCTCTCAAAGGGACCTCTTACTGACCTTAACTCCTAGTGCTTGATGGCACCTCCCTAGACACAGCAAATTCTGATAAGGATCGACCGAGAAATGGAACAGAATATAACCTCCTTGCAGAAGGGATTTTCCTTCTCTTGTTTACAGCTACAACTCCGAAGCCTAGGTCGGCGCCTGTAGCGTTTTAAGGACTCAGTCGCTGTTGACTGAATAAATAGTAACACAACAGAAACAACCGACACCATCAATATCAGAGGAACCTCGAGACAGAATACACACTCAAGATACCCTGCAGCTGTTAAAAAATACTACGATGAGGACTGCACAGCTATATGCGAAAGGGAATGTGTCTATGAAGAAAACCGGGGGGGGGGGAGAATGAGATTATAATTAAAAATAAAGAAATAAATCTACCACATGTAAACTGATCCACACGGAGTGTGTTATTTATATCTACATATCACGGATGTCTATGGAGAAACTTAGAAGTCAGAAATCATAATTAGTCACTTTACAGTAGTGAGGAAATGTCTTTCTTTTAAATATTTTCTTTAATGTTTTTATATAGTAGTTTATTACTATTCTTTTTAAATTTATTTATTTGAGAGAGACAGAGAGCGAGACAGTACGATCGAGAGAGAGCAGAGCAGGGGGAGGGGCAGAGGGAGAACCAGGCTTCCCCTGAGCGGGAGCCTGACTCGGGGCTTAATCCCAGGATCCCAAGATCATGACCTGAGGGGAAGGCAGACACCTAACTGACTGAGCCACCTAGGCACCCAATATCGTAGAGTTTAGAACAAATAACATTTGGGGGGGGGGAATCACTCAGGCTGATCTTCTATGTATTAAATACAGTTAAGCAGCAAAAAACCTCCAAATCTTTTGCTGCTTTGAAGAACCTGGCTCTCTGGAAGTTCTGCCTTAAGGATGCAGTCACTCTTCTAATCCTGGCATGGAGTCCCTCCGCCTCAGCACTGCTGGCCTGGGCGAGGGGCAGGTAGGTGCAGTGGGCGCCATCCTGTGCAGCACTGCTGTGACAACCAAAATTATCTCCAGGTGTTGCCAATGTCCCCTGTGGGACAAAACTGTCCCTACTTGAGAACCACTGCTTTGGCCAAAGGACAGAAGATTCTATGCAGGGGTGTCTGGGTGGCTCAGTGAGTTAAGCCTCTGCCTTCGGCTCAGGTCATGATCTCGGGGTCCTGGGATCAAGCCCCGCATCGGGCTCTCTGCTCAGTGGGGAGCCTGCTTCCTCCTCTCCCTCCTGCTCTGCTTACTTGTGATCTCTCTCTCTCTCTCTGTCAAATGAAAGAGAAGAGAAGAGAAGAGAAAAGAAAGAAAGAAAGAAAAAAAGAAAGATTGATTCTATGAAGACAATAGCTGTCTTCTGAGTGAGAAACTTGCTTGGAGCCATAAGGGAAGGGCTTTCTGACTGGCATGACAGGTACGATGATGTCTGTAACATTCAGTAGTGTTTAGATCTTTAACTCTAGCCATTCCCATAGCGAAAACTGGATATACTTTTTTTTCTTCTGCTCAATTCTTATTAATTCTGTGAGTAAATTTCTAACAGTGATACTACTGGGCAAAGAACAGAACATTACGTAGGACACACTGCTTTCCCAGTACTGCTACCAGCAATGTCTGAGTGTATCTGCCTCGCACGTTTTAGCTCCGCCCCAACTACAAGCTTCTGGAGGCGCAGGGTCATCTCGTCCATCTGCAGTGCCCAGCACACACCCTGGCAAGCACCAGGCCTCCCTGCAGTCTCTCCACACGCACCCCCCCAACCCCGCCCCGCAGGCAGAAGCTCTAATTATCAACAAGCAGAGGAGGAGCATGGGGGGAGGGGGGCAGCAGTCCACCTCCCTGCCCGAGCAGGACTCACGCTTTGGGGATTGCCACACTGAGCCTCACTGGTTTTGACCCCAGGCCGACTGCTCCCTGGCACTCAGTCAGAGCTCGCTTCTGTTCCAGTTCATCTGTGAATTTCACAAAACCATAGCCCCTGCAGAAAACAAAAGCACATTCCCTATTTAGATCACAAACGTGATGAAGGTAAAGTTTAAGAACAGAAGAGGGGGTGAGTCTATCCAGCTCTGCAGGAAGGGATGAGGGCCCCAACAGCAGAGGTAGGCTGCAGAGCAAGGTGAAACCCCAGCCCGGCAGGAGCCCGAGTCCGGAGGAATCCCCTCCAAGCCTTCACTGATGGTGCTCCTTCCCAGTGGCTTCCCTCCCAATCTACTGGAAATCCTGTTACCACCACCATCATCATGGTAGCGGTGGTGGTAATAAGAGCTGTAATATTTACATATTTACATCTGCCCTGTACACCAGGTATCACGTTAGGCAATGGGGCTCAGCAGTCACAAGCAGACAAGGTTCTTGCTCTGGTGGACTCATTTTTTTTTTAAGATTTTATTTATTTGAGAGAGAGAACATGTACACATGGGAGTGGGGGGAGGGGCAGAGGGGGAAGGAGAGGAAGAAGGAAAGAATCTCAAGCAGACCCTGAACTGAGCCCAAAGTCCCATGTGGGGCTCGATCTCATGACCCTGAGATCTTGACCTGAGCCAAAACCAAGAGTCCGTAGAAACCAAGAGTCAGACGCCTAAACGACTGAGCCACCAAGGTGTCCTGGAGCTCATATGCTACTTGGGGGATCAACGAATGACAGCTAATATTTCATGAGCACTTATTATTTCCCAGGCACTGTGCTGAGCATTTCCCCAGGATTATCTCATCAAACTGTCCAACGATTTGGTAGCGGTAGTGTACCCATTTACTGAGGAGGAAAGCAAGTTCAGAGCAAATATTTTTCTAATAACAAATATTTTTCTAATAACTTGCCCAATATCACTGTAGAAGCAGCAGTCAAACCCAAGTCTTGAGCTTGTAACTCAAGCTTGTGCTTATAACTATTACTCTGATCAAAAATAAGCCTTCCTTGAGGTTTTTCTACCTCTGAAATAACAATAATAGATAAAATGGCAAACATCTATCAAGCATATCCTATTGCTTTATTTATAGCATATCATGTCACTGTTCGGTCAGGCCTGGGAGCAGATACTATTAATCAGTATCTGTTGTACTGAGGAAATCGGGTGAGAGGCTAGGCCACTCCTGGAGTCAGGCTGCACACCACAGTCTGACTCCAGAGCCTGTGCTCTTCACCCCTGTGCTACATGGCCTCGCTCTAACAGCCCCATCTCTGAGACAAATGCTAGAACACGGTGGCCATCAGTCACAGGGAAGGCCTTACTTCGACACGCCCGTCTGGTCCAAAACCACCTTGCCTCCCCGACAGGAGGGGTAGACTTTGACGAAGAATTCATACAGCATGCCATCATCCACATCTGGGGTCAGGTCCCCCACAAAGAGGGAGTACTCAGGGCTGAGAGGAGAGAACAAGATTCAGAGACAGACACCAAAAGCTTTGTTCTAACAAGCTCTTTTGACCCATTCTAGGTAGACCTCTCCTGGGCCTTCCCGGGGAACAGCACATCTGAGATAGGTCCTTAGCCAGGTCCTAATTTGTTGTGTCTGGCAGTCCTGGCAGAGAGTTATCGAAGCAACCCTGTCCCGGGGGCCTTACCCACTGAACAAAGCCTGTTTGGCTTCCAATTATAGAAGTGCAGGTCGAAGGCCTAGTCAGAGGTGCTCAAAAGAGAAAACTAGACACTCTGTATTCACTGCAAATATTTTTCTAAGTAATCTCTATGTCCAATGTGGGCCTCGAACTCATGACCCTAAGATCAAGAGTCACATGCCCTACTGACTAAGCCAGCTAGAAGCCCCTCACTGCATATTTTTAAATCAAATGGTGAAGATGGAGCATGAGAACTAGACCTTAACTCCTAAGACTGAAAGCAGAGCTAAAAGGAAACCTGCCAACTTTTAGAACATGGGTCAGCATGTAAAAGGCGACAGTAAAAATTTTAAGGTTGATGGGGCAACTATGGTCTCTGCTGCTTTTTCGGTTTTCACAATCCTTTGAAAGTGTAAAAACCATCTTTAGCTCATGGGTGATGTAAGTCAAGTAACATTTTGTCAACCTCTGTTCTAGAAAAATTATTTAAAAAAAAATCAAACAAGCACACTCATTATTTTCTTAGTTCAAGTATGATACATATTCTTTGTTTAAATCAAAATACACAAAAAAACAAAGAAAAACAAAATTACCAGTAACCCAACCACTCGAAGGTAATCACTACGATCACTGTTATATGTTTTTGTCTTTTTTCTTTTGGCTTCTTTGTGGGTGTTTTGTTTTTTTAAGATTTATTTATTTGTCATAGACAGAGAGAGAGAGACAGAGAGAGCACAAGTAGGGGAAGCAGCAGGCAGAGGGGAAAGAGCAGGCTCCCCACTGAGCAAGGAGCCTGATGTGGGACTCGATCCCAGGACCCCAGGATCATGACCTGAGATGAAGGCAGATGCTTAACTGACTGAGCCACCTTGTTTTTCTTTTTTAAAGTAGGCTCCACCCCCAGCGTGGAGCCAAATGCGAGGCCCAAATTCACAACCATTAGATCATGACCTGAGCTGAGATCAAGAGCCGGACACTTAACTGAGCCCCCCAGGCAGCCCTGGCTCCTCTTTCTGAATTTACAAAACTTGGGTATGACTCCCTCATTTTCTTTTTAACATTTTTTTTCACTTTTCACATATCACCAACGTCCTGACCTGCCCTCATTTGCTGCAAAATGACTTATACATGGATACATAGTACTCCAACTAATGAACATATTGTTATTTAAGCCACTTCTCTATTACTAGATTATTTGGGTTTTTTCCCCAATTTCCCCCATTCTATGTAATATTTCTTTTTTTTTAAATTTATTTAATTTTTTTTATTCTTTGCCCCAGGGGTACAGGTCTGTGAATCATCAGGTTTACATCTTTTACAGCATTCACCAAAGCACAAACCCTCCCCAATGTCCATAACCCATCCACCCTATCCCTACCCTCCCACCCCCCAGCAACCCTCAGTTTGTTTTGTGAGATTAGGAGTTTCTTATGGTTTGTATCCTTCCCCATCCCACATTCTATGTAATATTTCAACGAACACTTCTGAGGCTAATCTTTGCACACGTCCAGGTATAAATTCTGAAGTAGAATTACAGGGTCAGTGGGTACAAATCTTTTTAAAGCTCTTGATACATTGTTTTAAAGCTTTTGAAGAGTACCCTGAAACAATCAATTTATGTTCCTACAACAGGTCAATTCTTACTGAACAAAATATCAATACTACAGGTACTAACAGGGTGGAAGGCTAGGGGCAGGACCAAATAAAGAGAAGACACAGGTCTTAACAAGAAGGTCACTGGGCAGGTCCACCAGTGGGGAAGGTGAGGGAGTCATCCTTCAGGAGGAAGGCAGAGTGGACCAAACTGGGCTCCCCAACCTCCCCTCTTTGGTGGTGATCAGCACAGTGATGCATCTTGTTTCTATCTAGACATTTCCTGGGGCTTGAAGCTACCCTGGGGCTACCCTGCACTTACCTGTTATCTGGTTGTTTCCCATAAGTGGCATAGTTCAGTTTAAAACGTTTTGCCTAGAAATTTAAAAACAAACAAACTAAAACAGAGAAAGGTGTTTCAAGAGTCAAACAATATTTGAAAAAAACTGAAATAAATTACCTTGGCCAAAACATCTCCCCCTCTCTAAGCCTCAGCTTTCTCTCCTGTATAAAGTGAGGGGGTTGGACGGATGACCGCTAAGGGCACTGCCAGCTCCATGGTTCTACGAGCCCAGGTGTGCCAGCGTGGTGCAGCTGTAAGCTAAGTAACTGTGGGAAGAGCAGAATGTAACTCTCTTGCAATGTGTCCTCACTGCAGCCAGCCTGTTCTAGCTTCTCAATCAGGCAAGAGATCTAGAGCTTCAAGTCTTCCGTGAGGGAGGCAGCGGTACAGAGTGCAAAGGGCGTGGATTTTAGCAGCAAACCAATCTTCAGTTTGCGTCCTGCCTCTGCTACTTACTACCTGTGCTGCCTCAGACAAGTCATTCCACTTCCCTGAGCTTCGGCTTCCTGGGCTGTCAAAGATAACGATGCCCACTGTGCAGGGTTGTTATAGGATTAAATAGAGTAAGTATACAGTAGGGCTTCAATAAATGATAGTTATCGATGACAATAAAAATGGGAACATCATCATTATCCAAGTGTCCTTACAGGTGTGGCTCCTGGCAGGGGTTTCCCATTAATTTTATGCAAACACTTCTCGGCTGTGGCCAAATCTGCAAATTCTACAAAACAGTAGCCAGCTGGGATTCTGGAAAGAAAGCAAACAAGAGAAAGAGAATGGTTAAAGATGGGATTCCCAGACGAGACTGAGCCCTGGCCTGAGGGGAGGGAAAAATGTTTTTCTGATCAGTGCTCAATCTGTTTTTGTTCCCTGCCATATTCCAGTTCAGGACTAACTTACAAACCTGAATATAAGGAATGGCCATCTGGGCCAGTCCCAGACTCATCTGATAAACATTTATTTATGTACTGTACCACCTTTGAAGTGCTTTTGCCAAAAATATTTTTTTAAGATTAGAGAGAGAGAGAGAGTGGGCAATCCCACGACCCTGAGATCATGACCCAAGCTGAAATCAAGACTCAGACTCTTAACCTACTGAGTCACCCAGGCGCCCCCCCAAAATATTTAATACAATCCAATCAAACCCTTAGATCTAATGTCCAGTTTATAGGGAATATTAGGGACAGAACAAGTAAAACACTACCACAAAGAAGCAAATAAAACCAGATTCCAGAATGTAGGACCTTATGTAAGACAACTAGTTTTAGCTCTTTAAAAAGTCAGTGTTTTGAGAAAAGGGAAGAGGTGAGCTTTCCTACACTTGAAACAGACAGAAGATGATCCTTTTGTAGTTCATAACTGTGATGACTGAGTGTTCATACTGTTGTGACATGTACCTCCCTTAAACTCTATTACAACCTTTGCACACGACCTGCCTGACATGGAAAAAAAAAAAAGAGAGAGAGAGAGAGAGAGACATATAAAAAAAGCTATAAAAGATATTCTGAGGGCGCCTGGGTGGCACAGTTGGTTAAGCACCCAACTCTTGGTTTTGGCTCAGGTCATGATCTCAGGGTCCTGGGATCCAGTCCCCAGTCGGGCTCCTACTCAGTGGGGAGCCTGCTTCTCCTTCCGCCCCTCCCCACTGCACATGCTCACACTGTCTCTCTCTCTCAAATAAATAAATAAAATCTTAAAGAAAGAATATTCACATTATTGTGCAACCATGGACTGCATTCTTAAGCACTATACTCTGTTGCATATTATTTTCCACGGGTCTTATCTTTTCCCCTTATTTTCTCTGGTCTTAGTTTTAAATCTGCATTTATTTATTTTACAGTATTCTTTTTTTGACAGTATTCTTTTTTTTTTAAAGATTTTTATTTTTATTTGACAGAGAGAGAAAGATCACAAGTAGGCAGAGAGGCAGGCAGAGAGAGAGGAGGAGGCAGGCTCCCTGCTGAGCGGAGAGCCCGATGTGGGGCTCGATCCCAGGACCCTGGGATCATGACCTGAGCCGAAGGCAGAGGCTTTAACCCACTGAGCTACCCAGGCGCCCTTTTTACAGTATTCTTTTTTTTTTTTTTTAAGATTTTATTTATTTATTTCACAGAGGGAGAGAGATCACAAGGAGGCAGAGAGGCACGCAGAGAGAGAGAGGGGGAAGCAGGCTCCCGCTGAGCAGGGAGCCCAATGCGGGCCTCGATCCCAGGACCCTGAGATCATGACCTGAGCCGAAAGCAGAGGCTTTAACCCACTGAGCCACCCAGGCGCCCTTTTTACAGTATTCTTATAGGCCACTTCAAAGTCTGTCAAATGAGACAAGACATAAATGTAATGTGTCTATAAGTACCACCATAAGAAACAGCTAGAGCTTAGTAATCATGAATAGGAAAAGATAGTTCCAAATCTTATTTCAATAAGTAGAAAGTATTACAGAATGTGGTTTTTTTTTTTAAGATTTTATTTATTTGACACAGAGAAAGAGAGATCACAAGTAGGCAGAGAGGCAGGCAGAGAGAGGAGGAAGCAGGCCCCCTGCTGAGCAGGGAGCCCGATGTAGGGCTCGATCCCAGGACCCTGAGATCATGACCTGAGCCGAAGGCAGAGGCTTTATTTAACCCACTGAGCCACCCAGGCGCCCCTACAGAATGTGTTTTCATACCAGTAGCTGATTATCTGGGGTTTTCTGTCTACAAGAGCAAAAAGAAGAAAAATATTTAGGCTAGTATGATCTACCAGAGAATCTGTTCCTAGAATACAGTGCAAATAAAAAGCAAGTGGAGAGAGTACGTAGGAAATTCAGGGGAAATAGGCACGAGCTCTGAAGAGGAGGGAGCAGGAGAGCCCTAGCCTCTCAGGGAAAGGCTGGCACACTCTTGGCTCTCCCTGAGTGTAGCTAGTACAATTTCTCATCCCTGCCCTGGACTGCAGCTGTCAGACCCCATGATGAAAACTAAGGGCTCCATGGACTAGTGCGTGTGGGGGGTTCTCCCTGAGAAACATTCCATGGTGGGCACAGGGTCCTTTCTGAGATTGTTCATCAGACCCGAAGGCTCAGAGTCAAGGTGTGTTAATGGCCTCATGTAGCAGGACCTGGGGAGCCCCTCTGTGGTCCACTCTCACCATATTTTCTTCCAGGCTGTGTAGTTGCTTCTCCCTTTCCACCTGCCCCCTTTCAGGTCCTGGCATCCCAGGAGACAGGCAGGGACAGGAAATGAGCTCTCTATGCCTGCCTCAGAGTCACTGAAAATCTCTACTTCATTTGATACAGAAAAACCTACCGAGACAGGCCAGTGGAAAGGCCTGTTCTCACCAACTGCAGAGAATAGGCATGGAACCAAGTTTATTTCTGTAGGACCTATATAAATATGCTCCTGTCTAGAATGTTCTGTTGTTTATGGCCATACCACCCTGAACGCGACCGATCTCGTCTGATCTCAGAAGCTAAGCAGGGTTGGGCCTGGTTAGTACTTGGATGGGAGAGTGTTCTGTTGTTAGGAGTCTGGGGAAGTTGGTTCCCAGTGATCAACTGGCATGGTGCTAGTTTTTCCTCTGTCCCTTCCTCATCCACACTGCATACCTGTACGTGAATGGCCTCGTGGCAACCCTGCTCTTTTCTTTGGTTGAAAGACAAAAAACAGAAACAAGAAAAAACAAAAAAACAAACTGTTTCTAGGTATGAAGCTGCCTTGGCCCCTAGTAGTCTTTTAAGTTTTAGCAAGCACCCTTAACCCACATGACTGATGAGCCAAACCTTTGTACATTTATAGATCACGCATTCTTTCCTAGAAAGAACACAGCACTTCAACGTGTCACCAGACTCTCTTGTACCACCCGGGGCACTAAGAAACCAAACTCTCTTGCACAACACCCCTCCTACCCCCTCACCAAGGAACCAGACCCCACTGCAATGCCCTCAAGCACTATGATGACATCTATAGCTGGCACCATTGGGACTGCACGCAGTCAAGAGTTGTCACAGACCCTGCACTCCCTTAACTGATTAACTGTCCTAAATCACTTTAAAATTTTCT
The DNA here is from genome assembly GCA_002007465.1 of Ailurus styani. Lineage (NCBI taxonomy): Eukaryota > Metazoa > Chordata > Mammalia > Carnivora > Ailuridae > Ailurus > Ailurus styani. The sequence continues at coordinate 2,606,246 of LNAC01000035.1, read as the reverse complement.
GAGCCAGGAGAAACCTTGGAGTTGGCTTTTGGTCAAGTCCGCCTTTTCCCTAGGTAGCCAGCCTCCTGAAAAAACCTCATATTCCTTTCCAATCAAAACTCATCTCTTGGGTGCCTGGGTGGCTCAGTGGGTTAAAGCCTCTGCCTTCAGCCAAGGTCATGATCTCAGGGTCCTGGGATCGAGCCCCACATCGGGCTCCCTCCTCAGCAGGGAGCCTGCTTCCTCCTCTCTCTCTGCCTGCCTCTCCCCCTACTTGCGATCTCTCTCTCTGTCAAATAAATAAATAAAATCTAAACAAAACAAAACAAAAAAACCCCCTCATTTCTTGCAGGGGGAGAGGGGTGCAAGAGGGGAAATAACCTTATCTCTAGAATGTTGGCCTTTTCAGCTATAGGCAGCCACACCTGGGTTTCAGTAACAGGTACTGGATTCTGAATACACAAAGTACCTGTCAACCAAACAGCCAGAACTGACCGCACTTCATCTCTCTCATCTGTATTTTTCAACCATTTGATGTTTTAGCGAGCTGCTTTAGTAGAGTACTTGGTAGAACCGCTGCTTAGTAAACACTGTCAAATTGATAAGAGAACCCTTCTCTTTCTAACTAGAACCCTAAGGAAAACTGAGACAAGGAAGAATGTGGAGGCAATATAGCACTACTACCTCAAAATATTCTCTGCATTTTGTTTTGTTTACATATTTACTGTTTTGTTTCCCCATGAGAATGCAGTAAACTCCATTGAGAGGAGGGACTATGCCTGGTTTGTTTCAGCCACATATCCCAGGAACCTAGAACAGCAGCACACAGTACTCATTCTATAAATAACTTAAGTGAATGACATGAGTTAAGGGCACTCATGACTTTAAGAACAGATCTGAGTCCTGGCTTGTCATTTAATAGCCTGTAAACTTTAAGACAGTTATGAAGCTTCCCTAATAATAGTACTTAGCTCAGACGTTTTTGTATTTAAAAAATAATTTTGGGAGTGCCTAGCTGGCTCAGTCCATGGAGCATTTGACTCTTGATTTTGGGGTTGTAAGTTTTGTTTGTTTTAAAGATTGTATTTATTTATTTATTTTTAAAAGATTTTATTTATTTATTTGACACAGAGAGAGAGATTACAAGTACGCAGAGAGGCAGGCAGAGAGAGGAGGAAGCAGGCTCCCTGCCGAGCAGGGAGCCCGATGCGGGCCTCGATCCCAGGACGCTGAGATCATGACCTGAGCCGAAAGCAGAGGCTTTAACCTACTGAGCCACCCAGGCGCCCTATATTTATTTATTTGACATGAGGGTGGAGAGAGGAGAGCAAGCCCAAGCAAAGAGAGCAGTAGGCAGAGGGAGAAGCAGGTTTCCTGCTGAGCGAGGAGCCTGATGCGGGGCTCGATTCCAGGACCCTGGGATCGACCTGAGCAGAAGCCAGCCACTTAACCTACTGAGCCACCCAGGTGCCCCAATGGGGTTGTAAGTTTGAGCCCCACATTGGGTGTGGAGATTACTTAAAAATAAAATCCTTTTTTTTTTTTTTTTAAGATTTATTTACTGGGGCACCTGGGTGACTCAGTCAGTTAAGTATCTGGCTCAGGTCATGATCTCAGGGTTGTACGATTGAGCTCCACATGGGATAAATAAATCTAAAAAAATAGAATCTTTTTTTTTTAAGATTTTATTTATTTATGACAGAGAGAGATAGTAAGAGAGGGAACACAAGCATGGGGGAGCTGGAGAGGGAGAAACAGGCTCCTCGCTGAGCAGGGAGCCCCGATATGGGGCTCAACTCCAGGATGCTGGGATCATGACCTAAGCCAAAGGCAGACGCTTAACGGCTGATACACCCAGGTGCCCCTAAAAAAACAATCTTAGAAAGTTATTTCCATTTTTTTTGGAGAGAGAGAGCATGAGCAGGGGGAGGGGCAGAGGAGAGGGAGAAGCAGACTCCCACCTGAGCAGGAAGCCCAATTCCCAAGACCCTGAGATCATGACCTCAGCTGAAAGCAGAGGCTTGACTGAGCCACCCAGGTGCCGGGGGAGAGAGAGAAACTTTTTCTTTTTTTAATTTTATTTATTTATATGACAGAGATATCACAAGTAGCCAGAGAGGCAGGCAGAGGGAGAGGGGGAAGCAGGCTCCCCACCGAGCAGAGAGCCCAATTCGGGGCTCGATCCCAGGACCCTGAGATCATGACCTGGGCCGAAGGCAGAGGCTTTAACCCACTGAGCCACCCAGGTGCCCCGAGAGAGAGAATCTTAAGCAGGCTCCACACCCAACGCAAAGTCCCACTGAGGCCTCTAACTCAGGACCCTGAAATTATGACCTGAGCCAAAATCAAGAGTCCAGGCTTAATGACAGACCACCCAGGTGCCCCCCACGCCCCCACCAGAAAATGATTTTAAAGTGCTTACTACCTAGCTGATTATAATCTGTTTATATTTATTGAGCATATGCCATATACCAGACTGTTCTAAATGCTGAATGTAAATTAACCATTTAATCCCCACCATAACTCTATGAGGTAGATGGTGTTATCATCTCCATTTTCATAGTTACGGTGAGATGGAAATGGAGAGGGTTAGTAATCTGCCCAAGGTCACACAGTAGACCTAACTTCTTCAGTCTGGCTCCCAAGTCCAGTCCTTAAACAATATGCTATACTTCCTCTCAATAAGCCCCCAAGGTTAACGTCTATAACATTATATTAACTATTACGAGGAGTGTGAAGCCCTGACTTTTCGATGTTTACATTCTCGAGAATGACACCGGCCGCACGGTCTATTAAAGGAAAACTGAGAAGATGGAAGGAGAAAAATGTACCCAGTGAGGCGGTTTCGGATAATTTTGACGCTCATCACGGTCTCCCCCATGGTGGCAAAGGCTCTGGAGATGAAATTCTCGTCCATGTAGGGCTCCAGCTGCGTAAATACAAGAGAAGAGGATCCAGGCTGGCGTCCAGGCTCCTCATTCCCGGTTCCAGAGCCCACCCGGGATCCGCTACACGCTGCTGGTGGGGGCGGGGGTGAGCGGAGTGGCGATTTTCATCCACACGGTGGCCTGAATCCCACCTGCCCCGTTTTCAATCCTTTGCCTCCCTTCCCTTCAAACTTGCTCCCTTTAGGGAGCCTCCTCCTTGGATCTAGCACCCCATCCCTCTAGTCCTAGAGCCACAGCGCCCTTCAGTCCTTGGGATTCCTGCCGTTCTATCCCCCTTAAAAAACCCTCCCCTTCTCCTCCATGAACGCAGGCGCAAGCCCAGGAACCCCCTTCCTCAGACTCGCTCCCTTCAGCTAAATTCTGGGACCCGCCTGTGTCACCCAAAGAAGTCCTCTCCTCATTCACTTCCACCCTTTTCGGATTCGAGGACCCTTCCCCGTCAGACTCTTCCTCCCCGCGTGACACTAAGGTTCGTCCTCCTCCACCCGGGCAGTCGCCCTCACTCACGTCGCCCATCCACAGACTGGCCGCCATGCCTGCGGCCGGGCCGGGAGTCTGCGGGCGGAGGAGGCCAGCGCGGGAGCCAGACTTGGGGGCCGGGACCGCCAGGGAGCATGCGCCTCCGATGCCTTCTGCGCACGCTCCGAACCTCAGCGCCCAGGCCCGCGCCGGGATTCGCCGCGCCGGGTTTTCCCGACGACCCGGCCGGCGGGGCGCGGAGTTCCTGGATTCCTGAGGGCGGAGCTCAGCTGGAGTCCGAGGGCTGGGGCGGAGCAAACACTACGCCGGCGCTATGGTTGCTCCGGGAACTGGCTTTCTTGGGTTTGTTTCTGACCTTGTATTCAAACACACATGTACCTTTGTAATTTTAATTACAAAAGTTGGGGCGCCTGAGTGACTCAGTTGGCTAAGTGTCTGTCTTTGGCTCAGGTCATGATCCCAGAGTCCTGGGAGGGAGTCCCATGTCGGGCTCCCTGCTCAGTGGATAGCCTGCTGCTCCCTCTGCCTCTGCCCCTCCTCCTGCTCTCTTGCTCACTCGCTCTCGCTCTATCTCAAATAAATAAAATCTCAAATACATAAAATGTCAAGTAAATAAATAAAATTACAAAACCAATTCTGCCCACTGTAAAACAAACAAAACACCAACAAAAAAACCCAACAAATCTGCAAATAATCCCCTTTGGGAACCAGGACGATCCAGTTCTACTGTGTGACCTTAGGCAAACCACAGGTCTGCCCCAGCCACCCCCTCACCCTGTTTCCCAGTTTGCGAGACGTGAGATTGTTGCTGAAATTGGATGGGATTCTTCCATCATTCCTGTATATAGCCCTGGGGTGGAAAGTGGGGCGGGGGGTGGTTTACAGGGAGTGTAAATTGGACCAACCCTGTCATTTCAACCAAATAATCCCGTCTCATCACTCTACTTTTTGGAGTCCAGTATCCATTACCCCAACCCAAAGTGCCAGCTCTTAACTTGTTCCAGAACAATGACCTGTCCATGGAAGGCCCTCAGTGAACGCGATTACAATGACTAGATCATCCCGACAGTTTAACTCTCCTAGTCTGGGAGCGTCTCAGGCCAAAGCCTCCCTTTGGCGCCCATTTCTTGGAATGGGGAACTTCTGTAAGTGATCATCAACTCCAACGGTGAAACTCACCCCAAGTGCTTGAGAATCCCTTTCTGGGGCTCCCTCTGGGCTGATAAGCCACTAGGCCCTTCTTTACCAGTTCATATCTCCTCAATTTAGGGCATTGGGCCCCCAAGTGCTTACTGGTCTGAAAACTTGAGATCCAGCCACTAGCTGCCACATTTCCAGGTTTATCCTACTTACTGTAATATCAAGTGTAGTGGGGGGCGCTTTGGCTATCAATCCCAGTCCCCTCACTAATTATTTTGGCAAGTTACTTAACCTGAGACTAATATGGATAATAGTAGTGCTTACCACATACGGCGTTGTGAGGAGAAAATGAGAAGTTGGGAAAGTACTTGGCCCAATGCCTGGCATCCAGTAAATTCTCCAACATGGTATTTGGAGGCCTTCAAATTATAGCGGAGAGCTGTTTATTTAGTACTATTTGCCAGCTCCTCTGCGGTGCTCTTTGCTTACTACAGGTGGAAGATCTTTAAATGTTTGTTTTTAATTCAGAGTGTAAGCTTCATGAGATGGGGATCCTTGTTTTGTTTCTAATCAAATTCCTACAACAGTGTCTGAGATATGGTAAGTCCTGAGAAAATATTTGCTGATTTTATGAAATAATAAACAGCAGTCCCTTACCCTATCTATCCCTACCCCCAATTCCCACTCTCTTGAGGCAAGTTACCACATCTCCCTAGAATCTGCACATTTCTAAATGTTGTACTTTCTCATTTGTAGTTTCAGACATCTTAGCAACTGTCCTTCATTCATAAATATACACTTCATCTTCTGGTTATAATTTCTCACAAAGCAGGAACACCTGGCTGGCTCAGTCAGTAGAGCATACCACTCCTGATCTTGGAGGGGTGTGAGTTCAAGACCCACATTGGGCAAGAAAATAAAATAATAAATATAATGTCTGTCAAAGCAATATTGAACATTTACATTACAACTTTGTAAATATTTATAGCAGAGCTACATTGTGTACTATGATTACATTTGTTTTGGGGTAATCAATCCAGGTTGGAAGAGGATGGGGGAAAAGATAAAACAGAAATTGATGTACTTGAACAAAAGGAAACTTACACTTAAGACATTGGTACTAACTAACACCAAAAAACTATGCATGTGAAAAACAAGGCAATTATTAACTATAGGGAAGAAGAACAACAAAAATGTACAATTGTCATAACGGCAAAGAGTAGATTATAGAGTACTATGTGACTATTCTCCTATATGTAAAGCACCTTCAGAGAGCTTTATAACGCTTATGTGCCATTCAAGGAAAAGGAATTGAAGTTCTAGGCTCAGGTGGAATCTGATTTAGATTCCAGCCTAGTTTGTGCATTTGGTAGGTAGCTTCTTGATTTTAAGCAAGTCACAACTCTCAGGGACCGAGGGACAAGTCTGACTTTGCAGGGCAGATGTAAGGATTAAAAGAGCTATTATTGCATGTAAGGTGTTCAGCACAATGCCTGGCCCATTTTAAGTTCCAAAACAGAAGAACTATTAACAACAGGGTATTTTCAACATGCTATCCTGTCAAAAGGGAAAACTCCAATAAGTCTAAACCAAATGGACTTTTGGGGTGGGGGTGGGGGAATGAGGAGGAGTAGCAGACCCACGTGTTTTTCAAAGAAAATATTAAAATCAAAAGTGTGATGTCCCTTCTAAGTCAATTTCCAATCAGTATATTGCCTGTATTAAAACCAAAACTTCAGAGGAAAAAAAAAATCACAGAATACATTTGAAGTTCTTTTACATAATATTCATTTTTCCAAGTGTTTTCCAAGAAGAATCCTTCTGGTGATAATAAAAACTTTCTGTTTTACATTAACAGACCTTCTAGATCAGCATTGTCCACTGTAACTTTCTGCAATTACAGAAATGTTCTGTTTGCATAGCCCAATACCATAGGCACCAGCCATACAGGACTACTGAGGACTTGAAATGTGGCTAGTGCAACCAAAGAAATTAATTTTAAATTTTTACAAATTTTAATTTATTTAAATAGCCACATGTGGCTAATGACCACTATCGTAGACAGGTCAGCTGTATGATTTGGTTGCTCAAATGCCTGGGAAGATCTACATTAATATGCGTAGTAAGTAGTCTTAAGAGTTATTGTGCAGTTAACCATGTTTAATCAATTACATCAGCTGTTGAGAAATGATGTAAGAGCAAGCTTAGTATAAGTATTTATAGATGTGTATATACTCAAATCTCGGTTTGGGATTAGGATATTAAAAGATCCATTTCATGTCTCACATTATGCAGCATAATTTTTTTTTAAAATCCAGTGATTCCTGAAACGTAAGTACCTAAGCAAAAAATCGATCAACTTTTTCTCTTTTTTGATTTATATGAAACAGCCACATCAACAGCTGACTGGCACATACCTGGATATGGCGACATCACCTAAGTCCTAGCCTTGCCCAGGTGCATAGGTATGGGTTTATTCTGCTCTTCCCAACACAGCAGGTGCTCCCTTAAAAAACCAGGGAGTATGTAGAAAACAAGTGGCCTGTTTTATAAAACTCTATATTTATTCAAAGTGTTAAAAGATATCGCTCTCCCCTCCAAAATACTTTACATTAAAAAAAAATCAAAACTGTTTTCTATTTTCTTAGCCACTGTACGAGCTGCTGCTTCCTTTTCTGGGCACCAGCCTCTGCCCTCTGGCCCCCTTCCCCTCCCTCCCTTCACTCTCAATATTGCTATAAGTTTGTTTATAAAACTCTCCTTCCCCACTCCCCCTCCATGTCCTGCCCTGCAGATGCAGCTTCCTTTCCAGACCTCAGGCCCTTGGCTGCAGGTAAGGCAGGTTGGATGGGCAGGATTCTCAGGCGATGCCTGAAGGGCAGACTGCTTTGTGCTTCTGGGAGAAAGGCTGATTGGCTTTTTTTCTTGATCAAGTGGAGGATCATTGTTTTTTCTTCTCCATGGACATCTGTTGAGGGTCAAATATTTGGCTTGGGGTTGCCCATGGCTGGGCAGCCCTGCCCCATCTCCAGTTTCCCCCAGGCATAGGTCCATGACAGCTGGGTCTGACCACCATACCATTTGTCTGCCTGTGGATTGTGAAGGACAGAGAGTGGCACATGGCTAGAGTAGGGCTTGATGATCCCCAACTTCTCAGAACGTGGGCACCAAATCCCCAGGGGAGGAATTTTTGGTTTTTGGCAGGCAAAACCAGGGTCAGCCAGGACCATGGGAGGTAGGGATGAGGGGGAAAGGTCTAACCACATAGCTCTGGAGTGAGCAATGTTCCGGCTGCCAAAACTCTCTCCCCTCTTCCATTTCCCCCCACTCCCCTTCATCCTGTAGGTTGCAGGATGATTCAGGAAAGGAGGACGGAAAAGAGGAAAAGGATTCTGTTCTGCTGATAGGAAAAAGGCAGGAGATGACAGAGTAATCGGGACTGGGGGAGGCCTGCTGGAATCTGTAGTCGTCATAGCTTCCCAGTTCCAGGAGGGAGGGTGGTGGGGCCGGGAGCAAGGCCCGTAGAGGCTTCATCAGCTCTGTTCTTTGTCCTTGACTAGTAAGACTGTGTGCTGGCCCCCACTGGACACTGATAAGACCACACGGTTCTCCAGCTGTTTGCCTGTCATCTCCACCGGGCTCCAGGCATCCTCTTCCTGCCCTGTGCCCAGCTGGTAGTTGGTGCCCATGCCCCAGGCAAAAACACGACCTACAGGGGAGAGAAATGGGGGCGGCTGTCTCCAGGATCACTAGCCCCACCTTCTATACTGTAAGAAGCCTGGAATATGACGGTGAATTTTGACTTTGGCCTGTAGCAGCCTAGCAATGTCCCAGCCTCTGAGAGCTCAGGGAAGCTGGGAGAAGCCAAAGAGATGACAGATTTAAAAAATAGCTTTATCAACCAGAGATAACAGTCCTTACACATTGCCAAAGACCTCTCCTTGCTCCTAGGCATGGCATTCAAGGCTCTACATGACTGGCCACTCCCCAAACCCCTACACCACCCTCCATTCCAAGGACCTTTGAGACTGCTCTGGATGTTCCCGTGCCTGGGATGCCCTTCGTTGCTTATCATAAAGGACTAAACCCTTAAGGTGTAGTACAAGCTCTGCTTCCTCAGGAACTCTTCCCAGGTAATTCCAGGTCAAGTGCTTCCATCAGCTCCACACTTCTCAAAGTGTCTGTGGCTATCTATCCCACTCACCCACTCGCCCACTCAAGCTTTGGTGACCACCTGGTTCATACCCTCCTCTGCTGTGCCTCCCAGAACCCCAGGGACTAAGCCTTCTTTCTCCTAATAAAAGTCTAAGTACAACTCCCTGGGAAGCTGGCACATACTAGGTTGTAAATAAAGGGGTCGCCTTGGTAGAAAGTGTAAAGAGAAGCCTGAGTTGACACTCTGGAGACCTGGATTCAATTCCTATTGCCTGTTTGGGCCTCAGAGATATATCTCTCTTTACTATTCTTCTATGCTACGCAACAATTCACCCTTATGAAAATAATTTGTTTACTCATTTTATGCTCATCAAAGCCAGAGCTTCTGACAAGAGAAAAGCGATGTCATCACAAACAGTGCTCTCTGCATCTCAGCTCTGTTTGATCAGCACATGAGAGCCTGATGAGCAGTCTGGTAAGAATCAGAGCCCCCAAGACCAAACTACACCGAGCGTGGCCGGCCCCAACTCACCATCCTTGGTCACAGCATACCCCACGGAAGCCCCACAGGCCACCGAGGAGACGGCAGGGAGCCTGGAGATGAGGGTGGGCGTGCTCTTCTCCTCAGCACCCTCCCCAAGGCCCAGGCGCCCGTACTCCGCCCGGCCCAGGCTGTACGCTTTTCCTGTGGGAGGAGGGAGGAGAGATGAAGAGCAGCAGAAGGCATGCTCGAGGTAGGCCAGGTGAGTTCCCACATCCACAGGAGCTGGTCCCCATCCCAGTGTGGAGTAGGTCTGCAGCGTCCACCCCACTTCTGGCGGAGGCCTGGGAGAACCCGTGAAGCACCCCACTGAGCTCATACTTGGAAGAGCGCCAGGACTCTGGGGGATGGGGATGGCCCTCAGGGACCCACATCTGACCCAACCCATGGAGCAGGCCCAGGTTCCAAGGACCCTGGTCTCAGGAGTCTGGCTGGGCTATGCCCAAGGAATACTCCACCCCCAACCCAGAGGTCCCACCTTCCGAATCCATGCAGACTGTATGATGCTGGCCACCAGAGAAGCCCACCCAGGACTTGGTAGAGTTCTTGAAGGATGTCAAGTTTTGGGGTACAAAGCAAGATTCTGTGCCTGGGGTTCCTGGGAGGAAAAGGCCAGGATAGAGCTGTCAGGAGCAAAGCTGTCCAAGGAGCTGTCCTTCTGCATCCCCTCACACAGTAAGGCCACCTCCCCCACACCAAAACCAAGGTATGGATATTCCCACTTTACAGATAACACAACTATGGCTCTGAGAGATTAGCTGATCCCAACAAGGGTGCCTAACAAATGAGTGGTGAAGCCAGGATTGGAAGCCAAGTCACTCTGGGCTAGGCCAGATGTTGGGCTTGGGACTCACCAAGCTGATGATAGTTGGACAGGCCAAAACCATATACATGGCCCTCGCAGGAGACGGCAAAGGTGAAGTAGGCACCACAGAAGGCATCCTGGAACCTCACATGACCCCGGCTTCCTCTGGATTTCAGCATCACACACTTGGGGACCAGGAGTCGTTCTGTAGGCAGAGTGGCAGGCGGGGTCAGTGGCAGTCACACACACCTTCTGTCTCTGCCTTGTGTGTTTTTCCCCATTACTACAGCCCTTGGAGGGAAGCTAAGCAGAGATTCTTCTTCCTTTTCCCCAAGAAAAAGAAGAGGAAACTGAGGTCAAGAGAGTACAAGTGCCTCACTCAGACTCCCCGAGCCGTTAAAGGTAACATTTACATGGAACTTACCATGTGCCAAACGTTCTCCTATGTTAACTCATTTCACTTCAGCACAACCCGATGAAGTATACTTAAAGATGAGAAAACTATGTCCAGGGTCCCACAGCCAGTAAGTAGAACCAGGACTCAAATCCAGGGTGGTCTGGCACTAGAGTCAGAGAGCTTACCTATCACTGCAGGCCTATCTGATGCAAGCCTAAACACACGGAGAGAATCCCTCCTGCTTGACCTTCACCAGGGGGTGGTGTGCCTAGTTGCCCTGCCAGAGGGACCTAAGCCACCTACCAAGGCCCTGCCGGCCACCACGGTTGGCAAATAATTCAGGCACACGGCCCAGCTGGCCCTGCTCCCCGCAGCCCAAGGTGTAGAGGTCACCATCGGCTGTCAGCATCACCAAGTGGTCATTTCCTGTGGGGGAGAGGAAGGCAGAGGGTATAGGGCTTGTCTGTATGGCCCAAGACCAGGCCCACCCTGGAACGAGGTTCTCCAACTCCTGCCTAGCGTGAGTACCCCCAGGCTCACCTGAGGCCACCTTCACTACCGGCACAGTCAGCTGCACGTGCACGGGCACCATGCTCTTCTTCATGGGCTCCAAGAGTCCAATCACACCGTTATTGTCCTGGAAGGCAGGACAGAGCACTTACCGGCCGGTCCTGTCTGCCCCAGGCCAGCCAGGTCCAGGCTCACGGCAACCATAGAGCCGTCTGGTGAAGGGGACTGGTGCCAGATGAGGATGAGGAGGTGGGCAGGAGCCAGGACAAACAGTGAAATACTTCAGGAATGAAATCTTATGTGGCTTGTTTTTTGCATTAAAATAACAAAGGAGTAGGGTAGTGGATGGGAGTAGAGAGGAAACAAGTTTGGCTACAAGCTGATGACCATGGAGGCAAGTAGATGGGTATTCGATATTTTTCTGACTACTTTCAGGTGTTTGAAATTCTCCATAAGAAGCTTTAAAAACAGCCCTGATAAGGACACACCTCATCAGATTCCTTTATTTTTGACATTTCAAAATAAATACCAAAGTACCAAAATAATTTTAATGTTGACTTACTGTTTAAACTCCCTTGCCTCAGAAATTCTGAGATGTGACAATCCTTCCCATGCACCCCAAAACTCCTGACAGATGTAGAAGAGGGCCAGGGAGGGGAGAGGCTGAAGGCAGGAAGATGGGTGAGGACAGCAGGCTTCCTGGATCAGCCTCAGCCCAAAGGCATCCTTGACCCACCCCTTTCCCAAGATAACACACTTCATAAATATAGATTCAAGGAAAGAGCTAGTGGTGTGGACAGGCCTGGATGAAGAGACCTGGGTCTGGGCCCAAGCTCTGCCTCTGGGCCTTGATTTCCCCACCACTGAGTACAACAGGGAGGTGGAGATGGATTATCACCGGGGTCTCACCAGTGAATTCTGCCAGCCCCCATGCGGTTTTCCAGACCCAGTCTTACCCGGAAGGAGCCCCAGAGGAAAACGCGACCATCCTCAGTGAGGGCTGCTGTGTGACTGTCTCCTGCTGACACCTGTACCACTTTCTCTTGCAGCTCCACTTTCCCAGGGACCATCTCTGAGCCCTCTACTGATGTGTCCCTTCCCAGGGCGCCCTCATCATTGCAGCCGAAGGAGTAGACCTGTGCCCAAGATGCCCCCATTAGCGAAAGGTCTGGCTTCAGTCCATTCTTGTTTAGACCGTTCCCTGTGCAACTGACCAGCTCCATCTCCACAGAGTAATGTGTGTGGCTCAAAGCTCCTTCCTCAAACCCTCCAACCTCAGGCCCAGTCCAATCCTGTGCCACCCACCCCAACTTACCTGGCCACTTTTGCTCAGACACACAGTATGCATGCCCCCAGCCTCGGCTTGCACGATGTCCTCCGGAATGGGCACCAAAGCTGGCTTCTTCCTCTCCATCACATTCTCTCCCAGCCCCAGCTGGCCCACATCACCCTGGCCCAGTGTCAACACCATGCCTGGTTCTGTGCTGTGGGACCTATGGGAGACTGAGGGGTGAAGAAGACAGCCTTGAGTGTGCAGGATGACAGGAAAGAGGAGGGGTCACATCATGGGCTGTGGGACCACACAGACCTGGGTTCAAGCCCCTGCTCTGCCACAGACCAGTCATAGGAACTTTCTAGGAAGCCTAAGTCTCCTCGTCTGTAAAATGTAAATAGCAAAGATAACTATGTCACAAGGTTTTTGTGAAAATTAAAAACTGAGCACGTTATTAATATGAGGGAGGAAATGGAAACATGAAGATACTAAATATTGTGAAATAAATCTTGCTGGGGAGGGGAAAGAACAGTGAGGATACAGACAGTTTTCCTGAATAGCTCTAAGTTCTCAGGAATCATGGTGCCAACAGTGAGAACTCAGAAAATGTCTACCCTTGGGCGCCTGGGTGGCTCAGTGGGTTAAAGCCTCTGCCTTCGGCTCAGGTCATGATCTCAGGGTCCTGGGATCGAGGCCCGCATCGGGCTCTCTGCTCAGCGGGGAGCCTGCTTCCTCCTCTCTCTGCCTGCCTCTCTGCCTACTTGTAATCTCTCTCTGTGTGTCAAATAAATAAATAAAATCTTTAAAAAAAAAAAGAAAATGTCTACCCTTTACTGGCTGCGTATCCTATGGATGTAAAATTGCTTCATAGTGCCCTAAATTATACTACAGACCTTCCATATTTAGGCTCCTGTTTTATAGGAAAAGAAACAGAGATTCAGAGAGGTTAAGTAACCCTCCCAGAGTCATGGAGCTAACAAACAGTAAAGTTTGCACTGCAACCAAAGAAACCTACATGGGTCAGAGCACTATCCCTAACCTCCACCCTAAGGCTGCGACTTAAGTCCTAGACATACTCCCACGGAACCCTTCCGCTCCTATCTGGGAGCAGACGCGCAGCGCAAGAGGAAGCTGCAAGAGTAAGACAGAAGACAAGCATTTGTGAAAGGTACAAGCCAACCAGTGGAAGGCACAGGGCCGTCTTCTGGCCAATGGCAGTGGCCCACAGCCCCGGACAGCCAATGGCGTCCAGCTCCTCCCCCCGGGGGTGTGGCCATGGCTGCCAGGGCCAGTACGGTTGCGCAGAGAGTGCCTTGGGCAGGGAGCCACCTGGTCGGGTTTTCTGGTCAGGAGGGCTCAGCCTCTGGGCACCTGGAACGCGGTGGGAGGCAACGGCCCTCACTGCCTGGTTACGACGGTCTGCAAAAGACAGACACTGTCTGAGTGTGGGTCCACACTATTCCCTCCCAGATTGGGGGTGGATTTTTCTCCTCCCCGTCTCCCTCCAGGGTCCCAGGAAAGAGGAAAGCACAGCCACCTCCCTCAAACGCTACCAGGACGTTATCTCATTTTCCTCTTAACAGCCCAGCGAGATTGGTGCTGTTCTTGCCTCTGATTTATGAATGGGGTAATTCAAGCTCAGCGAGGTTAAGTCACCTGCTCAAAGCTACATGACTAGAAAGTGGCAGAGCCTGGACTTGAACCCACTTCTGGAAGCCAATGGTCCTAGCCATAGTACATTACTGCCTGGCGCAAAGTCCAGCTAGGGTCTTATTTTGTTTGTTTGTTTGCTTGCTTGCTTGTTTGCCAGCACTCCCTGAGTGCTGACAGACAAGTCTCTGCTTTATGATTGCCAGAAGGTGGGATTCAGTAAGCTACATGAGACCCTCCATCTGGGTGGAGTTCCTGGCTTCCAGGCCCCCGAGCTTCAGATATCAGGGAGAAAGGAGCCAGTCCTAGATTCTGGGGGCGCCAAGAGGTCCCCCATTCAGAGATAGAGGCCAATGCCAACTTACCCTTCACCTTCTTGCTTTTGGGAAGAGCATCTTCTGGGGGTGACCTTCTCTTAGCTATACGTTTGGGTGGCATCTTCCTTTCCTGAAAAACCGAGGCAAATATTCCATTTCAGAAATGGCAATCATTTTCCTGCTCTAACTAGGCAACATTTACGAAAACTCCTAAAAAAGGTAAGAGGAATTCCAGCAATTCCATTTTTCAGAATTTATCTGAGAACAAGAAGAGAATAATGGATACAACCAAAGTTTAGGTTTCATAAATATCTCTACTGTATTCTTCCTAACGTTAAAAAAAAAAATGAAGCAACCCATGTGTTCCATGGTAGGGGGCTGCCTAGAAAATATGCAGTATATTCAGGATAGAACAATATGAGGCCATTAAAAGTGATGCTTTCAGAGATTTGTTTATTGAATAGGAAGATGTTCATTGCCAAATAATATAAGCAGCTTGAAAAAACAGTCCATCATTCCATACAAAAAGGCATACACATGCAAAAATCGGTATAGAAGACTGTGTGGAAGGAAATACATTCACTATTAACAATGGTAACCTCTGGAAAATGGGGTTATGAATACTTATTTTTTTCTTTGTACTTTCCTATATTATCTAAGATATCTGACAAAGAACTTTACATGTATTTTTAAATTATTTATTTAAGTTTATTTACATATTTTGGTAACTTTTCCACCTGTGACATTCAAATGCATGACCCTGAGATCAAGAGTTGCATGCTCTTCTGACTGAGCCAGCCAGGCACCCCTATTTTTTATTTTATTATAAAAAATTAAAACCTTGAAGAACAAAATCAAGTCAAGTATCTCTCACAGCTCCCCCCAAACCCTGAGATAACCAATAGTAACTTTGGTAAAGCACTACTCTTATCACACCAAAAGAAAAAACCAACCCACCAACCAACCAAAAAACCAAAAAGCTACTCTCCTTACATAAAACCAAACCAGACCATCTGTGCCCTCTGATCCAAAAGTGCCAATCCTGAGAAGACACTGGCTTTCCTAAACAGCCCAGTTAAGAAAAATAAACACTGTAGGGCACCTGGGTGGCTCAGTCACTAAGCAGCTGCCTTCAGCTCAGGTCATGATCCCAGAATCCTGGGATCAAATCCTGCATGGGGCTCTGTGCTCAGCAGGGAGCCTGCTTTGCCCCCTGCCTGCCGCTCCCCCTGCTTGTGCTCTCAAGGGCTCTCTAGCAAATAAAGTCTTAAAAAGAAAAGAAAAGAAAAGAAATACACATTGTACATACTTCCCAGGTGTTACAAAAAGGGGAAAGGAAAGCACTGAGTGACAAGAAAGGTTCTTGAACCTAGTACCATCCAGGACAGCTGAGGGCTTCAGCCCCAAACAGCTCCCTCATTTGGCTGCTGCTGCCCGACAACAGGTCTGTCTTCCTCAAGGTTGCTGAGAACAGAGATATTCTCCCCACCTCTCTCACTTCCAATCCAGCCCAAACTGTATCTAAAGCCTTCTTCCTCCACACACCCAGCCCCGGAAATAAATCTTTATTGAGCCCTGGTCTTTAAGGTTGTGAAACTGTCTAAGACGGGGACTCTCCAATCTGGACTGCAAAGGCCCTCGAAGGGCTGGCAGCGGTCAGGGCCCTTCAGAGCTACCCCAATGTGGAAGTGGGATAGGCTGTGCCCATGGAAGAGTCTCAGGGCCAGGGCGCCTGGGTGGCTCAGTGGGTTAAAGCCTCTGCTTTCGGCTCAGGTCATGATCCCAGGGTCCTGGGATCGAGGCCCGCATCGGGCTCTCTGCTCAGCAGGGAGCCTGCTTCCCCCTCTCTCTCTGCCTGCCTCTCTGCCTCCTTGTGATCTCTCTCCCTCTGTGAAATAAATAAATAAATAAATAAATTTATTTATTTAAAAAAAAAAAAAAGAGTCTCAGGGCCAGAATGTAGGCTCTGCTACTTTCTAGCTGCTTGACCCTTGGGCAGAATTACTTAATCTCTTCATGATTCAGTTTCTTCCTCAGTAAAACAGGGATAATAATCGTACCTACATTTTTAAATTTAGGATTAAGTGAACTAATACTGTAAACTATACACTCATATCGGGTATTATAACATCTAGAGCCTGCCCCAGGCAATGCCTGAGCACAGCTCTAATCTAATCTAACCCACCTCTCCTCCACTTTGCAGTTAAGGGATGAGACTCTACCCAAGACTACAAATGGAGTAAGAACTTCAAGACCCCTTCTCAGGCTCAGCTGTGGGCCTAACCAGCACCTCCCCCCATCTCCTCCTTTCATCAGGTCCTAGAGCAGCAACCCCTCCAGCTCCCTACCACATGGTAATGAACACAAGGCCAATGGCCTCTGAATTTCTGAGCACATTTCTGCTAACTATCCTGGCGAGAACAAAGGACTGAAGATAAGGAAGCAGCCAAAGGTTCAGAATCCTCCATGCCTATGTAGGCTGAGCTTCCTCTACAGGTTGTGACTGGCCCAGGTGACTCCGATGAGGTGGCAGTTCTGAATGTCACCCAACTTTTATTCCCTTGGGGTGGGACTCCTCTCCAACCCACCTCTTTGAGACCCTTCTTACCATGCTAAAGATGCACATTCTCTGGGATTAGAGGGAACTGGATTCATCTGCTAGAGCTGTGGCTTATTCACCCCGGCTTTTGTGAAGCTGGTTGGCCAGCAGCCTTGACCTCTCTGAGCTGTATCCTCTTCTGTAGAGGGGAATGCTATGACCACTTCTCAGGGCTGCTGTCAAAACTGAATGAAATGTTTGTAATGGACTTTGCAGTGCCAAGCACACAGTAAGTACTCAATACATGGCAGCACTTATTCATCTGTTCCACAAATATTTATTGCGTGCCTATTACCAGTGCTTGGCGTTGGGCCAGGTGTAGCAAGGATAAAGGAGACTAACCCTCTCCCTGTTCTCATGGAGCTTACATTGTAGCAGGAAAGAAAAATTACTGATAGTGCTGAGTGAAGATAAGTAGGGTGACATAAGAGATAACTTGGGGGTGCACAACAATGTGTTGCTTAATAACACTGAGCTGTATGCTTAAACATGGTTAAAGTGGGAAAAAATGGTGAAAACGGTCAATTTCGTGTATATCTTATCACACCAAAAAAAAAAAAAAAAAGAAAAAGAAAGAAAAATAAAATAACTGGGGGTAGGGGAAGGGAATGGTGAGGGAGGTGACATTTAAGCTAGGACCTGACACGTGAGAGAAAGCCAGCAGGGCAAGACCAAGACGAAAGTAGGCTGGGACACGGTGTGGTAAGTTTGGGAACCGGGAGAGGCCAGCGTGGCCACAGCTGGAGAACTGGTCACATGGCAAGAGGTGAGCAGGGGCTGGATCATGCAAAGCTTTCTAGGGAAAACAGAAAACTTTTAAGAAAGTCTTCATTAGATTTACATCTTAAACGGTTGTTCTGGCTACTGTAAAGAAACTGGGATGGACAGGAAGAAGAGGCCACTGCAGGCATCCAAAGGACAGATGATGGTGACTTGACTGGGTCTGTCTGAGGCAGGAAAGAAAAAGGAAACAGAACACATCGACCTAGGAGACACATTCGATTTGTGGATTAGATGTGTGGAGTGAGGGATCCAGAATGACTTTCTTCATCCTACAAAAAATCCAGGGGAGAGTGAAAAAAAAAAAAAAAATCCAGGGGATCCCAGGCAGGCCTCCCCAGGATCCCCCTATAAGTCTGGCCAAACACAAGGACTCCCAGGCTTTGGCTTAAATGACTAGCAGGATGTAATGGGGCACCTGGCTGGCTCAGCTGACAGAGCATGTGACTCTTAATCTTAAGGTTGTGAGTTCGAGCCCCACAATGGGTATAGAGATTATGTAAAAATAAAATCTTAAAAAAAAATGACTTGGAGGATGGTAGACTTCTATTTAGTGAGGCAGAAGAACACTGGAGGACAAACAGGGGAGGAAAGACCCGAGAGCCCCATTTTACCAGTTCTCGTTAAGTCTGAAGTCGCTGGGAGCCAACAAGAGGGGATGTTAAATATACAGAGCTGGCTGGGTTAAGGGGTGTGGGGTAGAACAGGTATCCCTTGTTTCAGGTAGACAGCCTGTATCTCTGGCCAAGCTGGCAGCCAGTTCACTGTGTCCAAGGCCCTTTCCTGCCAAAGGAAAATCTCCTGTCAGTTCATCAGAATGACCTATAGAGGTTAGCTGTGGTGGGGAGGCAGACCGTGCTGTAGCGTGGAAAAGTACTCACAAGAAGAAGTGAAAACACAGGGAAGAGAATTATGTCAGCATACTGGTGCTGATGATAGGCTGACCTGTAGGCAAGGCCTAGAGTGGAGACAGAAAAATAAACATGAGGTGGCTGGTATCACAGGGCACTGACAAAAACATGTGTTACTGTGGTTGGAACCCAGTGAACATCTCCTTGGTCACCCATGTTTTGGTGAACATTGTGTGGCATCTCACTGCAAGCTAAGCACATGGATCCTACTTTACAGATGAGGAAGCTGAGGCTCAGAGAGGTAGAGTACCTCACCCAGGACTGGAAGAAGAAGTGAAGGTCTCAACCAGGTTGGTCAGACTCCAAAGCTGGTGCCCTGGTCAACTTCCACCCCAAGCTCCCCAGTCTCTCAGCCTGCCTGGGAACTGGCTCTCATACCCTCTCTCCAAGAAAAGATAGCCCGGGCGCCTGGGTGGCTCAGTGGGTTAAAGCCTCTGCTTTCAGCTCAGGTCATGATCTCAGGGTCCTGGGATCGAGGCCCACATCGGGCTCTGCGCGGCAGGGAGCCTGCTTCCTCCTCTCTCTGTCTGCCTCTCTGCCTACTTGTGATCTCTCTCTCTCTGTGTCAAATAAATAAATAAAATTAAAAAAAAAAGAAAAGAAAAGAAAAGATAGCCCCTTGGCTCTGGTCTTCCTGATCCCCACTCCATGTCATTCTGTAAGTCAATCATGATCTTTCTAAACCTCAAACCTGAAACAAGCTGCTTTCTTGCTCAGACTCCTCAGTGGTTCCCTCTGCCTGGAAGACAAAGCCCACATTTCTTAGCCTGGTTCTAAAGGCCTCCAGAGTCTGGTACTGATATAATGTTTGGCTTCATCCCTTCTCTGTCACATCCTCCTTTTGATTCCTCCACAATCTCAGACTCCTTACTGTTCTCTCCAGGCCATTTGCATCTCTATTCCCATCCCTTATCCTACTGGAAGAATGTCTACTCAGTCCCAAATTCACCTCCACTGGTAAACCTTCCTGGTCCCTCCTCTCATCCTAAACTAACCATTCTCTCCCAGAAAAACTGGGACAGACTTCTGGACCATAACTACTAGACAGTTTACAGGTCTGTCCACCATACCAACCTACTTCTTGAAATACGAGCCACTCTGGGGCACCGGCCACTCCTAGTTTCTCTAAGCCAACAGCCTTTTACTTCTCACAGCAAGGTGAAGAAGTACCATCACTCCTAATTCAACTGATGGGCCCGAGGCTCAGAGAATACAGCCAGTAGGAGAGAGTCAGGAATAGAACCCAGGTATATCTGATTGATTTAAAACAAAAACAAAAACCAGGTCAGCCAACGGCAGGCCATGATCTAGGCAGGGGTGGAGGCAGCCCAGGCAGGCCTCCCCAGAGTCCATGAGCTTGGCCAAACACGACATGTGAGGGCAGAAGCCAGCTGAGTGGAAGAGGATGGTGAGACCAGAGAGGAGACACTGAGACAGTCTGGGTCTGAGTAGTTGGCCCAGGTGGGTGTGGGAGCCACTGAAGGACATGGGGAAGGACAGACCTGAGTTCTCTGTGAGCCTCAGAATATTTGCCTCTCAGATAGAAGACTCTAGGTACTGCAGAATGCTGTAGTGAGCAATCCCAGAGGCAAGGCAGGGGATGAGGGGACCCCTAAAAGGTGGAGCCCTGGGGGCACCTGGCTGGCTCACTTAGAAGAGCAGGCGACTCTTGATCTCAGGGTCGTGAGTTTGAGCCCCACAGTGGGTACAGGGATTAGTTAAAGAAAGAAACTATAAATAAATAAGTAAATGAAAGAAAGAAAGAGAATAAAATAAAAGGTGGAGCCCTGCACCCATTACCCACCTGCATAACCTCAACCGCACAAATCAGTCCTTTCTTTGTACAGACTCCTCTAACTGCTCCAGGTGTGTTTTCTTAACTACACACTAAATGTCTGGGCTAGAAATAAGTAGCAATCTTTTGTCCCCACCCCTCACTCCCTAACAGACAAACACAGCTTCCATCCTCAGCAGCTTACAGTCTGGAAGAAGAGTAAGACACAGTCACAAATAGGTAGAAGTCAGGTATAGAGTTAACTTTCAGGTATAGGTTAAGAGCCACCTTTGATGCCCTTTGAGGCAAGTGTGATCACCCTGGTTTTACAGATAAGAAAGTTGAGGCTCAGGAAAGTTGCCCCAGGCCACACAAGTGGGATGAGATCCCAGGTCTCCTGACCACTCCCCACCAGGGCCAGAGTACCCCCCCCCCCTTCTTCCCCTCTTCTCTCTGGGCTCCAGTTTCCTCATGTGCTGAATGAAGGCACACCAGACTAGACAGTCTACCAGGGCCCGGTGTTCCTGTTGTGACCTCCTATGACCTCTCCACAGCCTTGTTTCTGCAAAGAAAGACAGGGCCCTCTCTGACCACAGCAGCTGTCCTGGCCACCACCCCCACCTCAACA
Source organism: Ailurus styani (assembly GCA_002007465.1). Taxonomy (NCBI): domain Eukaryota; kingdom Metazoa; phylum Chordata; class Mammalia; order Carnivora; family Ailuridae; genus Ailurus; species Ailurus styani. The sequence continues at coordinate 2,585,359 of LNAC01000035.1, read as the reverse complement.
ACGTCAGAAGGCAGACACTTGCCTGCCAGTCTCAAAGGCTTAAGAATCTCTTTGTGGGGCGCCTGGGTGGCTCAGTGGGTTAAAGCCTCTGCCTTCAGCTCAGGTCATGATCTCAGGGTCCTGGGATCGAGGCCCACATCGGGCTCTCTGCTCAGCAGGGGGCCTGCTTCCTCCTCTCTCCTCTCTCTCTGCCTGCCTCTCTGCCTACTTGTGATCTCTCTCTCTGTGTTAAATGAATAAAAAAAAAAAAAAAAAAAAAGAATCTCTTTGTGAGAAAGGTCCCCGGGAGGAAAGGGAGGAGAGGGTCTCATGTGTCAACAAATACTTCCTGATCTCCTGCTATGTGCCAGGCACAGGGCTGGTATACTTCATCCCATGAGTTCCTCGGGAGCCCCCTTGTATACAGAGCTATGCCTGGGGGAAAGGGGCCTTAGTTTCCATTATATGTTAGAATCACTGCTTTATGAGAAATACAGGATATTTGTAATTCTCACCACATGCCTCTTACCTTCATTGTACAGATAAGGAAACTAACACCCAGGGAGACTGAGTGGGTAGCCCAATGGCACCCGACTATTAAGTTGCAAAGCTCAACAGTACTCCTGCTCTTGGGATGTCTTTGCAACAAGAGCAAGGTGAACTCTGAATTCATCGTTCCAGACTCCATTCTGATACCCTTCTTGGGTGACACCCTCCCTGCCTCCTCCACCCCCACCCAGTGTTTCTTGGTCTTGCACTCCAGACCTTTCAAGACCCAGCCCTTGCTGTATTACCTTGTTGCTCCCTTCTTTGTACTCCAGACTTAAACATCTGTGGTATTCCTGACCCCGACACTCACCTATACCTTCATGTCTGGATGGCACTAACCCCTCCACCCCAGTCAGCTGAATAACTCCACTGTCCTTTCAAAACCCCGCTCAAGAGTCACCTCACCTGGAAAGCCATCCTGACCCTCTTGGGCAGGGCTGGGTGAACCTCCTCAAGAGTTCCTGTACCACTCCACACACTCAACTTCTACTAGGACACACAAGTCACACTCGGCTGGAGCATCTCCATTACTATCTGAATGAATGACTGGCTCCACGGACACACTTCGGTGACACGCCGGACCAATGACTGAAGCCCCCAGATGGGTCTCCCCTCGGAGACCGGGGGCTCTGAAAAGGCCACACGGGGCCCTTCTCACCACTGTTTTCCAGCCCTGCCAGCGCAGCACGGAGCAGTCGGTAAAGAATCGCTTGACAGAGGAGCTGATGCGAGGTTCACAGCACACCTCTCCGAGGGTCAACAGTCTTCGTCCTGCTGCCTGCTGCCGCTCCGACTTCTTTCCCTGAAGAAGACCCTCCCCAGCCTGCCCTCGCGCTCCCAAGGCACACACTCCGGCCGGGCAGGATCCCTCCCCCGCTCTGCCGATCGCATCGTGCAGACGAACGCTGGACGAAAGCACTTTCCCCGCTCCGGAAGCGCAGCCCCTGCCGGGGCGGCGGATATCGGGCGGCTCTGCGCCCGGCTCTGCGCCCGGCGGGGTCGCGGCGGCCGCGCGCACCCAGCCGGCCGCGCTCGGGCCGTTTGAATCTCCCGCC
>LNAC01000035.1:2569493-2583470 GCA_002007465.1 Ailurus styani | reverse complement strand
CCGCCACAAGCAACTCCTCCGCTCGCCCGCCCGGCCGCAAACTGCCCCAGAGCATGCGCTCTGCAGGCCTCCGGCCCCGACCCCGGGCCAGAAAGGAAAACAAAGAGCCCGGCGGCCCCTGGCGGCCGCCCCGGGAAGTGCAAGTGGCGCGCTCGGGCTGGAGCGCTCTTGACCGGGTTCTCTCCGCCCCTGACCCGCGCGTACTGTGGGTAATGTATATGGGAGGCTCCAAATCCGGACCAGTACACTGACAAGCAGAGACCACTTGAAACCAGGGTTTGTTTGGGAAGATCGGATGGGGCAGGGACTGTATAGAGGAAAGAGATACTGATCTTCCCTGCTCTCAAAAGGGTCCCCGTCAGAGAAAGATGAAAAATCAACCGCCACGCAGGACATCTGGCTCAGGCTGGGGCTTAAGTAAGGCTTTCCAAGGTAAGTCTAAGAGGGCCGGGCATCTAGGAGATGCATCCCTTGCGATGACAGGGAGCGATGAGAACCTAGGGTGGTTGCGGAAACTGCCAAGGTGTGACTTGAGCAGAGGGTGCCGGTGGGAGTGGAGAACGCTCAAGAGGGAAAGTCAGATCATGATGCAGGGCCTCGTGTGTCTAAGGAGTACAGCTGCTATCCCGAGACAGTGGGGAATTAGGGAAGGGATCTGAACAAGGGAGTGACCTGAGAAGAGTTTTGTTTTAGAGCAAAATGGAGAATGGAGTTGGTGGGAGGGGAAACCAAGAGTGGGGGGCGGGGAGAGCGAGGGAGACCAGCAAAGAAAGAAGATGAGGGTGCCGATTGGGATTGGATGCTGGAGATGGGAAAAAGGCATCAAGCTGACTAGGCTGTCTTGTTAACACACTCCTTCTTCAGGATGGCTGCAAACTGTCCAGGATTTCAGGTGTTCCCTGAAGTGACCTCTCAAGTCACTTGATTGTGTTTGGGGATTTCTGAGATCAGGGCAGGGACCTCTGCAGAAGGGTATTTTCTCCATTTCTTGTTGATTCTGACTCTGAAAGTCATTCAATCATACCCGCACCCTGGATGGACACTTTTGATGAGTATTTACCAACTGAATTTCTCCTATGATGTGGAGCCCACCCCAGAGTACTCCCCATCTTCAGGGTCTCTTACCTCTTCAAGTTTACCTCCGCCTCCATCATGGACTCCTCTTTTGGATGATATTCTGTGAAATTTCTTCAAGTTTTAACTCTGGATCTTTGATCTTTCTGCTGTCTTCTTCCAAGATCTTACTCATTCACATGGCTTAATATAATTATAAGAATGATTATCACCCATTTTATAAAACCCTTTATTTTGTTAACTACAGATACACATCCACCCATGTCCATGAGCTTGTTTGTTCCTTACACAACCTCATGATCATTGGAAAATGAGAAAAATGTGGTTCATAGAGCTAAGGCAAGTTCTCAGCACACAAGCAGAAGGGGACAAGAACTCTTGTTCTTTCAACTGAGAGGACAGTCTGTTTGATCTGATTCTGACTTCCACCCTAAGTTTCAGCCCTATATTTCTTCCCAGAAGACCCAACATCTAAAATAAAACATGTTTTGAATGGATCTAGACTCCCCTCCCAACTTCACCCTTACAGCCAAGATTAAGGTTCTCTGATAAGTAAAGATTTAATCCTTAACTTCTTTTCTAATTCTTCCTTCTTTTCTCCTCTTCATGTTTGTTTCTTCCCCTCTGGTCTCAAGCACCACCCTCCTGGCCTCTGCTCCTGCATCTCATCCTTTCCCCTCCATTTTGTTCCACGTAGGTCCCCACATTAGTCTCCCTAAATCATGGCTGTGAAAACTTGCCCTGCTTCAAGATCTTTAAAGACTCAGATATTTCTTTAGTGCTGTGCTTGGAACACCGGTGGCAAATGCCCCAGGTTGTTGCTTTCCTATTCTCCCCTTCCCTCTGCACTGTACTCTGAAGGTGCCCTTGTTCATTCTACCCTCTCACCTTTATCTGGGCTGTTTTCCCTAACAAGTGCTTTCCTTACTGCCTTGCTGAGCTCTTGATATATCTTTTTTTTTTTTTTTTTTTTAAGATTTTATTTATTCATTTGACACAGAGAGAAAGATTACAAGTAGGCAGAGAGGCAGGCAGAGAGAGGAGGAAGCAGGCTCCCCGCTGAGCAGAGAGCCCGACGTGGGCCTCGATCCCAGGACCCTGAGATCATGACCTGAGCCGAAGGCAGCGGCTTTAATCCACTGAGCCACCCAGGCGCCCGCTCTTGATATATCTTAAGGCTCAGTTCANGATCATGACCTGAGCCGAAGGCAGCGGCTTTAACCCACTGAGCCACCCAGGCGCCCGCTCTTGATATATCTTAAGGCTCAGTTCAGTCCCAATGTCTCTGAAGACTTCCTTGGCTCCACTTCATCTTTTCCTATTCTGAACGCAAATACTAATTTTAATTTTTTCACAGTCTATCATTGTTTTATGCATTGGATGAAAACCATAAGGACAAGCAATTGAACCCGGCCCAAAATGATCTCAAATGATTAGAAGTGAAAGACACTGAAGGTTACTGTAGGGGCGCCTGGGTGGCTCAGTCGGTTAAGTATCTGCCTTCAGCTCAGGTCATGATCCTGGGCTCCTGAGATTGAGTCCTCCATGGGGCTCCCTGCTCAAGCAGGGAGCCTGCTTCTCCCTCTTCTCCCCGCTTATGCTCACTCTCTGTCTCTCTCTTAAATAAATAAATAAGTAAAATCTTTTAAAAAAGAAAGTTTTTTTTTCAGGTTAAGAAAAGAAAGTTATGGGCGCCAGCGTGGCTCAGTGGGTTAAAGACTCTGCCTTTGGCTCAGGTCACGATCTCAGGGTTCTGGGATTGAGGCCCGCATAATCGGGCTCCCTGCTCAGCGGGGAGCCTGCTTCCTCCTCTCTCTGCCTGCCTCTCAGCCTGCTTATGATCTGATCCCTCTCTGTCAAATAAATAAATAAATAATCTTAAAAAAAATAGAAAGTTATTATAACTTTATTCCTATGCATAAAAGTTAAGTAGAGACACTGAAGATATAAAAAGACCGAAAATGAATTTCTTGATAATATCTAAGATTGAAGATACACTGGATTGCTATTAACAAAAGATTAGATATTGCAAAAACAATGATTAGTAAACTTGAGGGCATAGCAATAGAAACTATCCAAAATGAAACACAGAGAAAAAACATTTTTTTGAAAAATTGAAAATACTGTCAGTGAGCTATTGAATAACTTTAAGTGGCTGAATATACAGGAAAGCAAGGAGGAGCTGGGGACACAAAATATATGAAGAAATAACAGCTTAAAAATGTGCAAACTACAAATCTACAGATCTGTGATAGCTAATTTTATATGTCTACTTGGCTAAGCTATGGTGGCCAGCTGTTTGGTCAAATGCCAGTCTAGATGTTGCTGTGATGGTATTTTTTGGGTATGATAACCTTTAAATCAGTAGACTTTAAGGAAGCAGGTTACCTCCTGTAATGTGGGTGGGCTTCATCCAATCAGTTGAAGGCCTTAAGGGAAGGAATTCTGCCAAGACCACATGTAGGCTCAAGACTGCAACACCAGCTCTTGCTGGAATTTCTAGCCTGCCAAAGTGCTCTACAGATTTCTGACTTGCCAGCCCCCATAACTACATGTGCCAATTCTTTAAAATAAATCTCTAGGGCGCCTGGGTGGCTCAGTGGGTTAAAGCCTCTGCTTTCGGCTCAGGTCATGATCTCAGCATCCTGGGATCGAGGCCCGCATCGGGCTCTCTGCTCAGCAGGGAGCCTGCTTCCTCCTCTCCCTGTCTCTGCCTGCCTCTCTGCCTACTTGTAATCTCTCTCTCTCTGTGTCAAATAAATAAATAAAATCTTTAAAAAATAAAAAATAAAAAAAAAATTAAAAAAAAAAATAAAATAAATCTCTATTGGGATGTCTAGGTGGCTCAGTTNTGTCAAATAAATAAATAAAATCTTTAAAAAATAAAAAATAAAAAAAAAATTAAAAAAAAAAAAATAAATCTCTATTGGGATGTCTAGGTGGCTCAGTCGGTTAAGTGTTTGCCTTCGGCTTGGGTCATGATCCCAGTGGGTGCTGGGATCGAGTCCTGAGTTGGGCTCCCTGCTCGGCAGGGAGCCTGCTTCTCCCTCTGCCTGCTACTACCCCTGCTTGTGTGCACTCTCTCTCTCTCAATCTCTATCTGACAAATAAATAAATAAAGTCTTTTAAAAAATTATCTATCTATCTATCTATACACATACCTCCTGTTGGTTCTATTTCTCTGGAGAACCTTGAGCAACACAAAATCCAAGAAGCTCAAGTAACTCCAAGCACAGAAAAACAAGACACAGCAAAATCAAATTGCTTAAAACCAATGATAGAAAATCTTAAAAGCAGTCAGAAAAAAAGACTTGTTATATACAGAGAAACAAGACAAGGATACAATGCAACAAGTTAGGTACAGAGGAACAAAGACAAGGATACACTGCAAACAAGATGACAAGAGAGCATCTCTAAAGTACTCCAGCAAAATTATATCTAATAAGGTATATCCAGCAAAAACATCTCTCAAAAACAAAGGTGAAAATAAGTTATTTTCAGACATATAAAAGCTGAAAGAATTTATCACCAGTTGAGCCACTGTAAAAGACACGTTAAAGAAAGACCTTTGGGCAGAAGGAACGTGATAGCAGACAAGAATGTGGATCTACACAGAGGAATGAAGAGCACTGGAAAATCTCTTATTTCACCTTCATTTTTGAATGATTGTTTTCTTTCTTAAAACTTTAAAAAGGATAAATGCCTGTTGAAGCGAAATAATGTACTGTGGGTTTTATAACATATATAAAAGTGATACACATGACAACAGTAAGACTGTGGGGTGACAAACGTATGGTTCTTATACTATCCTAAGTGATGTGATATAATATCAATTAATGTGGACTCTGAAAAGCTGAAGATGTATACTATAAACCCTAAAGCAACCACAAAATTGACAAAACAAAGTTATAGCTAATAAGCCAGCAAAGAAGGTAATATAGATTCAGAAAAAAGATACTTTTTTTTTTTTGAGAGGGAGGGCAGTGGGAGAGGGAGAGAAAAATCTTAAGCAGTCTCTATGCCCAATGCGGGGCTCGATGCAGGGTTCCATCTTGGAACCTTGAGATTATGACCTGAGCTAAGAGTCAGACACAACCAAATGACCCACCCAGGTGCCCAATACTCATTTTTTCTTTAATGATTTATTTATTTATTTGAAAGAGAGAGTGTGCACAAGCATGGGGTGAAGGGCAAAGGGAATGGGAGAGAGAGAATCCCAAGCACACTCCCGACCAAGCGAGGACCCCCGATGCGGGGTTCCATCTCAGGACCCCAGGATCATGACTCAAGCAGAAATCAAGAGTCAGATGCTGAACTGACTGAACCACCCTAGTACCCCCAATACTCACTTTTTATAAGGCAGAGTAAGTAGACAAAAGAAACAAAGAACAGATGAGACAAACAGAAAACATGTATCAAAATGTTAAGACTCTAGGGCACTGGGTGGCTCAGTCAGTTAAGTGTCTGTCCGGCTCAGGTCATGATCCCAAGGTCCTGGGGTCCAGCCCTGCATCCCACTCCCTGCTCATTGGGGAGTCTGCTTCTCCTTAGGTACCACCCCTCCACCCGCCCATGTCTTCTCTCTCTCTCAAATTAAAAAAAAAAAAAAAAGATTAAGACTCAAACCTAAGCACATTAATCATATAAAAATAGGGTCTAAACACTATTTAGGTGAAAGGTAGAGATTATCATAATCAAAAAAGCAAGACCCAGTAATACACTGCCTACAAGATATATACTTTATTTTTATTTTTTTTTTAAGATTTTATTTATTTATTTCACAGAGGGAGAGAGATCACAAGGAGGCAGAGAGGCAGGCAGAGAGAGAGAGGGGGAAGCAGGCTCCCCGCTGAGCAGGGAGCCCGATGCGGGCCTCGATCCCAGGACCCTGAGATCATGACCTGAGCCGAAAGCAGAGGCATTAACCCACTGAGCCACCCAGGCGCCCAAGATATATACTTTAAATATAAAAACACAAATAAGTTAAAAGAAAAAGGATAGAAAAGACACTCTGGTAATACTAGTCAAAAGAAAGCTGGAGCAGCTATATTAATAGCAAAGTAGATTTCAGAGCAAAGAATATTATTGAAATAAAGGAAGTAATTTCATAAATGATAAAGGAGTCAACTAATCAAAATACACAACCCTGAACATATATGCAACTAATAACAGTGTTTCACAATACATGAAGCAAAAACTGTTAGAACCTTTTTTTTTTTAAGATTTATTTATTTATTTATTTGACAGAGAGCACAAGCAGGGCAAGTGGCAGACAGAGGGAGAGGGAGAAGCAGGCTTCCCGCTGAGCAGGGAGCCCGATGTAGGGCTCGATCCCAGGATGCCGGGATCATGACTTGAGCCAAAGGCAAATGCTTAACTGACTGAGCCACCCAGGCACCCCCTGATAGAACTTCTTGAAGAAATAGACAAATCCACAAATACAGCTGGAGATTTTGATAATCCACTCTGGATAATTGACAGAACAAGTAGGCAGAAAACCAGCAAGGACATAGACTTGAACAATTGCAACCAACTTAACTGATAGACATTTATAAAATGCTTCACCTTTCTTCACATTCTACCTTGCTTTCTTCAAACGACAGTAAAATATATATTCTCCTAAGTGCATATGAAACCTTTAACAGGATAGACCACGTTCTAGGTCATAGAACAAGTCTTGGAAAATTTAAAAGGATTCAAGTTGTACAAAGTATATTCTTAGACTACACTGACATTAAAATAGAAACCAATAACAGAAATATCTTTGGAAAACTCCCAAGTATTTAAAAATGAATACACTTTTAAGTAGCCCATAGATAAAAAATATCAAAAGGGAATTTGAAAGTATTTTGAGCTGAATTAGAATGAAAACGCAACATACCAGAAGTTTAGGATATTGTTAAAGCAATATTTGGGGGAAACTTAGAGCACTAAATGCCTATATTAAAAAAAAAAAGGAAAGCTCTTAAATCAATGACCTCAACTTCTACCTTAAGAAGTGAGGGGAAGAGTGGTGCCTGGGTGGTTCAGTCAGTTAAGGGTCCAACTCTTGATTTCAGCTCAGGTCATGATCTCAGGATTGTGAGACTGAGCCCCCTGTGTTGATCCATGCTAAGCAGGGAATCTGCTCCAGATTCTCTCCCTCACCCTCTGCCCCTCTCTCCACAATAAATAAATCTTTTAAAAAAGATTTTATTTATTTGACAGAGAAAGAGAGAGAGAGAGAGACAGCGAGAGAGGGAACACAAGCAGGGGGAGTGGGACAGGGAGTAGCAGGTTTCCTGGTGAACAGGAAGCCAGATGCGGGGCTTGATTCCAGGACCCTGGGATCATGACCTGAACTGAAGGCAGATGCTTAATGCCTGAGCCACCCAGGTGCTCCTCAAATAAATAAATCTTAATAAAAAAAGAAATGGAAAGAAGAGTAAACTACATCTAATCAAAAGAAAACAATAAAGATAAAAACAGGGGTGCCTGGGTGCTTCAGTCAGTTAAGCTTCTGCCTTCGGCTCAGGTAAACTCATTCCAGGGTCCTGGGGTCAAGCCCCAAATCTGGCTTCCTGCTCAGCGGGAAGCCTGCTTCTCCCTCTCCTACTCCCCCTGATTGTGTTCCCTCTCTCGCTGTGTCTCTCTCTGTCAAATAAATAAATAAAATCTTAAAAAATAATAAATAAAAGCAGAAATCAATAGAACACAGAAAAAAAAAATCAACCAGTGTTTGCCATGTGCCAGGCAGTATAGGTACTGAGCTTAAATAGATGGTCCCATTCCTTGAGGATCCAACTAGTAAGTTCCATGTACATCGGTTTAAAAATAATCACATCAGGGGCACTTGGGTGGCTCAGTAGGTTGAGCCTCTGCCTTCGGCTCAGGTCATGATCTCAGGGTCCTGGAATTGAACCCTGCATTGGGCTCTCTGCTCAGCAGGGAGCCTGCTTCCCCCTCTCCCTCTGCCTGCCTCTCTGCCTACTTGTGATCTCTAATAAATAAATAAATAAAATAAAAATAATAAAAATGATCACATCAGAATGCTGACTATCATGATGGAATACTCGAGGCGCTGTGCTTATACAGGAAAGTGAAGACGGTGGTGCTGAGTTCCGGCCCTAGAGACAAAGACCTTCAAGTTCCACTCTGTGTGGCCTTGGGCAAATGATATAACCTTGGTATTATCTTCCCTTTCTAGAACATGGATTTAATAAAATTTCCTGCACTGCATAAGGCTGTTTTAAGGATTTTTAAAAAGATTTTATTTATTTGACACAGAGAGAGATCACAAGTAGGCAGAGAGGCAGGCAGAGAGAGAGAAGGAAGCAGGCTCCCCGCTGAGCAGAGAGCCTGATGCGGGACTCGATTCCAGGACCCTGAGATCATGACCTGAGCCGAAAGCAGAGGCTTTAACCTACTGAGCCACCCAGGCGCCCTGTTTTAAGGATTAAAGAATGCGGGGCACCTGAGTGGCTGCTGAGTCAGTTAACTTTGGCTCAGGTCGTGATTTCAGGTTCCTGGGATGGAGCCCCATGTCGGACTCCCTGCTGAGCAGGGAGTCTCCTTCTCCCTTTTCCTCTGTCCCTCCCTCTGCTGGTGCTCTCCCTCTCATGTGCCATCAAATAAAGAAAATCTTAAAAAAAAAAAAAAAGATTAAAGGATATCTAGCACATGCCAAATCTTCATCAAATGTTGGGTACTATCCTTAAAACGTGGGTCTCATCCATCCCAAAGATAGATAGAAAGGGGTAAGAGGGAAGCATGGCCAGGGAAAGGCTCTCACTCCCCAGGAAACTACTCATTAAAACTTTATTTTCCACTGTCAAGAAAAACTGGGCACATAGGTTTACAACTCACTACAACTGAAACTGAGGTTTTATGGTGTAGTGTTATTACGTTAGCGTAAATTAAAAAAAGTGGTTTAAACCAGGTGGAAAGTTATTTTTTGAGGCATGACATGACAGTTCTGTAGTCCATTGCCTTGCTCACATGCATGCTCTGCCACTCACTGGCTGTATAACTTGGGCAAGTTCCTAATATCCTCCAACTTCAGTTTTCTTCATCTGCAAAATGGGCAGAGTACCTACTTTACAGTGGTGCATGGAGTATTTTTTTTTTTAANCTGCCACTCACTGGCTGTATAACTTGGGCAAGTTCCTAATATCCTCCAACTTCAGTTTTCTTCATCTGCAAAATGGGCAGAGTACCTACTTTACAGTGGTGCATGGAGTATTAAATAATGNCGATCCCAGGACCCTGAGATCATGACCTGAGCCGAAAGCAGAGGCATTAACCCACTGAGCCACCCGGGCGCCCAGGTGCATGGAGTATTAAATATGGGACATATATCACCACTGGCTTGCTCAAAGCTAATATGGTTTTGGAGGTAGGTTTGAATCCTGGTTCTGCTCCTTACTAGTTAGGTGATCTTCAGCAAGTTACGAATCCCTTAATCTCCTGGAAAGGTAGGGTTGGTTCTGAGATAAATCTGGTTTAGTAATTGCTGACTTTGACAAAATTTAGATACTGTATCCCAGGATGTTTAAGAAGTGGTATTTAACTCACACTTTTATGAAACTAAGCTTTTTACAAAATAACTCACTTCTTAAAAAAGAAAACACTTATTTCTCATTAAAACCCCAACAGGTTTATCATCCCCATTCTATGGATTTAAGAAATTGAGGCAAAGGTTAAGTGGCTTGCCCAAGGTCACATGGACAGCAAGTGGTGCTGTTTGGATTCACACGCAGGCCTGCTTTGACTCTGAGACTCCAAGTCTGGCAACGACTGGTAAGACTGCCTACACTAAGAAAAAGGCTAGAAGAGTCTGTTTGAAAAGCCTAGACAGGTATGTTGAAAGCAGGAGACCGAAAGGGTGGGGCCTAGAGTACCTGACAGCTTTACTTCAGCTACACTTTGGACATGGAGAGAAAAATGCATGTATTTCCTGCCCAGCAGGTTACTCAGCCTGTGTTCACTTGTACTGGAAACTAATTCCCTGTGTGGTTCTAAGGAAAATTCACCATTTTACTGAGCACCTCCTCTGTAGGCTGCTTATGTAATAATATGAAAAATGNGAAGAGTCTGTTTGAAAAGCCTAGACAGGTATGTTGAAAGCAGGAGACCGAAAGGGTGGGGCCTAGAGTACCTGACAGCTTTACTTCAGCTACACTTTGGACATGGAGAGAAAAATGCATGTATTTCCTGCCCAGCAGGTTACTCAGCCTGTGTTCACTTGTACTGGAAACTAATTCCCTGTGTGGTTCTAAGGAAAATTCACCATTTTACTGAGCACCTCCTCTCTGTAGGCTGCTTATGTAATAATATGAAAAATGAGAACTGGACAAAAGGTTGGCCCTCGGTATTAAGTTCCCTCCCAGCAAGTCTGCAGTTGACTTGTACAGAGGCTCTACTTAGCTATTGGCTTGGATTATTAGCCTGTTAAATCTAATAGGCACCTCAGTCATGAATACATGCCAAGCTTAGAACAGTGCCTGGTGTAGGTAAGGTAACTTGTTTTCACTTCCTTAGTCTTATTCCCTAAAAATAAGCCCAACAAGCTCTCCCAGGTTTTTCTATAATCACAGCCACGAACGCTTAACTGGGTGAAGCAGTCTGCCCAGACGTTCCAAGACTCATTACTCAAATCACCCACTTCCTTAAACCCTGATGGCTTCTAACTAGTCACATGGCTGTTACAAGCCCCCTTCCCACCTTATGTTTGTTAAACCCCACTCTGGATCTAGACTCTACCTTCTAGATGGTTCCCTGCTAGTCCCCATCCTTCAGGGTCTCAACTGCCCTATAATGCTGGCAGCTAGTACATGAGCTTGACAAGATTTCCATTGTGACTCAACCTCACATCATTCACAGGCAGGATGACAATTTTCTCAGGCTTAGGTTCCACTTGGAACATTGGCAGAGGCTTAACTAGCTTAACAGTGGTGTGATTTTTCACATTTATGCCCAATCCTGTTAAAGTCAATTTACCTGTTCCATACTGTGGGAAACTGAGGATAAGGCTTGGTCTAATTAGTAACTGAGATCTCTGAACACTCATGTCCAGTGTGTATGTTGTCTTTCAAGACACCATACCTCTGTTCATTGGGTATCTAAAGCACTACCCAACTTTGAAAGCAACCAGCTTTTATCTGCACATGAGGCTAACTGGTATGAGTCACACATTTCCCCACATTAAGGGTGCCAAGTGACAGCCTTTAGTTAATGCAGAACTAATCAAACATTAACTGCAAAAGTAGTTCCCCTGAAACAAGCACTTCCATTCACAGCATACAGTTCTCAGTCACATTTACACACAAAAAAAAGGAGCCACACAAATATGCAGTCTTCTTTATTATAACTCATAAATACATTATAACAGACCTGAATCTTTAAGACACACACTTAGGATCTGATAGGCTTCTGCTCTCCATTCAGTTATGTAGTTAGAAAACCCAGTTTACTTGAGAACAGTAGAAAAGGCTAAGTAGTACCTTAATTTCCTTAAGATAAGTTTTCTCCTCATAGGCATTCTGGACTCTTCTGTTTTAATAGACATGCCCGTATTCAGTGCTGTCCGCATTCCTCAGATTTCACTGGGCACCAGTCCTATAGAACATTCAACTTGTCCCCCAAATTTAGTAGAAAGGGCAGTCTGAAAAGCGGGTCAAATGTGCCCCAAACTTCCAGGCTTATCTTATAAAACATTTATCATTCATTTCACCAACTCTCCCTGACAAATAAAGGACCCAAAAGGTAAGTAAGTGTTAATTGCCAGTATTAGGTGAGGCTCCTCTTCTCTCCTGAATGAAAACAAATGAAAAAGAGGATCAGACTCCTATTTATGATCTCATTGAAAATTTAAATTTTAGTTTCCATTAGATGTTTCCTGCATGGTTTGTCTCCTCAGTCATGGTCCAGAGGACTCTGAGAAGCTGTAGGAATATGCAGGCGCAGACTCAAGGCCCAGCTTCATCTCCAACGTCGTGGAAAGGGACTATACGTCACGGGGCCGAGCCCTATGCTCCCGTACGCCACCTGGACAGAGCCCAGGGAGAGTGACCTCCTGGGAGTATCCACGTTGGAATGCCTATGATTAAACACCATCACCTTCAAAACATTAAGAAATTTCATTTTTCCCCATTCCATGCTACACAGGTGACTTTGAGGAAAGCCTGTTTAAAACCCCATCATTACTACTGTCTCATGGTTTCTCTACTTAATTACTCATTATCTTAGGAATATTCAGGTACATACACCCACCTTCATCTCCAGTATCATAGAAAGGGTTTATACTGAAGACCAAATCCTTGGTAACCATACACAGACTTTGAGGGAGTATGCACATTTGTTTTATTTATACGATCTGGATGCAAGCTTTGATAATCTTGACTTTGATTAATTCACCCCAACTGTTAACAATTTTTCCATTAACAAAGATGTGAAAATATTAACTTTTACTGAATTAAAAAAAGCTATCTTCCCAGACATGAGCATATATTTACAAAATTGTCAACATGCCAACAAAAATGCAGTGAAGTTTCTATCTGGATGTATTAAATGGCAGAACACATCCATGAAAAGGAAGTGGAATGATTTAAATGTTAACAGGAAAATACAAGCCAAAAACAATTCTTTGGTTTACTTACCTCAAATCGATTTATTTGGAATCCTGAGTGATCGCTGCAAAACAAAGTAGGCAAGAGCTTAATCCAGTAGTACAATAAGATTTTTCTTTCCAATCAACCTAGATCCTGACAGAGGGCGCTCTAGAGAGCTGTTTCCTGCATGGTTTGTCTCCTCAGTCATGGCCCAGAGGACTCTGAGAAGCTGTAGGAATATGCAGGCGCAGACTCAAGGCCCGGCTTCATCTCCAACGTCGTGGAAAGGGACTGAACGTCACGGGGCAGAGCCCTACGCTCCCGTACGCCACATGGACAGAGCCCGGGGAGAGTGACCTCCCGGGAATATCCACGTTGGTCACTGTAATTTACTTAATTTGCATGCTACTTAGTTGGAAGTAAATTTCAACCAGTTGACGGGGGCTTCCCCAGAATATCCACTTTGGGGTGGACCCTAAATTCCCAAGTGCCAACGACATTCGAGTTCAACCAATCAGCAGTCTCTTGCCAGTGATCTAAACGAACTTTCAGCCAGGTACCCCAAATATCGACAACCCCCAACGGGCGATTAGCAATTACTGCCAAAGAAATGGCAAATGCAGAGCTGCTGACACAGCAATTACGGCTCCTATCCATAAACCGATCATCAGGAGTCGTGATCTCACATCATAAAGCAAGTGGCAGAATTAAGAACCGCCCGTTTCGAAATCGATTAAGCTCAGGTGGGTGTCAGGAATTAAATGACCTGCATCTAATTCCACCGCCTCGTAGGAGACAAGGTCATAAGCCGGGGATGGGCCGCGCATTTAGCGACGGGCGCGTGAGGTGGCACCTCTGTAGGTTTCGGCGCGAGCGCCTTCGATTATGGCCAAGACCCGCGGCTGACGAGGCCTCCGCGGCCCACATCTGGCCCAGCTTCGCCGCGTAAGTGCAATTAGCACGGACACCGCTGAAAGGAGTCCTGGATAGGACGAAGCCTACAGGGAAATCTGGTTGGCGGGCCTGGGGTGCTAGACCTAGAACTAGCAAACGGAACGAGTAAAAACACTCACCAGTACACTCCAACGCAGAGCCGCAACTCTCGAAAAGACCGGACAAGCCCCAGGGCATCCTTATTTATACGCTCTGAAGCGCGCGGAAGTCAAGTTATATCTATTGCGCATGAGCGTCGCCCTGCGCAGTTAGGGAATCGGAAATTCGCTAAGGGTTCTGGGAACCATTGCACCTTAAACCCCACCCCTACCTGGCTCAGAGGCTTCTCGCGACAGTAGAGCCTTCGCGCGGGAACCTTACG